>JAOWBW010002128.1:50569-122369 GCA_026119855.1 Campanula takesimana | reverse complement strand
TTATTACACTTATTCCAACTTCGGGGTCTTTGAGGAGCAGAGGGAGATTGTTCCCGAGGATATGTCACCGGAGAGAGAGCCTCCCGCTCAGGTGCTGTGGTATGTTTTTCTGACCATCTTTGCATTTTTCTTCCAGTCTTGTTTTTCTTGTCTTTGTATTGATGTAATTTCCTTTCCCGTTCTTTGTTGCAACAGGTGCCCGTAGCTGCTTATAGGCACTTGGGTAGGCAGAACAAAGGGATGAGGGGCGGAGGCTCCGTCAGCTGGAGGAGAGGGTGCTGGAGCTGTGCAGGGATATTGCTGCCATGACTAGAGATGCTGTGGTGCTGTCTCTGGTGCCTGCTGAGAGGAGCTGCCCGAGGTGCTCGGGGCATGGGACGAGGCTGCAGGGATGCTGCACTGGACATTGATGAGGCTGTCTCTTCAGCGAGGCAGTCGCTGAGCAGGAGTCTGAGTCACGGAGGTAGCCATAGTAGGAGCCTGAGCCGAGAGGGTAGCCAGAGCCGGGGCGGCGCCAGTTCATCAGGGAGAGCTGCCAAGAGAACCCGTCCTGATGTTGTGATTGAGACATCTGAGTCTGAGGATGATGATGACGATGATGATGATGATGATGAAGACGATGAGGGACCGAGAGCGGTAGCAGGGGGTGAGCACAGTGTTGGTGATGACGTGCCCGAGCTGTTGTGGCTGAGAGGATGAGGGATTGAAACACTTTTCTTTTGCCTGTAATAACATTTAACATGTATTTACAATCCTAGTTATCTTACTACTCATTTTATGTTCTATTAGCGACTCGATCTTAGATGTCGACTCTTTACAAACAAATGTGTGCCCAAAGGATGCTTGTTGTCGATGCTTGAACTCCTTTTGTTGCTGGGATTTGATTTTGCTGCAGGTTGGATATGTTGAAGTGCTTGGGTTCTGTTCTGAACTGACAAGGGCTGTTTCTGTCTGAACTGCTGTCAAAGGCGCGCGCGTCGGGCCTTGCTTGTGGGAGGCGCGCGCGTTGTGCAGCCCTGGTCGGAGGCGCGCGCTTCTGGCCTGCTGAATTACAGCCCTTTCTTTTCTGATCAGAATGTTCCAACAGCTATAAATTTGAAACATTTTCGACCAGAATGGTCACACAGCATTCTTTTGCAAACACTTTCTCCTCCTAAACCAAAATTCTTGTCATAATGGCCCCAATGACTTTCTCCTTTGAAGTTAAGGTTTCCGTCCCCGAGGGTGAGAAGTCCGTTCCAATGGTGAACGCCGTTCCAGCTGTGGGGTCCGTCTCGATGGTGGAGAGCTCGTCCGAGCGTTTTTGATCGTTTGGGAAGGCCCAATGACGATATTGTGAACCCGTGAGACCGGTGGTTCATGTGCGGGACTATAGACCCCGTCATTTTCCCAAGAAGAAGAAAGGTAAGGGAAATTCCTCATATGTGTGGAAGCGTCCCATGGTTGTCCCCGCTAAGGCTCCGCTTGATAAGGGTAAAGGGAAAGCCGTTGATGAAGCTCCGTCCCGTCCTAGCGTTTTTCTCCCGTCTTGGCGGTCCCAAGAATGTTCCGTCCCCATCCAAGAAGACTAAAGGACATAACAAGAAGCAATGGGTTCCCAACCTAAGAAAGATTAGATTTTTCTTTGTACCCCAAGAGATTGCAATTAGACCACTTTGTTTTAGGATTTAATATTTTGATGTCTTTTGTTGCTCAATAAATCCGTTGTAATGGTTTGAATAATTCATTGAATGAATAAAAATTGCATTTTGTTATTTGAAGTGAATTGGGTATTTTTGATATGTTTTAGACCGCACCCGAAGGTTGCCTACGTTCCTCCAGTTGGGAGGCTCAGGTCTTCGTAGTTCAAACAAACAAAGACCATTTTTTTTTTTTTTTTTTTTTGTTGTGCACCCTGTTTTTGCCTAGACCGCCCTTTCGGGTTTTCAATCTAGCGGGCTTCTTTTTTGCACGTGCTCTAATTTTTGCCTAGGCCGCCCTTGCGGGTTTTCAACCTAGCGAGCGATTTTTTTTTTTTTTTTTTTTATGGTCTTTGTTTATTAAGCGTAGAACCTCTTGAGCTTGTCGAGGTTGACCTCCTTTGGCAGCTGGTCACCATCTAAATCCACGAGCCGGACTGCACCACCGCTTAGTATCTTTTTGACCACGTACGGACCGATCCATCGGGGTCCCCATTTCCCCAGGGGATTCATGGCATTAGGAGGATGTTGTCTTAAGACCAAATCTCCCCACATTGATGTTTCGAGGCTTCACCTTTTTGTTGAAAGCTCTTGCCATCCTTTGCTGATACGCCCTGTGCGTTCGAGTGCTCTTAACCTTTTCTCGTCGAGCAAGGCTAGCTGTTCATATCGACTTTGCATCCAGTCGACCTCGTTGACTTGATTCTCGAGGAGGACCGTAGAGATGGGACTTCAAGTTCGATAGGGAGTACGGCTTCAGAACCATAGACCAATGCATAAGGAGTTTCTCCTGTTGCGGATCGTATTGATGTGCGGTAGCCCCACAATGCTAATGGTAGCTTCTCGGGCCAATCCCTCCTGTTGAGGCCATTTTCTTGACGATGGTCTCGATGGTTTTCTTATTTGCTGCTTCGACTGCGCCATTTGCTTGGGGCGGTAAGGAGATGACTTGTGCTTGGTGATCTTGTATTCTACCAAAAGTGCATCCATTTCCTTCTCAAAAGTGAGAGCCGTTGTCGGAAATGATTTCATGAGGCACGCCGTATCGGCACATGATATTAATCTTTACAAATTCGGCCACTTTCTGGCGTTGAGGGTCCGATAGGCTTGTGCTTCGACCCACTTTGTGAAGTAGTCGACTGCCACTAGGACGAATGACTGCCCATTGCTTCCGGCAGGATGAACTTTACCGATGATGTCTATCCCCCAACAAGAGAAAGGCCAAGGTGTGACCATGTTGTAAAGTTGTGAGGGTGGAGCATGTTGCAGATTAGCGTGGAATTGGCACTTGGCACACCTTTTGACTTTCTCGATACAGTCTCGTTCCATAGTGCTCCAATAGTAACCAATGCGAAGTATCTTCTTGACTAGCATAAACCCATTCATGTGGGGTCCACATTCTCCTTCGTGCACTTCACACATTATCTCTTGAGCTTCGGTCTCATTGGCGCATAAGAGATTGATCCCGTCGTGGTGCCTTTATAGACTCGGTCCCCAATCAGTACGTACCGAGAGGCTAACCTTTGCAGAGCTGCTTGAGACTTCTTATTGATGTTCGGGATAAGTGCCGTCTTTGAGGAAGTTCATGATATCCGAATACCACGGAGAGTTTGTTTGAACCTCGTTGATCTCGATACTCATGCAATATGCCGGACTGTTCCTTCGAGCAATTTTGAAAGGCTTCACCATTTTCCCTTTGGGCATTTCAACTAATGAAGCTATAGTGGCCAGTGCATCGGCGAAGCGATTCTTATCCCTTGGCAGGTATTGAAAGTGATCTCTTGGAATTGTTTCAACCAGTTCTTCAAGGTGCTGACCATACTGTTGGAGAGTCGGGTCTTGGGTTCGCCATTTACCCGATTGCTGATTGATAAGGAGCAAAGAGTCGCCGAACACTTCTAGTTCCGTGACGTTTCTTTCGAGAGCTGCTTCGAGCCCTGCTATGCATGCTTCGTACTCGGCAATGTTGTTGGTAGCTTCGAATTCCAGGCGCGTATGGCAATGGGAGTGTAGATGTCTTTTGGATCGACAAGCAATACCCCTATACCAAAACCGTGTTTATTGGCGGCGCCATCGAAAAAAAGTTGCCACTTGTCTTCCTCGGTTGCAGTACAAATTAAATGCTCGTCGGGGAACTGTACATCTTCCCCCTTCACTTCGTCACACGGGAATTCGGCAAGCTGGTCACTGAACACTTTCCCCCTGACGGATTTTAGTGTGACGTAAGTGATATCATAGCCGGCGAGCATGAAGTACCATTTGGCTATTCTTGTTGACATGAAAGGCTTCTCGAAGATGTAGCGGAGCGGGTCCACCTTTGCTACTAGCTTGATCGGAAAAGCTTCCATATAGTTTTGAGCTTTTGAGTGACCCAAACCAATGCTGCACATGACTTCTCTAAGACAGAGTAGTTCTTTTCGCCTCCTTGGAATCGGCGACTGACAAAATAAATGGCGTTCTCCTTTGTGGACTCTCGTTGCTCTTGTGCTAACATAGCCCTAGGGCTTCATCATTGACAGTGAGATAAAGCAACAGAGGTTTCTCCTTGTGCGGCGGAACTAGAACAGGAGGGCACGTCAAGTAATGCTTTACTTGATCGAAGGCTTCTTGGCACGCGTCGGTCCATTCTAGAGCCACATTCTTCTTGAGTAGCTTGAAGATTGGCTCGCACATGGAAGTGAGTTGGTGCACAAACCGACTGATGTATTGTAGTCTTCCCATGAAACCTTTAATCTCTTTCTGCGTCTTTGGAGGAGGCATGTCAATGATTGCCTTGATTTTGGAGGGGTCTACTTCGATTCCCCTTTCAGTGACCATATAACCAAGAACTTTGCCTCGGATAACCCCGAATGTGCACTTTGCAGGGTTGAGCCTCATCTTGTGTTGACGAAGCCTTTCGAAGAACTTGCGGAGATCGATTAGGTGTTGACCATCGGTTCCTTTGGAGTGAATGATCATGTCGTCCACATAGACCTCGATTTCTTTGTGAATCATATCGTGGAACAAGTCTGTCACGGCTCTTTGGTAGGAAGCCCCAGCATTTCTTAACCCAAATGGCATGACTGTGTAGCAAAAGGTACCCCACGGTGTTGTGAAGGCTGTCTTATGTTGATCTTCCTCGGCCATGAGAATCTGATTGTACCCAGCGAACCCATCCACGAATGAGCGAACCTCGTAGGCAGCAGTGGAGTCGACTAGCATGTCGATATTAGGGAGTGGAAAATCATCCTTTGGGGAAGCTTTGTTTAAATCCCGGAAGTCTACACAAACTCGAACCTTGCCGTTCGCCTTCCTGACTGTCACAATGTTGGCTAACCATGTCGGATACTCGAACCTTGATGAAACCCACACTGAGGAGCTTCTCAATCTCTTCTTTGACCTGCAGAGACCATTCTGGCTTGATCTTTCTGAGCTTCTGCTTTACTGGCCTGGCATCTTCTCTGATCGGAATCCTGTGCTCCGCTACCTTTCTGTCTAAACCCGGCATGTCTTTGTATGACCATGCGAACACATCCACGAACTCCCGTAGTAATGCAGTCAATCTGTCTCTGTCGTCTCCCTTGAAGAAGCTTCCAATCTTGGTTTCTTTTGGCTCTTCTTCGGTACCCAGATTAACAACATGCAATTCTTCGTCAGCCTTTGGACCATTCTCGCCACGACTACGGACTTGTTGAGCAAGTTCATTTAAGTATGTTGTGTTTTCGTGGTCTATTTCATCATAATTTGAATCGTTATTAACTTGTTCGTTAAGTTCATTATTAGTTAATTCATCATTTATGATGTTTGCAATCTCAGGGTACTCAGAAATATCAAATTTTTCATTAGCAAAGAAAGGAAACACACGCTCGGCTATGGCCTCCAAATCCTCTTGGGTGAGGGTATTAGAGACACTCTCGGACTCGAAAGTAAGTGTGAGCTGCTCTTCCTTTGTTGCTGTGCGGGGTATGCAACCCATTTCTTAGACTAAGAATTCCTCGGATACCACGGGCCTTTTTGTTGAATACCAATTGTTGATCGGCTCGGAGCTTGGCGGGATCTCACTGATAGTTTCGTTCATGATGACGGTGTCATGGATGGCGTTAACTTGGCATTCATTCATCATGGCAAGCTCTTCAAACATGGAGGCTAAATCTGTCAGTTCTTCCCCACGGTGATTTCTGTCTCGGACTCTATAGTCATCTTCCTCCCCCACCATTCACGGGGCGACATGGGAGTTGGTTCTCTTTCGGATATCTGGATCTCACAATCGGAGAAGATTTCGAGGCCGGGCTTTTTGACACCTTTATTGTTAACCCACGGCTCGGGAAAGATCATGTATGGAACGTCTTCCCCTTGGCGGACAAAATAACCATTCAACGTCTTGCGGTAAGGCCTTAGATTAGGGACTTCATACCGACGGCCTTCTTTACGAGCTCGGGCCTTTTCGTTCTTGATCGCTTGCTCTTGTTTCAAGTCTTCTTGGAAGGCTCATACCCCAAACCGAAGGTGTTCTTGACAAATGGGACTTGCACGGGATGTAGGATTCCTTGCTGATATTTCCCTAAGCCTAAACCAGGGAAGTAGTCCATATTCCTCATCATGCGGAGGACTTTGTGATTGCTGGGGGTCCATGATTCGTTTCCCCCTTCTTTGTCAATGGCGTTGATTGAGACGCCGGAGAGAGTGGAGTCTGGTAGACCATGCTGAACTTGGTGGACGGGCTCACCTTTTCTGTGGATAGTGATGTTTTCAGCCATTACGGTCACTATTTCATCACCATTTCGGATCTTGACACATTGGTGGAGAGTTGACGGTACGGCATTAGCACTGTGAATCCATGGTCGACCCAACAGTAAGTTGAACGAGGCCGGGATATCAAGCACTTGGAATGGAACGGACATGACCATGCTCCCAAACTCAATGTCTATTTCGATCATACCCATGACTGTACGGGCGGTGCTGTCATAACCTCGGATTACTTGAGTAGAAGGCTTCAAATCAGAATCCTTAAGCCCCAGTAGGGCCATGATTCTACCAGGCATGAGATTGAGTGCGAAACCACCGTCCACTAAGACTCTTGAGACGGGCCTCCCCCTTGCTCGTACCTTGAGGTAAATAGCTTCGTTGTGGTCGGAACCAAACGGTGGAAGGTCCATATCGGCAAAGGTGATGACGTTGCCAAAATGAATGTGACCAATCATTGCCGTGAGGTCCTCGGGAGTAGTATCGGGAGAAACTGATGTATCATCGAGATTGCGGATGACAAGATCTCGGTGTTTCTTTGAGGATGCAATGAGGTCCCAAATAGAGATGTTGGCTTGAGTTTTCTTGAGTTGGACAAGTAGAGGATCTTCGGGAGCGTTGTGAGCTTGCGGCTTTGAGAAGAGGAGCTCGGTGCGGAAGTGGAAGGGTTGCTTGCTATGACTCGACCGGATCGAGTTAGCATGTTGACGTTCCCATCTTGCTTCTTTTTCCTATTCTCTAGTACTTCCCTCATTACCTCATCGTAAGTCACTACATAACAAGAATTGTCAAGTTTATTCATAACATTGGGGCCCCCATTCACAATTGGGATTGAATGGGTGGTCCCCTCGAGTTCTCCTATCTCTATTACATTGACATGCTCGTCATTAGTCACTACAAATTCTTTCTTATCTATGAGATCTTGAATGACATTGCGGAGAACGAAGCATTCCTCGGTGGTGTGGCCACTATATTGGTGGTAGCCACAATATTTGTGGTGAGCATGATTGGATTGGATCGTCTTGGGTTGGTACCCTTGCACGGGTGTGACTTGACCCTTTGCCTTGAGGACCTCGAACACTTCGGTTTGAGTCATGCCTTGGAGAGGCGTGTAGACACGGTCACTTCGGGACTTCTTCCCTTGAGGCGGAGGAACCTTTTGTAATTCCCCTTGTCAATAGTGACGGCGTTGACCGAGGCCTCTTTTGTGGAGTTGGAAGCGGCCTTGTAGCGGTAAGTAGGAGTGGTCTTCTTAATCTCCTTGAGCAAGTCATCCATGCGTACCCCCGCCTCATACATTTGGAGAAGTCGGAGTAGCAAGCCCCACTTAGGTGAGTGCGGAGATCAATCTTGAGACACTTGAGAAATATGTCCATTTGCTCTTTTGTGTTCGGCCTCTCAACAATTTCAGAGAGTTTGTCATTCCATCTCCTTGTGAAGTCGATGAAGGACTCATTGTCTCGTTGAGTAGTGTTCTCTAGCTCTTTCCTTGTGGGCCGGTGAGTGGTGTTGCCTTGGTATTGGTTCTTGAAGGCAAGCATGGCGGAGTCCCAATCAAGACGGACAGTGAGCGGGAGAGTAGCATACCAATCTTTGCCGCCCCCTCGAGAGTGAGAGGAAAGCATTGAGCCATCACCTTGGTGGAGACCTTCTTTGGAACCATTGCCCAAATATAAGTCTCAATGTGAGCCATAGGACAAGAGTTGCCCTTGAATTTGCTTATGTCGGGCATCTTGAACTTATCGGGAAGAGCGGCCATAGTACTCATGAGGATGGATGATTGATAAAGGCTTGTGTCGGAGCCTTTCCCCATGTTGAGCCCATTGAATTTTTGGTCGATGTAGGCCATGATAGAATCCACCATTTTGGGCTCATTGTTCTCGGAACTTGGTTCCCCATTTTCTTGGTGCGGGTGTTGACATAAGGACTCTTGAACAAACCCTCGGTCCATTCGGATTCATCATCATTGTTCTTGTTCTTTCCCTTGGCAAGGTTGGTGAGCTTTTCTTTCATTAGCTCCATTTCGGCCTCGTGGGCCTCCCTTTGGCTGTCGAGGTGGGATTCCAAATGTCGTCTTTGCTTTGTGCCTCTTTGTTAAGGTGGAGACTTGCTCTTGGAGGAGTTGGACCATGTTGAGAGCTGTTCGAGAGACATGGTGTTGCTGCTGCCGGTCATGGTTGATGTTGGAGCTGTTGGAGTGATCTCTTCACGGACTAAACCGATTTGCTGAATCCCGTTATACTTTGTAAGTACCAATTGAACCTATATTGAAGAAGAGGCCCTTGTCAGTCTTGAGTAACACTTGCGTCCATGAAGAGGCTTAGAACACACAGTTGGGCACACGACTCGAACCACATAAGAAAAGACTCTTTTTTTTTT
This sequence comes from Campanula takesimana, assembly GCA_026119855.1. Classification (NCBI taxonomy): domain Eukaryota; kingdom Viridiplantae; phylum Streptophyta; class Magnoliopsida; order Asterales; family Campanulaceae; genus Campanula; species Campanula takesimana. The sequence goes on along the minus strand of JAOWBW010002128.1, from coordinate 113,589 downwards.
TTTTTTTTTATAAGTCGGAGGAATGAATCCCTTTTGGGGTTTCTAAGAAAATAATGGAATCGTCACACTAGTATATAGACCATCTCGCGGTCCCATATACTCATCGGATTCCATCGCGCTGTGAATCCTACATGTATCGGGATTAAACTAAATTAATGTAGTAAAGCATACATGCGGGGACGGATTTTATTTTCGTCCAAAATAACCACTTTTTGGGGGACGGATTTTTATTGCGTCCATTTCAACAAGTTGGCATGTATGATTGAAGACATTAGTTTAGGGAAATCTCGGTACATGGGAAACCGACTTGAGTCACCGGAGTGTTAGACCCTAACTAGAATTGTGTGGTTTTGTGCTCGGCTTGAATATGCGGCTCAAAGGTCACCCCGGCATGTAGTCTTGAACTACGCCACGGGCTGAGGTTTACCGCTTCGAAAGAGCCAAGGTCTGGTGGAGCTTGAAACTTCTAGGACGGGCCTCGACGGGTTGGGGTTGGACTTGTGCGACTCGATAGTGAGCAGTTCATAGGAATATGTGCATGTAGTGTGAGGTCTAATAAGTGACAAAAAAAAAAATTTGTTTATATTTTTAATTTTTTTTTTGAAAAGAAAGAAAAAAAACACACCAAAACACATACGCACATAAAATTACAACTCCCGAATCAACCGTGTGACCGGTAAATAAAACACAAAATTAAAACAGTCCACGAGGGTTCAATTCTGTTCTGATGCAGGCAACTGTGCCCACACCCCACTGTTCTTCTCAGTCACTGAAACCTGTCTCTGTTCTAGAAACCAACCCAGAAGCGTGCGCCCTGGGTGCTGATATGGGACGCGCGCGCATGTCGCAATGCTTATGGGAGGCGCGCGCTTCTGGGGCACACCTGTCAGAATGTCAGACTTTGGACTCAGGGGATTGCCCTGGTCCTATGTTCATATTGTAACCCCTGCAGAAGTGATTAGTGCAGAATAACAGAAGAAGAAGATGAAGAACGTGAAGAAGTGGGTGATTCTGGTTCTTGATGCGGGATCCGCGCGCCTTAGGCTTAAAAAGGCCAGACGCGCGCGCCTCCCCATCAGGAAACAGAATGCCCAGAAAAGATGTAGATTTCGATCAGAATGCAAGTTTAACCCTCAAATACGTCCCAGCAGAGTCGCCACTGTAGATACCCCCGGGTGGAAAAACCGCGGCTTTAGGCTTGAGCGCGCGGGTCGTCCTAGGATGTCTAACTTGTTTTTAGAGTCGCCACCTATGTTTTGAGGAACATAAGAAAAACCTATTGATTGTAGCCTAAGTTTGATTACGAAAACAGAGATTCTTTGTTTTGAGGTTCGGGGGTTAGGTTACGAGATGGGAAGTACCGAAACACCCATCTCGCCCAACTTAAGTTGGTCTTGCTTGATCAAAATTCTACATGAATGAAATGTTCTTCTTCTTCTTCTTTTAAGTCATAAAAAGGGGGTTTAAAATAGGATTGGAATGTAGGAGATAACTCCTTAACCAACCTCAATGAGATGAGGTGATCATTAGAGTCATGTCCCAAAATGATTTGGGTGATTGCACATTTGATTAAAGTAAAAGAGAGAGAGGAGATGAAGTAGAAAAGAAAGAAAAGATGGACTTTTACCTACAATTTGAGAACTTCAAGTGCTGCTTGATGAGATCCTTGGAGAACCTTTAGAAAGTGATTTTTTTCTAGTTTTTCGATCCTTGAAAATGGAGGTAAAGAGAGGAGATTTTTATAGGTGAAAGAGGGGTGTTTTGGTGCCAAAACTCAGTCACCAAGAAATCCTTCCCGGGCAAAATCTTGTAAATTGAGCAAGGGAGGGAATCCTGGCCAGAAATCTAAAACTGACGCCCAGAGGCGCGCGCTTCCTGCTTTGGGGGCGGGAGGCCGCGCGACTCAGAGAAGGCAATTTTGACAGAATGGACTAGAAAGTCAGCCCTGTCATTCAGTTTAGTCCCTGGACTTAACGGAGTCAGTCAGGAACTTAACGGAAGTGATAGAAAACTAACGAGAAACACTTAAAATGGGGAGAAACACAAAATCAAATGTGCATTCGGGGTGAACGGTCCAGGCGGGGTGTCTACAGAACCAACAACACATAATAAAAGTGTTCCAATAATCTCAACAATGATAACACAATTCCCATAAACACATTCAATCACAAAGGATCTAGTTAACCTCAAGAACACAACCAAAAAACTACTCACTCATCTCGAAGAGCTCAAGGGACAGATTTAAAACGTAACTTATACACCTAAAACGGAAGTCCGGATGAGGGAGTTATGAACTATTGAAGATCTTCTACGAATGGTACAAGAGGATGAAGCTCAGGACTTGTACAGCGGAGGGGGCGCACACCCTCACGGAAAGGTGCGCACGCCCCTATAGCATCAGAAGGTTCATGCCAAAAAGGCCAGAGGAGGGTGCGCGCGCTCGCGAGAAAAGGGTGCGCACGCCCCTAGCATCAGAAGATTTTGAGTTGGAAGAAACAAAGAGGAAGCGCACGCCCCCAGAAAAATGGTGCGCACGCCCTAGGTGATCAGAAGGTTAGTTTTCAAAAGGGCATAAGGGTGCGCACGCCCCCTCTAAAAGGGTGCGCGCGCCCCCTTGCCCGGAGGGGCAATTTCCGGCCAAAATTCCTGGGCCTCTTCCATTTTCAACCCAAAATCAAACTAAACCCAAATCTTCACCATTTCAAGCCAAACTCAAGACTAATACTACCAATATATAAACTAAAGTATCAACACCACTTGGAAGCCAAAAGAACTCCTAGAACATCATCTAGAGAACCTCAATCAAGGATGATTCAAATACCAAATTTTCACAAAAATGAACAAAATGTAAATCACTCCCAAATCCACCCAAGATGCAACAAATAGCATTCATATCATCAAATAAACATGGAGTAGCATTTCTAGCATACAATGGGGGAAAAGCAACTTACCCGGATTTTCTCAAAGGTGACGGAACTCGAAATTTCTTAGCTTCCTACGATCCTATCGACGATCTAAACACTTTTCATAAAATGAGCAATGAGAAATAATGGGAGGAAGATAGGTAGAATGAAGAGAGAAGGGAGAGAGAAATCTTACCCAAATAGCCAAGGAGAGAGAGAGAGAGAGCTGGGAATGGAGTAGGGTGAGGAAGAGGTGACGGAGAAGAGAGGGAGTAGGGAGATGATTATTTAAAAACTTACACTTAGACCCCTCCCCACTAACTACACAACTCTAATACTTTCTACTAACAACTAAGACTCAACACTTCTACACTAGCACAAATGGCCCAAATAAAATGCTAGGCATAATTTATTATAACACATAAAATGCACACATAAATTATTAATTAAATAATAATTTAAACAATTAAATAAGAAATAAATAATTAATTAAAAATTTATTATTAGAAAATAGAGGTGGGTTTTCGGGTCGTGACATTCACTCCCCTTAAAGAAAATTCGACCCGAATTTTAACGAGACTTACCCGAATTAAAAAGCCACGGATATTTCCGCTCCATCTCCTCTTGAAGCTCCCAAGTCGATTCCTCAATATTGTGATTCCTCCAAAGAACTCTAACCAACGGAATGCTTTTGTTCCTCAACTCTTGGACTTTGGAATCAAGGATCCGAACCGGTCGTTCCTCGTAAGTCATGTCAGGCTCTATATCCTCCGGTACCCTCGGTAAAACGTGAGATGGATCATGAACATACTTCCGAAGCATAGAGACGTGAAAAACATTATGTAACCGGCCCAACGAAGATGGTAATGCAAGACGATATGCTAGGAGTCCCACTTTCCCCAAAATCTCAAACGGTCCAACAAACCTCGGAGCCAATTTACCCTTCTTCCCGAACCTTCGGATACCAACCTTCGGAGACACCTTCAAGAACACAAAATCTCCAGTCTGAAAATTAAGATCACGTCTTCGGTGATCGGCATAGCTCTTCTGTCGACTCTGGGCTGTTTTCAGTCGGTCTCGAATAATTTTAACCTTTTCCACCGAGTCCTGAACCATGTCAACACCCCAAAGTTTTGCTTCCCCAACCTCGTCCCAACAAATAGGTGACCGACATTTCCTCCCATACAAAGCCTCATACGGTGCCATCTGAATACTCGACTGATAACTATTATTGTAGGCGAACTCTGGAAGCGGTAGATGGGTATCCCACGAATCTGGAAAGTCAACTGTGCAAGCCCGTAACATATCCTCGAGAATCTGAATGGTTCTTTCAGACTGACCGTCAGTCTGAGGATGAAATGCGGTGCTAAACCTCAAATCGGTACCCAAAGCCTTCTGTAACGCTTGCCAAAATCGGGATGTAAACCTGGGATCTCTGTCTGACACAATACTAACTGGAACACCATGTAATCTGACAATATCATGAATATACAAATTCGCAAGTTTCTCCATCGAATAGGAAATGTCAATGGGTAAGAAATGAGATGATTTAGTCAATCTGTCCACAATCACCCAAATTGCATTAAACCTCCTTCGAGTCCTGGGTAGCCCGATTACATAATCCATCGTAATGTGTTCCCACTTCCACTCGGGTATCTCAAGAGGCTGAAGTAGACCTGCGGGTCTCTGATGCTCTGCTTTAACTTGTTGACAGGTCAAACACTTCGATACATAATCTATAATCTCCCTCTTCATGTTAATCCACTAAAATTGCCGTTTTAAATCCAGATACATCTTCGTACTCCCGGGATGAATGGTATACCGGGATTTGTGACCCTCATCAAGAACTCGTTGTTTAATCCCACCGATATTCGGCACACACAATCTGCTACGGTAAGTAAACACTCCCTCGGAGTCAAGCTGGAAGTCCACATACTGTCTATCCCGAGCATTATCCATAATCTTCTTCAACTCTGGGTCATCCTTCTGAGTATCCTTTATTTGTTGAATTAGGGTCGGAGATACCCTAATATTCGCAAAAATCACCCCACGTCTCGATTCGCGAGGACACCAATCTCGAACATCCTCTAGCAATTTCCATTCACGAATCATCATTGATGCACATAAGACTTTCGACTGATCGTATCAGCTACTACATTTGCTTTGCCCGGATGGTACGAAATGGTGCAATCATAATCTTTTAAAAGCTCCATCCACCTACGCTGACGGTTATTCAATTCCTTTTGAGAGAAGAGGTATTTCAAACTCTTGTGATCGGTAAAAATCTCAAACTTCGCTCCATATAGGTAATGCTTCCACTTATCAAATGCAAAGACTATCGCAGCCAACTCCATATCATGAGTAGGGTAATTTTGTTCACTAGGGGTTAACTTCCTCGAAGCATAAGCAATTACTTTCCCATTCTGCATCAAAACACAACCCAAACCCTCTTTCGAAGCATCACTGTAAATCACTAAGTCGTCATTTCCATTTGGTAACGCAAGAATAGGAGCCGTAGTTAATCTCTTCTTTAATTTATCAAAGCTATTTTGACATTTTTCGCTCCACACAAACGGTACATCCTTCCGGGTCAACTGAGTCATCAGAGTAGCAATCCTCGAAAACCCTTCTATGAATCTTCTGTAATACCCGGCTAAACCCAGAAAACTTCTGATCTCGGTCACTGACTCGGGTCTCTTCCAATCCACTATGGCTTCTATCTTTGAAGGATCCACAGAAATCCCATCTTTCGAAATAACATGACCTAGAAATGAAACCTTCTCGAGCCAAAATTCGAATTTACTAAACTTCGCAAACAATTGCTCCCTCGCAAGAATGGATAAAACCGTCCTCAAGTGCTGCTCGTCCTCCTCTCGAGATTTAGAGTAGACAAGAATGTCGTCGATGAAGACCACCACAAACGAATCAAGATAAGGATGGAAAACCCGGTTCATCAAATCCATAAACACGGCAGGCGCGTTAGTCAACCCAAACGGCATAACCAAGAACTCGTAGTGACCATAGCGGGGTGCGAAAAGCAGTCTTCGGAATATCCTCCTATCGAATCTTCAACTGATGGTACCCACTCCTCAAATCAAGTTTAGAAAACACAACTGAGCCTTGAAGTTGGTCAAACAAATCATCAATATGCGGTAGCGGGTATTTATTCTTCACCGTTACTTGATTCAACTTCCGGTAATCAATACACAATCTCAAAGAACCGTCTTTCTTCCGCACAAACAAAACCGGTGCTCCCCACGGGGAAACACTAGGGCGGATAAACCCTCGATCAAGCAACTCTTGCAACTGAACCTTTAGTTCCTTCAATTCTGCGGGAGCCAACCTATACGGTGCCTTTGAAATCGGAGCTGTACACGGCAAAAGGTCTATACAAAACTCTATCTCACGATCGGGAGGCATATTATATTCAGAAGAGAAAACATCGGGAAATTCTCTAACTACTCGAACACTCTCCAAACTAGGGGATTCTTTCCTAGTATCAAGCACACTAGCCAAGTACCCCTCACAACCACGGTGCAACAATCTCCTAGCTTTCACATAAGAAATGATACGAATATTTCTACTCAAAGGCATAGCCTCAAAAACAAATTTAGGCATATCGGGGATGGAAAAATTAACGACCTTTCTACGAAAATCGACTGAAGCATGATATTTGCTCAGCCAATCCATACCTAAAATAACATCAAAGTCTTGAATCGGAAGGACTACCAAGTCCGCACACAAGACACGACCACATATAAGCACATCACAAGCACGAAAGACTTTATCAGTCACCAAACATTCTCCTATAGGGGTCGACACCTCTAGCACATAAGGTAAAGACTCAAATGCAGCATTTAGCAAGGAAGCAAATTGCACAGATATGTAAGAATGAGATGATCCTGGATCTACTAACGCACGAGCGCTCACATTAAACACAGAAACAATACCTCCAATAACAGAAGGATCATCGGTAGCTTGTTGTTGATTCATGGCAAATACCCTTCCTTGGACCTTGGGCTTCCCCGCAGCATCTCTTTTCTGACCCTGTGGAGCACCAGCTCCTACCCCAGTCGGTTGACCTCTGAACCTCGGGCAATCCTTCACAAAATGCCCCAACTGCCCACAGTTAATACATTTCCCCTGTTTCTTCCAACACCGGTTCTCTGAATGACCTTCCTTTTGGCAATAGGAACAAAGTCTCCTATTTTGGTTCCCTTGGTTCCCGGAAGTAGTACCCGGGTTCCTTGGGATTGGTTGCCCTCGGGACTGAGATTGTCCCCCAAAGTTACCTCGGTTATCAATCCTTATTTGTGACTTGCTCTGCGCTCCTTGCTTACTCGGGTTAGCTACCTCGGTCTTCCTCTTATGTTCCCCAATATCTTGCTCTATAAGATAGGCACGGTCTACCGCATCCTGGAATGTCACAATCCTCTGGGCTATAAGCTGAGTACGGATAGAACTCTTCAAACCCCGGATGAATCTGATAGCTTTCTGTTCTTCGGCCCTCACAAGATAGTCACAATACCGGTCTAATTCTGTGAACTTAGCTGAGTACTGAGCTATAGACAACAAACCTTGCTCCAAGTTGAGAAGCTCGATCTCCTTTCGGTTTTGATCTACTACCGGAATGAAATGCTCTTTGAACTTCCGCAAAAACAATTCCCATGCATACATTGTATGGGTATCATCCCAACTCGCCTTAACTCCTTTCCACCAATGCTCGGCGGCCCCAACCAATTTATAAGCCGCAAACCGGACCCTATCCTCGTCCGTGCACCCAAACACATCATAAATTTTCTCCATAGACTCAACCCATAGTTCGGCCTTCTTCACATCCGGCTCACCATTGAACTCCCTTGGTTTTAATTTCAGAAATTGTTCCAACCCGTATCGCGGAGGTGGCACATGCTCCTCCCTTGGCCCTTGGTCATGAATTGCCTTCATGGCCACCTCAAACATGCCTTGGAACATAGCACGGTTCTCTTCCCAAAGATCATTCTGATTCTGAGACCCACTAGAACCGTCACCCGTTCTCCTTCTAGCCATTGAGAACAATTACCTGCATAAAACATCAACCGTTACTCACTCCGAACACAACTACCCTCCTAGGTCATACTAGTCCACCTAGACTTATACTTAGAGCTAAACCATAGCTCTGATACAAACTGTCGTGACCCCAACCCCGCGGGCCCGGAGTACGCGAGCTGGACGTCGACTCTAACAATAAACTCTAAAATAATGAAGATAAAAATTTCCTTTTATACCAAAAGATGATAACACCAAGTTTTGAAATCCAACTTGAACAACAAAATATAAACTAGTGTAAGCTCCATACGCTTACACCCAAAATAATAAAATATACAAATTCTAATGACGTCAATTTTGGTACAACTATCCCAAAAAAAGGTTACACATTTATGTAATGTAAACCCACCAATAACAACTTGCCCCAAAAGCTCAACCCTCGCGACGTCCTCCTCGTGATCAGCGAGTCTAATCCTTTCCTCCTGGGGAGGGGGGGGTTAAGGAAAAACAAAGATAAAAGAAAAGGGGGTGAGATAAATCTCAATAAGTTACTAATGCAACTACATGACATGCTAAATGAAATAAGCAATAAACAATAATAAATATCACTTAGCACATAGCATTTATCAATTAACAGCTAGCAGCGGAAATAAACAAGTAACAAAGGATATTAGCCAAGGTTTCCCAACTGAAAGAACCAAATAAAGGTCGCTGCGCAGCTTCAACAATCAACAATCAACATCTTCATAGTAGCATGAAAGCTTGAAGAGAAAACCCCCGGTACCGGAACCAATAACAAAGTAACATGCCACAAAGGGCGGGAACCATGCCACAAAGTCATGCTCAAAAACGTCTAGCTAGAATACTCACAAAAGGAGCTAGCTCATCCCATCCAAGGCCAATCTGGATGAGGAAAGAAGGACCAATGGGCGATGCTATACTGGACTTGGCTTGTGCCATTATAGCATTATCCATTGCCTGACTCGATACACAAATAACCAGCTGGACTTTCAAATGAAAGCTAAGTAATAAACACTAGCTTAAATAAACAACCACGGATTCCAAAGTAGGGAATCCTTATCAAGAAGTCACCAAGAAAGTGAAATGAACCAACAACACATAATAAAAGTGTTCCAATAATCTCAACAATGATAACACAATTCCCATAACACATTCAATCACAAAGGATCCAGTTAACTAAAGAACACAACCAAAACTACTCACTCATCTCGAAGAACTCAAGGAGAGCTTTAAAACGATAACTTATACACCTAAAACGGAGTCCGGATGAGGGAGTTATGAACTATTGAAGATCTTCTACGAATGGTACAAGAGGATGAAGCTCAGGACTTGTACAGCGGAGGGGGCGCACACCCTCATGGAAAGGGTGCGCGCGCCCTATAGCATCAAAAGGTTCATGCCAAAAAGGCCAGAGGATGGTGCGCGCCCTCGCGAGAAAAGGGTGCGCACGCCCCTAGCATCAGAAGGTTTTGAGTTGAAGAAACAAAGAGGGAGCGCATGCCCCCCAGAAAATGGTGCGCGCACCCTAGGTGATCAGAAGGTTAGTTTTGCAAAAGGGCATAAGGGTACGCACGCCCCCTCCCAAAGGGTGAGCGCGCCCCCTTGCCCGGAGGGGCAATTTCCGGCCAAAATTCCTGGGTTTCTTCCATTTTCAACCCAAAATCAAACTAAACCCAAATCTTCACCATTTCAAGCCAAACTCAAGACTAATACTACCAATATATAAACTAAAGTATCAACACCACTTGGAAGCCAAAAGAACTCCTAGAACATCATCTAGAGAACCTCAATCAAGGATGATTCAAATACCAAAATTTTCACAAAAATGAACAAAATGTAAATCACTCCCAAATCCACCCAAGATGCAACAAATAGCATTCATATCATCAAATAAACATGGAGTAGCATTTCTAGCATACAATGGGGGAAAAGCAACTTACCCGGATTTTCTCAAAGGTGACGGAACTCGAAATTTCTTAGCTTCCTATGATCCTATCGACGATCTAAACACTTTTCATAAAATGAGCAATGAGAAATAATGGGAGGAAGATAGGTAGAATGAAAAGAGAAGGGAGAGAGAAATCTTACCCAAATAGCCAAGGAGAGAGAGAGAGAGCTGGGAATGGAGTAGGGTGAGGAAGACGTGAGGGAGAAGAGAGGGAGTAGGGAGATGATTATTTTAAAAACTTACACTTAGACCCCCTCCCCACTAACTACACAACTCTAATACTTTCTACTAACAACTAAGACTCAACACTTCTACACTATCACAAATGGCCCAAATAAAATGCTAGGCATAATTTATTATAACACATAAAATGCACACATAAATTATTAATTAAATAATAATTTAAAAAATTAAATAAGAAATAAATAATTAATTAAATATTTATTATTAGAAAATAGAGGCAAGTTTTCGGGTCGTGACAGACAGACCAATCATAGCGCGCCATGTGGGGAGGGCTGTCGGGCGAGTGTGATGCGCCGGGGGGACAAGGCGCGTGGAGGCTGGCGGGCATTTGGCGTATGGGTGAAAGCGCACTTGCTAGGTGCGCTTCTCAGAAGCTCACGTGCGCTTTGAGAAAGCGCACCTACCAGGTGCGACCGCCTCCCTTCGTGTCTTTTCTGGAAATCCCCGCAAAGTTCCTTTGGACTTTGTGGGGATAAAAATAAGGCCTCAGGTCCACCTTTATTACCAGAAGGCCCCTCCCCTTTTCTAGAATGTTCCTATTAATGCCCAGGAGGTCCCTAAACTTCTAGTATGACTTAAACATTTCCCAAATTACCCCTAAACTTTATAATTTAATTATTTTTAGCATAATGAGCCGGATTGGGGTACTTACACATCCCATTGTACCGTCTGTGTTACCGTTTACCGAATCCCACGATCCTGAGGTGTTTGAGAAATTATTTGATTCACGCGCGATGTAAGATGGCTTCTTCAATACCGTGTGTCTCATATCTTGGCGTAACCCGTACGAGCTCGAGACAAACCTCCGTCCCGATATACCGTCTGTGTTACCGTTAACCGAATCCCGCGATCCTGAGGTGTTCGAGAAATTATTTGATTCACACGTGACGTAAGATGGCTTCTTTAATACCGTGTGTCTTTGTGCAACCCGTACGAGCTCGAGACAAACCTTAGTCCCGATATACCGTCTGTGTTACCGTTTACCGAATCCCACGATCCTGAGGTGTTCGAGAAATTATTTGATTCACACGCGACGTAAGATGGCTTCTTCAATACCGTGTGTCTTGGCGTAACCCGTACGAGCTCGAGATAAACCTCTGTCCCAATATACCGTCTGTGTTACCGTTTACCGAATCCCGTGATCCTGAGGTTTTCGAGAAATTATGTGATTCGCGCACGATGTAAGATGGATTCTTCAATACCATGTGTCATGTTTTGGCGTAACCCGTAGGAGCTCAAGACATCCTGATATACCGTATACGTTACCGTTTACTGAATTCTGTGATCCTGAGGACTATACCTCTCTAGGCAACGTAGTTTGTCGAGAAATTACTTGATTCGCAAGCGACGTAAGATGGCTTCTTCAATACCGTGTATCTCATGCTTTTGTATAAGCTGCTGGCGTCTTCGAACATAATGTCAGTTGCCGTTGCTGGTGTCTTCGGACACAAATATTGATTTGCGATTACGCGTGCTTTATAGGAAGTTTAAATCCATCCCTATTTCTGTTCTCGATTCTTAAAACTTCTTATCATCCCGTGCGTATGGCCTTACCTTTCCCCAATAGAGTCCGAACAACGAATCTGTTGCTTCACTAATGTTCGGTCTTCATACAAGATAGTATCCGTAGGATCGTTATCCCCAGCAGGAGTCTGATGTCTCGTTTCTCTAACGAATGTTCGGTCTTCATACAGGATTGTTGGGTATGCTTATTATTTAACCCTCCTATATATGTTAGAATTGATTGATACCATCACCTAAGTTCATTTTAAGGACTTTAGGACCCTATGTAAGAAGATTTGTAACTTCAATTTTAGTTAAGTCCTCTTTATAGACTAGGCTTAATATTTAGGGCTGAAGCTTTGGATTTGTGGTCTCATGAGCAAATGTCTAAGTGTGATGCGTATGACCTTCATGCGCAGCACCATCTGCGCATACCTATGCGCATAATTTTCATGCGCAGCGCAGATATACCTTAGTCAAATCTCTTATTTCTTGACCTCACCTTTGTATAGCTTGGAAAGCGTTATGTAAAGCAACGCTTTTTGGTATGAGTAAAAGTGCTGATGTGGACAATCGACAACGTGCACACTCAGCATACACGTTGATGGAGAGACGCTCCTTAGTTTGAAAATTCAAATTGAAGACAGCTGTCACCCTTCTAGAAGATATCTAAAAGCTGTCAACTTGCTGTCTCCAACGGCTATGAAGGACAGCTGCGCACCAATCACATTGTGACAGCACATCGTCCTTGCTGAATCTCCCCAACGGCTAGTTCTTGGAGCTCCACTAAATAGCCAGCTCTTCCTCATTTTCCAAGCTGCTTGTGCTTTTGCTTTCAAAGAGAAAGATTTGAAGATTTGAAGATTGCTTGCTCATTTCCAGAACTCCCAAGATCAACCTTCATACTTTCATACTCATCCAAGCCCAGATCCTAAATAGCCTTTGTATCACCAGAATTTCTTGTGCTCTCCATCTCATAGATTCAAAGAGCCCAGATTTCTGAGTCACACACACACCTCTTGAAGTTCCGATCTCATCGATCGTACTTCTAGAGATACACCGGTTACTGTCTAGGATTTTGTTCTTTCATAGATTATAGATCTTTGAGAAAGTTTTGTTCTACATCTTTGTATCTTGTAAACTCTCCCATATAATAAGATCTTCATTAGAAATCCAAGACTAACCATCTTGGTAGAGGACGTAGATCTTTTCCCGATCGAACCTCTCCAAATAGCGTGTTTATTTATTGTGCTTTTCATTCTACATTTAAGCTTTACTTATATATTGTTTTGTTTGATCTTTGTAGATTGTCTTGCTTCAATAGAATTGTGCTTGTATGCTTATTGCCTTAGTTCCATTTTGCGCCAATCATTAAGCTAAACTTAGTGCGTGCGCATTTACACTTCTGCGCATTCTCCCTGCGCATAAGTGATTGCTTTAAGTTTCCGCTGTGCATTTCACACTCTTGTTGCGTGCTATACTTAGCCAAAATAAGACCTGTGCGCATTAGCCATTGTTTTGCAGAAGGGTTTGAAAAGAATTTTTAAAAACGCTATTCACCCCCCCCCTCTATCATTTCTTCATACCCTTGTTGCCCTTCTGGGACCAACAAGTGGTATCAGAGCTTACACCTTTATAAAACGCTTTTGTTTTTCAAGCTTAACATCTTGGGTGCCGATTCTAAATGGCACACTCAAAACCTATGGCAACTGCAAACTACACTCACATTCCGGTCTTTGATGAAGATCATTTTGACGTGTGGAAATTCAGCATATTGACCCATCTCAACTCAATCGACGAAAGGCTCCATGACACCGTAGTTTATGGACCTTACATTCTGGTTAAAGCGAATCCAAATCCACGCACCAACGCTGCTCAACCTACAGTTCTTAAACCGAAGGAAGAATGGACTGAGGAAGAAACAAGAAGAGTTGCAAATGACGGAAAAGCAAGAAACATTCTCCTAAGCACTCTAAGCACGGCTATGAAACAACAAGTCATGCATTGTGCTAGTGCTAATGAGCTATGGGATGCCATTGAAGAGCATATAGAAGGAGATACCATTTGCAAGGAGAACAAGAGATACGAAGTACAAAAGAGATTCAACAATTTCTCTCAACTCCCCGGAGAAACCTTAAGATAAACTTATGAACGCTTTTGTGAAATTATCAATCTATATATTTCACTTGGCATGAAGTTTTCAAACAAAGATTTGAATGTCAATTTTCCCCAAGCTTTTGGATCAATATACCTACATAAATATAGCGCTCTTGAAGATGCTGGAACTTTGGATGATTGGACTTTAAGGAACCTTTATGCAAATCTTAAGGTTTATGAGCTCAAACTCCAACGAATCAGTGAAACTGAAGGAAAGTCAAAATCCATAGCAATGGTGGCGTATAGAGAAGAAGCGCATGCGCCTGCGCCGGTTCAAGAAGAGAAAAGTTCCGATCCCAAAATTTCTACCTCTGAGCTATTAGACATGGATAATGAAGACTTCGCTTTATTTGTGAAGAAATTTCAAAAGTTTAGAAAATTCTCAAGACCCGGCTCAACCAGAAAATTTCAAGGATCTACCAGTAGAGCTCCTCCAAAGTTCACAAGGAGCAGTGATTCAAAAAGAAAAGAAGACCTTGTTTGTTTTAATTGCAGGAAACCAGGACACTTTGCTTCAAGCTGCCCAATTCCAAAATTTGAATATATGCAGAAGAAGAGCAGCCATACTCCTAAGTTCACACCCAAATTTACTCGTCACAAGGGAATGGTTGCTGAAGAAGAATCACCAGCAAATGAGCAGAACACTTGGATTGAAACAGACTCAGATGAAAGCGATGAAGATTCCGATGATGGACTCATTTGTTTTGTTGCAAAAGATGAAGATGATGTTGAAATTAATAACTATGACTCCGATGACTTTTCAAAGGATGTTCCCGATATGAAAAACTTGAACAAACCAATCAAGAAATCTGCTAGTCACTCTGAGGGGAAAAAGAAGAAAGGACCAACCATCAGTGAGCTAATTGAACAAGGATGTCTTACTCCGGCTCAAAGCGATGGTGGATTATTGTTTGCCCGATGTGATCTAAGTGCAAGGAACAAGCTAAGAAAGGGAACTTACATCAGACCACAAGTTGAACCAGCTGCACCAATTCCTAAAATCAACGATGATGAAATTGTTGCTGTACAAGAAAAGTTATTCAAAAAGGCTGAAAAGGTAATCAGTAGATTTGATAATATGAAGGAAGCTTTAGCACTATCATGTGATGAAATTTCCCAGCTTAAGACCGAGAAATCTCTATTAAAATCTGAACTCACCCTCCTTAAGGAGCAGATAAAGAGCATGACTCCTCTTACTGTCAAAAACAATTTTCTAACAGAACAGAACTCATTACTTAAGGTTCAAAACGATGAATTGGTTGCTCAAATTACTGATCTTAAAAAGATTACAAATGAGTGGTCCAATTCTCGTGTCACTATGGACAATATATTTGAGTCCCAAAAAGTCAGTGGTGATAAAAATGGCTTGGGATTCTCATCAACTAGTGACAACCTTAAGTGTGATGTCTGTGCTGAAAGAGATAGTGAATTTACACATCAGCAAACTTTTGAAATTCCCAAGGAAAAACACTTTAATTCAATGGGTAAAGGATAGGAAAAAGTTAAAAGACAAACATTCCATTATGTCTACCCAACGAAGCAATTTGGGAAAGCTAATGGGAAAGATATAGCTACAGGTGAATCAGCTCCTAGCAAAATCATTCTTGAAACTAAGAGCGCTCCTTCTACTAGTGTGCATTATGCGCCTAGGAGCCATGCGCCTCACCGCCATGCGCATCCTGGCCCTATGCGCACTCCTAGAAAAGGCGCTCCAAAATTTCAAAAGAAAGATTTTGTTAAAGCTGGCTCATCTGACCCAAAGAAGAGTGCTATCCCTAAGAAAAGTAAAGAGTTTGTAAAAACTCATGTGATTAGTGGCTTTCAACATTGTTCCATTTGTGATTGTTTTGGACACAAGGCCGTGGAATGCCTTTTGAGATTCACTCCCAATGCCAAAGGACGTAAAAATCCCAAGGTCAAGCAAGAGTGGGTTGTCAAAAGTTGCTAACTCTAGGACCCAAAAGGAATAAAGGGGACCTGCTTTAAATGTATATATTTCAGGTTCTTTGCTTCATGGCTGGATCTTCTAAATCTAGAACGAATGAATGGATTCTTGACAGTGGGTGTTCAAGACACATGACTGGAGATGAATCCTTATTAGAAGATGTCCATGAAGAAAGAGGTCCCTCAGTAACATTTGGTGATAATAACAAAGGCCAAGTTGTTGCATATGGAAAGCTCAAGAAAGACAAAGTGTGCATAGAAAGAGTCTCTCTCGTCGAAGGAATCAAGCACAACTTATTATCCATATCTCAATTTTGTGACAAATGATTAGAATGCCATTTCACTTCAACGCAATGTCTTAACAAAAATGGCAAAACTGGAGCTATCTTACTCTCGGGATATCGTAAGACAAATATTTACATTATTGATTTCCATAGTATGAACTCTAGTACTAATCTTTGTTTTGTAGCAAAAAATGTGAGCGAAAATAGTTGGCTATGGCACAAGCGCATGAGTCACTTGAACTTCAAATGTCTATCAAAACTCAGCAGGGACAATCTTGTCAAAGGACTTCCCAAGGTTGCTGATCATCATGACAACAAATGCGCTGCATGTCAACTTGGTAAATAATCAAAGCAATCTTTCTCCAGCAAGACAAATCCCTCAACTTCAAGATGTTTGCAACTGCTGCACATTGATCTCTTTGGACCAGTTACCACTGTAAGCATAAGAAGAAACAAGTATACCTTAGTTGTGGTGGATGATTTCTCAAGATACACATGGGTGGAGATGATGATTACTAAGGAAGAATGTTATGATATTCTCACCTCATTATTTAGACTGCTCCAAACCCAAAAAGAAGATGACATCGTTAGTGTTCGATCCGACAATGGAACAAAATTGAAGAACAACGGTATTTCTCGATATTGCGACAATCATGGGATAGATCATAACTTCTCAACCGATGGAGTTCCTCAACAAAATGGAGTTGTGGAAAGAAATAATAGAACGTTGATAGAAGCAGGGAAGACGATGATAGCAGAAGCTAAATTGCCTAAGTATTTCTGGGAGGAAGCTTTTAACACAGCATGCTTTACTCAAAATCGTTCCCTCATCAACAAGCGCCATAACAAGACCCCTTATGAACTCTAGCGTAGTAGAACTCCCAACATTGCTTTCTTCAAAATATTTGGCTGCAAATGCTATATCCTCTACAATGGAAATAAACATAGAGGTAAATTCAATACCAAAGCCGACGAAGGTATTTTTTGTTGGGTATGCTAAACATTCTAAAGGTATTTTTGATGAACATTCTCTCCTTGAGCCACATTTGGCTCCAAATGTTTCTGATGATTCTATTGAGCTTAATGAAACAGGTGCTCCTATTTATGTTGCGCCTACTCAAAATCAGAATCTATCAACTCAAGGAAATCCATCAACATCAGTTGCGCAAAGCTATGTCAATAGTGCACCAAGAGAACCTTCAGTTGCACCTTACCATGCGCCTGATGTGTCCTCTCATGCGCCCCAATATACTGCTACATCTGTTGTCAATCCCAACTTCAATTCTCAACCAGTTCAATCCCCAAATTTTGATGATTTTGATGCTGGTGAAGATGTACCTATTGAAGACCTTCAAGTTACTACAACTCAACCTAACTTGCCTCCTAAAATTCATGAAGTTAGAGATCACCCAATCACTAACATCATTGGTGATCTTCATGTTGGAGTTCATACAAGGAGAGCTACAAACTTTGATGCTTATACTGCATTCATCTCTCAAGTTGAACCTAAGAAGGCTGATGAAGCTCTCCAAGATCCAAGTTGGGTTGTTGCAATGAAAGAAGAACTCAACCAATTTGAATGATGTAAAGTCTGGACTCTTGTTCCAAGACCAAATGATCAAGGAGTGATTGATACGAAATGGGTGTTCAAAAACAAGATGGATGAGAATGGAACCATCACGAAAAAAAAAGCAAGGCTGGTTGCGCAAGGCTATAGGGAAGAAGAAGGAATTGATTACGATGAAACATTCGCACCCGTAGCAAGACTTGAAGCTATCAGAATTTTCCTAGCTTACGCTGCTCACAAGGACTTAAAGCTATATCAAATGGATGTTAAGAGCGTGTTTCTAAATGGTGAACTCCAACAACAAGTCTATGTAGCTCAACCACCTGGGTTTAAAGATTCTCAATTCCCAAATCATGTTTACAAACTCCAGAAAGCCTTGTATGGGCTAAAGCAAGCACCAAGAGCATGGTATGATACTCTATCCAAGTTTCTCATTGAGAAAGGCTTCACACGCGGTAAAATCGATACTACTCTTTTCATTGCCAAACATAATGATCATAAACTACTTGTTCAAATTTATATCGATGATATTATTTTTGGTTCTACTAATGAATTATTGTGCAAGCGCTTTGAGAAACTAATGAAGAGCAAGTTTGAGATGAGCATGATGGGAGAACTCACTTTCTTCCTTGGGCTTCAAATCAAACAAATGGATGAAGGCATATTTATCAACCAAGCAAAGTATACAAGGGATCTAATCAAGAAATTTGGACTAGACAATGCTAAACCATATGATACTCCAATGGCTACCGGTAACAAACTCGACAAAGACTTGAAAGGTAAGAAAGTTGATCAAACTTTATATCGAGGTATGATTGGCTCTCTCCTTTATCTTACTGCAAGTAGGCCAGATATTATGTTTAGTGTTTGTGTCTGTGCGTCTTATCAATCCGATCCTAGAGAAGCGCACTTAATTGCTGTAAAACGTATTATACAATATCTCTCCGGCACTGTTAACCTTGGACTTTGGTACACCAAAGATTCGAATTTTAAACTTGTAGGTTATTCAGATGCGGATTATGCAGCGTGCACAATTGACAGGAAAAGCACAAGCGGCACTTGTCATTTCCTTGGATATCGACTTGTGTCATGGGCTAGTAAGAAACAAGCTGCAGTCTCTGTCTCAACTACAGAAGCAGAATATATTGCTGCCGGAAGTTGTTGCTGCCAGATTCTATGGATGAAGCAGCAATTGGTGGACTATGACATCAAAGAGGAAAATTGTCCCATCTACTGCGACAATACATCAACCATTGAGGTTTCAGAAAATCCTGTCATGCATTCAAAGACCAAACATATTGACATCAAGTATCACTTCCTCAAAGACCACGTGGAGAAATTCATTTGGAACACGTGGGAACCGACTATCAAATCGTGGATATTCTTACAAAAGCACTATGTTAAAAGGTTCATATTCTTGAGAGGTGAAATCGGTATGCTTGAACTCAGCTAAATCTTGTCCATATGGTTTGTCAATACTAATAATTCTATGCTTTCTTGAAATATTCGAAGTTAGATGCCTAATGCACTCGCCTATCTCATGCACACATGATGATGCGCACAAGGCAAATCATTTCTGAGATTTCTAAGAATCTCTGCGCATTATAAGTACTGCGCATATACTTCATGCGCATGCCACGTGGACCTCAGGTAAGTTTTCTCTTCAATAGTTACACCTAGGTCCTTGACTTGCTGAGTCAGCACATAATTTGCAAGGGTACTTGCGTAATTATGTATTTTCCCTCGTCATTTCTTTTTAAATTTTCTTGGGAAATTACTTTTCTACCCCTGCGCATGTCCCACCTCATTTAATGAAAAAGCATTGAGTGACGTGCCATTAATGCTTAGTGTGTGCTACTTATGATGAAAGTGGAAGAGTCTCTTCGTGACCATTAATGCCTGACACATGCGCGCGGATAGGACTTCTCACGCGCGATCCTCATTGGTCGACGTCACCTGTGCGTGCGTCTCTCCTGCGCGTGCGCTTTACTCACCTGACACACCAACTCTCTTGTCAGCGCGCCATGACGTCACCTCCCCTTTTCATCTATAACCCTCTGAACCGCCGCCTTCTTCCTCACTTCACTCTTTTAAAATTTCTTCCTCACTCAACCGCCTCACCCTTTTCTCTCTACTCTCTAACATTTTTCTCTATCTGCACTCATCACTTTTCTTCTCTATTTTCGCACAATCTCTCTATATATACTCATGGCTCCCAAATCATCTTCATCTTCAAGGAAACAAGAGGATCTCCAAATGGTATGAATCTAAACTCAAGCTTTTTAGTTTTCCGCCATTATCACGCTCGGAGGTCTGCATTTCCCCTTTCTGATTTCTTTATGATCCGTTGCTCGTTTTTCAAATTATTTGACGCTATGTGCTCGTTTTACTTGTATCTATTCATTTATGTAATTTGTTTTACGATCAATGATCATTTGAATTGATTTCTGTGTTTCTTTTTTTCGAGTTTTTGGGCTTTTCAAATTCTATTTTGTTTTTCTCAGATCTTCGATGCATGTTCTTGTTTTTGTTGTTGTGGTTTACTTGTTTGTGTGTGATTTTTCATTATGAACGTTTTGATATGCTTTTTATGCATTTTGGAGCACTTTGACATTTTTATGTTCTTTGTGTTCTTCGTGTATTCAATACATGTTCTTAATGTTCTTGATGAATATTCCTATGATGTGCCTTGGGTTGTTTTTTGGTTTTGTTTCTGCTTTTCGAGCCAATTTTAGGCATGTAGTTTAAATTGTGTTTTTGGACATTTTTTTACCCTTTATATTCATATTTTGTTCTAAGTATGGAGTCTAGTTCATGCGCTGCGCATATCGCTCATGCGCATGCGATTCTCTCCATGCGCATGTCCAAACCTAATTCTTAAATTTTGCTTTGCGCAGAACTTAAACTATTTCATTCCCGGTTGGGAAATTGATGCTGAAGATCTTAAGCATGATGCGCTTGGACGCTACCTGATAGAGATCATGGACAAGTCTGGCATCCTGCCCCTATTCACTAAGAAGAAGTTGATCGCGTATACGACGACATCACAGTCCCCTGCCTCAAAAGCTCTATCCGTGGGATTTCTGTGACCATCAAATATGCGCATATCAGACAGACTATGGGTTTGCCTGCGTGCAACAAGAAGAAGCTACCTCAAGATACGCAGGACAAAGTTGCGCAAAAGCTGATCAAGATTCCTTGTCTGGTTGGTCAATACAACAACCATGATAGGAAGGAATTTGGAGATTTGATGTTCCATCTCTGCACTCTCATCGGTGATACCATCAACTGCAAGAATGGGAACAAGTCTACTTTTATCAGCAAGCAGTGGATGTGCTGCGCTGCCATCTACAAGAAGAAGCGTTTGAGTTGGGCTGAAATCATTTTTTGAGGAATTAGTACGTTGGGTGCGCGTCTATAAGAAGAAGGCTGCTGATCCAAAAAGACCACTAAAGTACAAGACACATTGCAGAATTCTAACTGCAATCTTTATGCGCTTTCCTTCTGTGCGAAATTTGGTGGATGAAGACCCCTCTATGAAAGTTGATGTGACTTCCACGCGCACTTATTCTCGCGTCTTCCTTATGAATTTTCTCCGTGAAGTCAACAACTATGATTACTGCATGTACTGGGCTGCGGACCCCATTGAGGTGTTTGAAGATATTCACCCTGAAGATCAAGGGTCCCCTCCTGTCTCTAGTGGTGATATATATGAGGCTTCTACAACTGAATCAGAATCCAAGAAAGAATCATTCTATGAGCCAGTCCCAAGCAGAGTAGGTGATAAAGAAAAAGGCAAGGGTCTAGCTGTTGATGCGCCGCCGCGCAAGAAGAAGAAGGCAAAGCAATCTGCTGTGCCTAGGATTAAAAACAAAGAGCCTACTGTGCCTGCTCCGAAGCGCAAGGCTACTACTGACCCTGAGCCTCCAAAGAAATCCAAGAAATTTAAGGCTACTGAGCCTGAAAAGAAGAAAGAAAAGAAAAAGAAGAAAGCCAAAGTCTTAAGAACCTTACTGGATGAATCTGATGAAGACATCCAAGTAGAGGCTGATGATGTTGCTACGCCTCCTCCTCTTCCTCCTGCGCCTAAGCCAAAGCACCCCTCTACTTCTACTCCTGCGCCTCAAGAAGATGAATTTGAAGGTGCTTTCAATGACCCTCTCTTAAGCCCTTCCAAATACACTGGAACTTCCAAGGCTGCACCATCTAAGGGGGACAAAGCTAAGGAGATGCGCAAGGATGTCTCCAGCGAGGATGAAATTCCTCTATCTGCTAAGAAGAGCACACGTAAGGCTCAGACTACGCCAAAGCGCTGTATGAAGAAGATTGCTTCCAAGCGTCCCATGGACTTATCTGATGATGAATTTGATTCTCTGCGTGTCGACTTAAATACGCGTGAAGCTTCCAGGAAAGCAAGGCTAGAATCCATTGCGCAAAGGAATGCTGCGCAGCAAGCTTCAACCATTTTCATTTATGGTGAAGGCTTTGCTTATGATGCGCCCGATCCCACTGTGGACCCTGATGCGCCTATAATTGATGATGCTGAAGACTCAAGCTCAGAAGATTATGAGGTCCATCGTTCTCCTATCCATGCGCATACATCTCCTGTTTGTGCGCAAGCTGCTACAACTGATACTGCTATTCCTGCGCATACTACTGGGGCTTCTCAAACTTCTCCACAAGTTATCCCCATAATTCCTCCAGTAACTGCTCCCTTGGATCCTTCAAGTGCTTCAACAGACATGCGCCAAATCTTGGCCATGCTCCAAACCATCCAAGCAAATCAATTTGCCGCGCAAACCCAGCATTTCTAGGTGGCCACTGCGCAAGCTAAGATTCAAGAGCAACTGGATGCGCAGTCTGCTAGGCTAGATGCAAAAGCCAGTTTGCTACAGGCCATTGATTTTTCCATTAAGGGGGAGAGTTCAACAACAAAGGCAACTGGTGCTTCTGAAGCTGCAGCTGCGCATGCTTCCAGTTCTGGAGCTGCGCCCATACCGCCAATTTTTGATGCGCTGCGCCAGGACATCCAGTATGACTTCGGTATTATCTCGACTGCGCTTACAAAGATTCCTTCTGTGCATGGGTTGAATGAAGCTTTGTTTTCCTTAGCTTAAAACATCAAAGAGATCATTCAGATTGAGGTTGCCAAAGTTATAAACTCAATTGATAACTTTGCGCCCAGTGCTTCCAGCTCATCCACCTCCGTTGATGCGCTCAAATCTTATATGACTGACTGCTTAGTCCAGTTTGGTTATACCTTCAATGGAAGAATGAACCAGGCTATGTTGGATATGCAAGCTAGCCAGAACATGGTTCAAGTGGAGTTGACCAAATCTCTAGCGGATGCGCAGAAGGAGATTCTGGACTCTGTTGCTTCTGCTCAGCAATCTCTGGCAAAACAATTTGGTTCACTTGAGAATACATTTAACGGAGTCTCTAAAGACCTTCAGAAAGACAATGATCTAATGCGCTCCGGCATGAAGACATATGTTAATCAGGCTGTGGAATACAACGCAAAGTTCCAAGCTCTCAAGATTAAGATAATGGACAAGATTACCAGTCTGCAGAACGAGCTTAGAGAAGCAGTTTCTAGGATCAACATAGACTAGAAGTGTAATTCTTTTTACTGCGCAAATGTAAGTTTTTGATGCGCAATTTTTGTTTGCCTTTGATTTTTCTTCCTTTGTAAAACTTGTACCTGTAACTCTTATCTTTCAAGTTTTAATGAGAAGAATGCATCATTGGTTTTCACAAAACTTTGTTCAAGTCAATCTTTTCGTTTATGGAGCAATGAATGTTTTATCTAAACCCTACATCATGCGCATACTCATATCTGCTCATATTTTATTGCATGATGTTTAAACATTCAGTTTAAACGCATACTCAAACTTAAACTCATTATATTTTTTGTATGCTCTGAATGATATTTCAGTCTTTCCCATATTGTAAGTTATTCGTTTAGATAGACTAGAAATCTATGACATTGGCTAGTGTGTACATTAACTTGAGACATGATTTAACATTTTTCATTTCTATGGACATGTTATTATCAAGTACAATGAATTGCCTTTGTTATAGTAGGTAATGGCATCAATCATTTAAGGGGAGATTGTTGGGTATGCTTATTATTTAACCCTCCTATATATGTTAGAATTGATTGATACCATCACCTAAGTTCATTTTAACGACTTTAGGACCCTATGTAAGTTGTAACTTCAATTTTAGTTAAGTCCTTTTTATAGACTAGGCTTAATATTTAGGGCTGAAGCTTTGGATTTGAGGTCTCATGAGCAAATGTCTAAGTGTGATGCGCATGACCTTTATGCGCAGCACCATCTGTGCATACCTATGCGCATAATTATCATGCGCAGCGCAGATATACCTTAGTCAAATCTCTTATTTCTTGACCTCACCTTTGTATAGCTTGGAAAGCGTTATGTAAAGCAACGCTTTTTGGTATGAGTCAAAGTGCTGATGTGGACAATCGACAACGTGGACACTCAGCATACACGTTGATGGAAAGACGCACCTCAGTTTGAAAATTCAAATTGAAGACAGCTGTCACCCTTCTAGAAGATATCTGAAAGCTATCAACTTGCTGTCTCCAACGGCTATGAAGGACAGTTGCTCACCAATCACATTGTGACAGCACATCGTCCTTGCTGAAGCTCCCCAACGGCTAGTTCTTGGAGCTCCACTATAAATAGCCAGCTCTTCCTCATTTTCCAAGCTGCTTGTGCTTTTGCTTTCAAAGAGAAAGATTTGAAGATTTGAAGATTTGAAGATTTGAAGATTGCTTGCTCATTTCCAGAACTCCCAAGATCAACCTTCATACCTTCATAGTCATCCAAGCCCAGATCCTAAACGGCTTTGTATCACCAGAATTTCTTGTGCTCTCCATCTCATAGATTCAAAGAGCCCAGATTTCTGATTCACACACACACACCTCTTGAAGTTCCGATCTCATCGATCGTACTTCTAGAGATACACCGGTTATTGTCTAGGATTTTGTTCTTTCATAGATTATAGATCTTTGAGAAAGTTTTGTTCTACATCTTTTTATCTTGTAAACTCTCCTATATAATAAGATCTTCATTAGAAATCTAAGACTAACCATCTTGATAGAGGACGTAGATCTTTTCCCGATTGAACCTCTCCAAATAGCGTGTTTATTTATTGTGATTTTCATTCTACATTTAATCTTTACTTATATATTATTTTGTTTGATCTTTGTAGATTGTCTTGCTTCGATAGAATTGTGTTTGTATGCTTATTGCCTTAGTTCCATTTTGCGCCAATCTTTAAGCTAAACTTAGTGCATGCGCATTTACACTTCTGCGCATTCTCCCTGCGCATAAGTGATTGCTTTAAGTTTCCACTGTGCATTTCACACTCTTGTTGCGCGCTATACTTAGCCAAAATAAGACCTGTGCGCATTAGCCATTGTTTTGCAAAAGGTTTTGAAAAGAAATTTTAAAAACGCTATTCACCCCCCCCCCTCTAGCATTTTTTCATACCCTTGTTGCCCTTCTGGGACCAACAAGGATAGTGCCCATAGGATTGTTATCCCCAGCAGTAGGCTGATGTCTCGTTTCTTTTTTCCTTTTTCCCAGTAGGGTCTGAACAACGACTTTATTGCTTTACGAATGTTTGTCTTTTTACAGGAGCGTATTCCCAGCAAAAGATGATGTCTCGTTTCTTTCTCCCCCAGTGATCGAACTATGGACGGCTTGATTCCCTTTAGGATATGTAGGTTGTTTGACATAGGTTCATCCGTTTGACCAACCTGGTCACCTTTTACTTCTTTCCCATAATTTGGAACACTTGTTTCAAATCAGTTCCTTTCTTAATCGATGACCCTCCATGCCTTGCAAGAATCGTTGCCGAGGGGCTACTGTTAGTACCCGATCTGAAGATTTAGGACTTCCTAGACCTTTAGATATCTCTAAGGACCTTTTAGGAAATAAAAACCTGACAGGGACCTATCCGACAGCTTTCCAGAGTTCTAGATTGACGAAATCAGTTATAGGTTGAATTCTATCAGGATAATGACCTAATCCCGAGAACAAACTGATAAGATCTCATCAATATCTTGATAACCACGTGATCCGGAAAGACTAGCCACGCAGCCAGTATGGGCATTGCCGGGCGGCCACTTCTGCCGGCCCAAATCCCCTATAAATAGAGCTCTCCTCTCAGCCATTTGGGAAGACACAATTAACCTACGGAAAAACCCTCTCAGTAGTGATTCCTAGCCTCTCTCTCTCCTTCTCAAAACCCTCTCAATCCCTCTCTTTGATCTTACTTTGATCATCAAAGAGATCCAATACCACCATCAACCAAAGGAGTGAAGATTCAACCTTCGAAGCCTCTTTAATCGGTTTGGTAATGCGTTCTTACTACTTTAATTACTTAGATCTATTGTATTCATTCATATATTGTTAGATCTAGGGTTTTTTTTCTTCGTTCATATTCTTGACCGATGATGATCTAGGGTTTCCACGAAACCCGCACTAGATCTAGGTCACATATTACTTACATAATGCTATATCTAGGGTAGCGATATTCATGTTTACATGTTCATTCATATTGTTTCATGATGTTATTATTATTATGCTAGATCTACGACTTATCATACTTAAAATACTAGATCTAATGTTTTAATCCCTATTTATATGCATAGCCGATGATGATCGACAAGATCTAGGAACTACTTCTAAACCTTTAACTTTAGGTAATTATTCCCATGATCATTAGCTCTCCTGAGATGAATAATTATTATTCTAGGATGTGATCATACTGTATATTTCTTTCTCCTCCCCCTTCATTATGCATGATCCCGCTTCATCTCTCCCCATTCTAATTCATCAATGAACTACACCGACCTAAGCTTCTCATGATGAGAAGAATGTAGGCAATCTTCGGATCTGGTCTCAAACACTAACACACACACACACATTGATCATGATAGAAAGATCGATTCATCGGGCAATAGGAGTGATCATCATAATATTCTTCTTCTATTGTAATTTGACCCCCGAACCCTATTATTCTCATAAATGGTTTTCTCAATGTTTTAACTGCAAATAAAACAACGTGGCGACTCTCAATTTCAATCGGACGTATTCACAGTGACACCCCTTCCTTTTTCTTAAAGATTTACTTGCAAGTAACAATATTCCTACCTAACTCCCATGTCTGATTCTTGTGAAGAGAATCCATCTCATTTCCCATAGCTGCGTACCACTAAGATGACTCTAAACATGTAACTACTTCATTGAAAGTAGATGGCTCCATAATATCTGGCTCCACTTCCTCAGTAACCTGCAGTGCTTAAGACACCATATCTTCAAAACCATAACTCTCCGAAGGTTTCTTGAAATTAGCTCTTCTAGACCTTCCTTGTGCTAACCCATGTTCTTCAAGAATAGGAGTTGAACTTTCTTGTGCTTCAGTCTTTGTCTCTATTAGTAGATCCTGCTCAACATCCGACTGTGGTATAACTAGCTCTTCAATTTCTTGTTGCTCCATATGTTTATCAACACCGCCAACACTTGGCATAACCGTAGATCTCATAATAGGGTTAATAACATAATTCTCATCAAATACGATGTTCCTACTTATAATTACCCTATTTACTGACGGAGACTAAATACGGTATCCCTTGACACCATCCCCATACCCCATGAATACTCCCTTTTTAGCTCTTGACTCTAACTTCCCATCATTCACATGTTAATAAGCAGTACAATTAAAAGCTCTTAAAATAGAATAATCAACAGGCTTACAAGTCCATACCTCATTGAGAAATTTGAGGCCAATACTGGCGTAAGGTCCACGATTGATCAAGTAACATGATGTACTTACCGCTTTTACCTAGAACTGCTTAGACAACCCTGCATTGGAGAGCATACACCTCGCCCTCGTAAGGAATGTCTGATTCATTCACATGATAATAACCATCATCTGATTCTCCACTAACATCTTCTAGTATCTGAAATTCCTTAGAGCATCACTCTTGTGCTTCATGATAATCATCCAAGTATTCCTCAAATAATCATCAACCATAGACAAGAAGTATATGTGCCCCCTTAGTGATTCTTGGCAAGAAGGTCCCCAACAATCTGAGTGGATATAATCCAGAACACCTTTATGTTTTTATGCCCTTGCGTAAATTGTTTCTCTTCATTTTCCCTAGCACGAAATGCTCATAAAATTTAGGATCCTTGATCTTATGGCCACATAAAAGATCTCTCTTAGCTAACTCTTGCATCCCTCGAATGCTCATGTGCCCGATCCTAATGTGCCACAGCTTAGACATATCTCCCTCATTCACTTCTGATGATGCGACCATAGATGACCTTGCAAGGGTCGTTCCTTGGAGGAAATACAAGGATCCCCGCTTATTGCCTTTCAGTACCACTTCTGAACTGTAAGGAACACTGACTGCTCCACCTTTACCTTTGAAACTATACTCTTTACTGTCTAACTAACTCAGAGAAATCAGATTCTTTGTTACAAGTGGAAAGTTTCTATCCTCGTTCAACATGACAAACCAACCATCATGACTCCTGACCTTGATTGAACCAATACCGACAACCTTGCAGATTGAACAGTTAGTCATATGAATATCGCCATTATCTTCCTGCCTGTAGTTATTAAACCATTCACTACTAGGATAATACGATAGGAGGCTCCAGAATCTATAATCCACGCATCTGACGCGCGTGCAGATTCTTTTGTAACTAGAGCATAATCCTCATCTGAGCTGCAACTCTTGGTCATCATGGCCTTTCCTCTTAGAGGAACCTTGCCTCGCTTCTTTCTAGGACAATCAAACTTTCAATGTCCCTTCTCTTTGCAGAAATTACAGACATCCCTAGGTTTCGAACTCCTTTTTTTCGAAGATTTACCTTTGTTGTTCTTCTTCGCACTAGAAGCCTTATTACTACTACTAGGAACCAAACCTGATGAATGGGTATCCGTCTCATTCCCACTCGCCTTTTGGAGTAACTCCCTCGTCTTTAGAGATGTTTTCACTTCCTTAAGAGTGAGATCGTCTTTACGGTTTATGCACGAATCGACATAATGTTCGTAAGACATAGGTAAAGACACTAAAAGGTGGAAGGCTGCATCCTCATCATCCATATTAACACCTATATTACACAGTTCAAGTAAAATAGATGTGAACCTATCAAGATGATCATTAATGGGCGTATCTTCTGTGATATCCCACATCGGTGGGATATCAAAATCTTGAGTGGTACTTAAGGTACAACGAATTACCAATGAATACCAATACGTCAAAGGAATTTTGGGTGGGCCTGTGGTAAGCCAAGTGCCAGTGCGTGGTACTTGTGTAACGGGTCGGGCCTGCGGGCTCGGGTCGTTACATCTTCTGTCATACGACAATCACACGGCTTCTTCTTCAGTATAACTTATTGGTCAATAAACGCGTCAGGTACATATCTTCCAACATTAACCATAGATCGCTTCCAGAGTCCGTTCGTGCAACGTTGGTTAGAACCTCATCATCAAGTTTCCTGATGATCTTTGCATGGGCTTTCTGGTCTAACTTCTTCAACGCTGCTGCCTCATTCCCTGCTGCTTGTTTGTCTTTCTCTGATAATTCTACCACAGGGGTAGATCATGTTGAGACTACCTTACCCTTGAGATCGTTACGATTCCTGATTGCAATCTCCAACTGTTCCCTTAAATCTTTGTCCACCAACAAAGCATTCATTTTGATCTGCCACAGAGAAAAACTATTCTTCCCATTGAACTTGTCGATCGATTCTTCTCTTTGAGTCATCTTCTCGTTTTCTGCAGCGTAACCCTGAATCTCTAACCAACCAGGCTCTGGTGCCACTAATTAGAGCAATAAACAAGACTTGATTGCGAAAAGTAAATCAAACACAAGAAAACAGATTTACGTGGTTCACCAACTTGGCTACGTTCATGTGGAGGGGAGAGAATATTATTATCAATCTGGAAAACACAAGAACTGACTATAATATACACTCTAACTTGCACTAAAAAATCTCTAAACTTTTATTTTACTTTTTTTTCTCACTGGCGATGGAAAACACAAAAACTGGCACAACAAAATATTTGCACTGGCACAACATGTTTGAGTGATAACTATCGCCAGTTCATTTTATGAATGCCAGATGCAGTTTATAAGAGTGCCAGAAGGTTTTTAAACGTTCCGATTATTTACAAACATGTCACCGCGCCTTTTTAAAATAAGTTCCACATATTTACAAAAATGTCACCACGCTTTTTAAAAACACATTTTTCCTGAGTTAGGAAAACGCGTTTTTTCCAAGATTTTGCGTTTTTTTTTTTAGTTGCTTCATATTGATATTCGCTACAACAAAAATAACTTTTAGCGGAACTTTAAAAAACCGGAAACGGGAAGAAAAAAAAAAAAGTGCAGAAAAAGCTATTTCTAGTGTTGCTTGGAGTCGCATTTGAGCGTCCCATGTTATAGTTAGAAGTGGAGTTCATTAGAACAGATAAAGGTGAGCGAACATCGAAGATACACAAGAAAAAAGTGATGGACTTCATTTTATTGGTGGTTAGCCACGCATTGGTAAAACCATAGGCAGACAATAGTGAATTTGCAACAAATATTTCGGTCTATCATGATTTTTTTCAACAAATAGTGTAATTTATGTTATTCGACAATTGTATTACAATAAATTTATTTGTGATGAGCCTTTAAATCTTGTGATAACCATCACGATGTTTATTTGAAATACAATTAGATTTTACTTTGTTTTTCAAAAAAAAAAAAATAATATGTGTAACACCCCGAATTTTCTTATAATATCTGAGCATTTAATGGCATTAAATATCCATAAATAACAATAATAAATACTTCAATTTAGGGTTCACAACGGCCCCTTATTTAACCACAAATTCAAAACAATAGCGGAAGCGTAACTTAAACTTGTCTTGGTAGGTAAACAACCCTAACCATCAATGTACTTCGACTTACATCAAGATAAATAAACGTACTTAAACTACTAAATTAAGAATCTTCAGTCCACCGTCTTCCTACGGCTGCTTTCCTTGTCTTGTCCTTCTACTTAAATCCTGAAAACAAAATTTATAGAGAAGGGATGAGCGAACGAATGCTCAGTAAGTTCATACGTGGCCTCTCCGGTTACTAAGGAGAGACGACCAGAACGAATACTTTGAATAACTTTTACAAAGATAGGTTCAGTTACTTTTGGATTCAAGACTGCAGAACAATACAGTCGTATTACTTTTAAGATTTTTCTTTCAAAGGATTATGGCACTACAATCCAAAGGGATTCATTCAAATTCCGTCAATTCCTTGGTAACGTACATTATAACCTCAATGCCAAAGGTACAATTCGTACACCTAGCTTCTTCAGCCAATAGTGTGGGTCGTAACATATATGGTATCCACACACATATGCTCGGGGTCTAGAATTATCCTTGTAATCAGACAATTCCTGAGAGAAGGCATGTGATCACTCATGCAATCCCTAGTTTAAGGACGAGTATTTTCTAACTGAACTGTCCGTCAATGTCTTTTCTAACTGGACATTGGATGCCTTAACGAGTAAGTGGTTAACTTACAAGTTAAAATGAGAACATACCATGGTACAAGTATGTGATACAAGTTTCAAACTTCGATACTTAGTAGATCGATGGGACATCACTAAGTATAGATTCTTTCAAGGAACGTTCAATAACGCAGAGTTCATTCAAATACTATCATGCCATACTGATAGCTAACTTTAGAAAGATACGGAATTCCAATAAACAGGAGTTCAAATACTGTAAGGAACGTAATCCCTTACCTGAATTGCTTTTCCTCGCAATCTCCTCTCTGTGCAAATCTACAAGGCACGGAGTAATTTACTTTAGTACTCTCAACATTGTTAACTATTTCTACTTAGTTAACTGAGAGATGCGTTTTAACTTCTTTACTTCGTTACTTCTTGTCTTACGTTTAAGTTTCTGACTTTGATTTACGAGTCAGTCCTTTAACTTTGATATAATTGCAATTAAGTCCTCTGACTTTGGGTTAATTACAATTTGGTCCCTCAACTTTGAGTTAATTGCAAATTGGTCCTTCAACTCTGGATTAATTGCAATTTAGTCCTTCAACTTTACTTCAATTACAATTTAGTCCTTCACCTTTGGATTAATTTTAAATTAGTCCTTCAACTTTAGTTTAATTGTAAATTGGTCCTTCACTTTGGATTAATTATACTTCAGTCCTTCAACTTTCCTTCAATTACAGGAAGGTCCTTTGACTTTGGTTTTGTTCATAAGGTCCCCTAAGTTTCTCTTTTTAATCACTTAGGCCCCTCTAACTTCAAGTTTCCTTTTTTATTTCTTCTAACTTTAATTCTTTTCAGTTTAGTCCTTTTCCGTTAGGAAACTAACTGAAACTTCTAATCTTTTCCTTTCTTGTTAACCTTTTTAACTTTCAAGGTCTTCCAAGTACTTATTCTATTTCCTCAAGTTAGTTTTCTAACTTTTTAACGATTCTTATAAAGATTTCGTTTCTTTTCATTATAACTTAACGAAAATACTAACTTCCTGTTCCAATTCTTAACTTTCACAAACCGAATTCAACACTCATAATTCATCACCATGGCCGAAACATGTATGATCCAAAATCCATTGATTTGATCAATTTTTGAATTCTTTAATTTTTCTAAATTCCCAACATCAATATTATTTACAATACACTTAACGAGGATCATTTAAATCAACAAAAATAATTTCCAATGGCCTAGGGCCATTCGGCCGAAGGTTGCCCATGGGGGAAAATCCATATTTTTTTTCTTCTTTTGATAAACCCAATTCAACCTCAATGATTTATATGTTCAATTTCCAAGCATTGCATAATATAAATTAATTCAAATCATGATTGTAAAATCAATCTTAAAATTAAACTAACATTGGGGTCATCTTTTTAGCATATCATATAGATCAAATCAATTACTCTTTCTAAGATTTGCCATTAAATCTCTACCATGCAAAAACCCTAATGTTCATATTCTTAAATCATGCATAGATTAAGTTTTAATAATCCAAAATCAATGAAATAAATTTTAGGATGTGAGTTTTGATATACCTTGAGTTAGAACGGATTAATCTTCAACAACAATGGCGGAAATTTTTCTTCTCCCTCCTTCCTTGGTGCGGCTGCTGCTAGGTTAGGTTTAGGGTTTTTTGTGTTTTGTTGTGTTTTGTTAATTAAAAGTAAAACCTAAATTTTTCACTAACCAAAGTATTTATAGTCTTGGGTAAAATTAATTGGGTTGGGTTTACTAATATAAATTTTCGGGCCAATCCATATTCCTTGGGCCCACTTCTTTCAATTACTTTATAACTCTAATTATTGTTTAATTAAATTAGTAAACCGAAAATAAATTAAATAAATAAAAAAAATTCTGGTTATTACATTCTTACCCCCTTAAAAGAAGTTTGTCCTCAAACTTTGACAATTCTTAATCTGAGAAGATGTCCGGGTACAATTCGCGCATTTCACTTTCTTGTTCCCATGTCGCTTCTCTTTCCGAGTGATTGCTCCATTGCACTTTTACGTAGGGAACCGTACGCTTTCTTATGACCTCGTCTTTTCTGTCGACGATCTTGATTGGTCGTTCATCGTACGTCAAATCTGCCCGAACTCTTAACTGCTTGTATTCTATCACATGACTCGGATCATGAATATACTTCCTTAGCATGGAGACATAGAACACATTATGCACTCCAGCTAATACCGGCGGTAACGCCAATCGATAAGCCACTTCCCCGATCTTATCAAGAATTTCGAATGGTCCCACATATCGTGGACTTAGCTTCCCTTTGTATCTCCCTCTTAATTTCGTCATTGTTCGGCACTCATACTCTCTTTTGGTACCTCAATATTCCATCTTCGCCCATGTGAAGATCTTTTACTTGTCCTTTTCCGATTAGGGCTTCTCTCACCTCGTCTACCTCTTGTGCCTCTTTAATCCTGCTCAACAGTGCAGGCTGTAACGTCAATCTAGCCAAATATCCATTTACCTTCACCACTAAGTTCATCTCCTTGACATCATTCCACATACTTACCCCCTTAGAGATCAACGTCGCCAACATTCTGTGATTCTTCTATTTAAGGCATCTGCCACCTTGTTAACTTTCCCAGGATGGTACAATATTTCACAGTCGTAATCCTTGAGAAGCTCCAACCATCTCCGTTGTCTCATGTTCAACTCCTTCTGAGTGAAAATGTGCTTAAGGCTCTTGTGATCTGTAAAAAAAAAAAATCTGGCATTTCACGCCATACAAATAATGTCCAAATTTTCAAGGCAATTACTACTGCCGCTAACTCCAAATCATGGGTCGGGTAATTCTTCTCATGTACTTTCAACTGCCTAGATGCATAAGCTATAACCTTATCATTCTGCATCAACACACAGCCTAGCCCTTTAAGCGAGGCATCGCTATATATTACAAATCCATCCGATCCAGACGGTAAAGCAAGAACTGGTGCGGACACCAATCGTCGCTTCAATTCCTCAAAACTCCTTTCACATTCTTCTGACCAAAACAAACTTTGCTCCCTTCTGAGTTAACTTCGTCAATGGCACTGACAACTTCGAGAAACCTTCTACGAATCTCCTATAGTAGCCAGCCAAACTTAAGAACTTCTGATCTCACTTACTGAAGTTGGTCTTTGCCAATCCACAATAGCTTCTATATTTGTTGGATCTACGGCAATCCCATCCTTTGACACCACATGTCCTAAGAATGTTACTTCCTCCATCCAGAATTCACACTTCTTGAATTTAACATATAACTTCTGCTCTCTTAAAATCTGCAGTACTAACCTTAATGCTCTTCATGTTCTTCCTTGGTCCTCGAATACACCAAGATATCATCAATGAATACAATCACACACTTATCCAGAACTTCTAAAATATCCTATTCTTAAGTTCCATAAACGCTGCCGGTGCGTTAGTCAACCCACACGGCATCACTACAAACTCATAATGACTATACCTTGTTCTAAAGGCTGTCTTAGCTATATCATCCTTCTTCTTCACAATTAATACCGGTGTACCCCATGGTGATACACTCGTTCTAATCAAGCTCTTATCCAACAACTCTTACAGTTGCTCCTTTTATTCTTCAATTCTGACGGAGCCATTCTATACGGTGCCTTCGATATTGATGAAGTCCCAGGTACCAAATCGATAGAAAATTTTACTTCTCCTTATGGAGGTATTCCCGGTAAATCCTCAGGAAACACGTCCTTGAAATATCTAATCACAGAAAGTGATTCTACGGTTACTTCCTTCTTGCTCGTATCACCAATGTACGCCAAGAATCCTTCTCATCCTTTCTTTAAAAGCTTACGAGCCTTCATTACCGATATAAGGTTCGATCGGGTTCTAGGTTTCGTTCCTTGAGAACATCACTCTTCTCTAGATAGTAATCTAAAGTGGACTTCTTTCTTTACAACAATCCACATGGGCATGGTATGCAGTCAACTATAGTCCATTCCCAAGATTACATCAAATTCTTCGATGTCCTAAACTAATGAGATCAACCTCAAGTTCTTCCTCGTCCATTTTCAAAGGACACTTCCTAGATATAGACGTAATAGGGATCGATTCTCTAGTTTGAATACCCATAACTAAAGAATTCTCTAACGCCTTATGAATTAAATACATATTCTTAGCCAAGCAATCATTTGGCACTTCTTATCAGAACCTTGCCCTTTGACGTCGTTCTTATTACCATCATTTCTATTGCCGTAGCCTTTATTCTGGTACTTACTTGTACTGCCTTCCTTTTCGCGATCGTCAGTAGCCTTCCTTTAGATTCAGTCGACACTTTCTTAGTTGACTCTTCTTCTCTTTTCGCTTACTGCGATAACTATCAGATTCTTTCTCCACTATCCTCGTCCTATCCAACACTTAATCCTAGGTTGGTAGTATTAATGGAGTGATTCTATATCGTATTCAGTTGCTCAAACCATCTTCAAATCCTCGAGCCTTTTGCGCTTCATCATCGAAGAGTGTTAGGGTAAATTCTAGCAATTCGATGAATCTAGTACCATAGTCGTTCACCGTCCTACTTCCTTGAGTTAGCATCATAAACTTAGCCTCTCTGGCGTTTCGAACACTTGCCGGATAATATGGTACTATCATTAGTTATCATGAATACGAGACTTTTTCACTCACTCTCATACTATAGCTCGTCTCTACAGACTAACATTCATTTATAGGTCATTCACTAAACCACTGGTCGTTTCAACAGACCATCACTATCTTCATTAGTCAACTTTACTAGACGTATGGGTCGCTTCATTATACCATTTCTATTTTCATAGGTCATTTCAATAGACCATAATCACTTTCATTGGTCGTTTCAATAAACCATTCTTACTTGTTCCAGGTTAACTCGCACATTTAACACTATTAATCACGTCAACCCAAGCATTGTACTATGCCTAATACTTTCACATAAATATGCCGTCCCCAAAATATGTAACTTTTACAAAAGATCGGTCTACTAGATTTCTGGTCGTTCCAATAGACCAGTTCTACTTAGGGAAGTCATTTCACTAGAATTTACTTATTAATCATAGGTCGATTCACTAGACCTACTCTCATTCACACTTGGCCGTTTCACTAAGCCTATTACTCTTAACCGTTTCAATAGGTTATTTTATTCTTGTTTCGATCGCTTCAATGGATCAAAATTAACTTTACTTGGCCGTTTCACTAAGCCAAATACTTTCTCTTGACCGTTTCAATAGGTCAATTTATTCTTTCTTACTTGACCGTTTCAATAGGTCACTTGGCCGTTTCACTAAGCCCATTATACTCATGGTCTTTTCACTTGACCAATACTTTCTCGTTCTAGATTAGTTCACCCGCTTAATTATTTAAGAACGAACAGTCAACAAAGTCATTTGCTTAAAATAATCAAACTTTTATTGCAAAGAATCTTTTGGAATAAATCTAAGCAAAACAAAATTCTAGCGTTTCTCTCTAGACTAGAACAAATCATCAATCCCATAAAATAACTTTATGTTCCACTTTTCAATCATGGAACAACACCTTCCTAGGCCTTCCCCTAGGTCTTCCACTAGGCTCCTTTGGAGTCTTCTTAGAGTCTCTTGGTCTACCTCTAGACCTACGAACTGGTACCATGGGTGGTTCATCATCATCAATTACAATTGGGGTAGCTTCATTGTCCCCAAGGTTAATTGCTACTTCCTCGATCTCTTCTTCAGCTACCAATTATCTTCCTTTGGCGCTTCATTGCCTACGGGGGTTGTTGATTCTGACTCCCTAGCTCTTTCTTCCTTTTAAGTCTTTCAATTCGTAAAACCATTGACTTCTCCTCTGGTTCCATGATAGTACCTTTCATTTAGGATCATGATCTCCTTAATTTCTTCTGATTCCTTGCGAGTGTCTAGCAATGTCTTCCTATCTCGCATTCACTCCTCTAGTGTAGGATTCACTCTTGCCTTTTGAACTTCCAATTCTTCATTTAGCTTTCGAATCTTGAGTGTATACCTCTGGATCACTATTTTCTTAATTGTTCTGTGTTTCACGTTCATGTTTCTTCTAAGTCCGTCCATAACTTACAATCAGGACATAACTTATTATCAGTACCATATACTTAAAGGTATGTGACTGTAATCATCAATTGCATAAGCAACTTAAAAGGATGACATTTTCGTGTAACCCTTCAAGTTTCACTACCAAAGTGTTCACTTATATTCCTCATATCTCTCGAGGAATTCTTATCTTAGGTTCTTTTCTAAAACAGTAAGTTTCTATAAATGGAAAGCTCCCAACGTAGAAAGTTTCCTAATTTAGAAAGTCTCCTCAAAGGTAAGTTTCCTGAAATGGTAACTTCCCCAAAAGTACTATCTTCCTTATCAGAGTTCTAAAGTCCAATCTATGTTAAGTACTATTTCTCCTCATAGTCTTAACTTCTTTCTATAGTCTCCCATGTAAACCTAAAACCAGGCTCTGATACCAACTGTAACACCCCGAATTTTCTTATAATATCTGAGCATTTAATGGCATTAAATATCCATAAATAACAATAATAAATACTTCAATTTAGGGTTCACAACGGCCCCTTATTTAACCACAAATTCAAAACAATAGCGGAAGCGTAACTTAAACTTGTCTTGGTAGGTAAACAACCCTAACCATCAATGTACTTCGACTTACATCAAGATAAATAAACGTACTTAAACTACTAAATTAAGAATCTTCAGTCCACCGTCTTCCTACGGCTGCTTTCCTTGTCTTGTCCTTCTACTTAAATCCTGAAAACAAAATTTATAGAGAAGGGATGAGCGAACGAATGCTCAGTAAGTTCATACGTGGCCTCTCCGGTTACTAAGGAGAGACGACCAGAACGAATACTTTGAATAACTTTTACAAAGATAGGTTCAGTTACTTTTGGATTCAAGACTGCAGAACAATACAGTCGTATTACTTTTAAGAGTTTTCTTTCAAAGGATTATGGCACTACAATCCAAAGGGATTCATTCAAATTCCTCAATTCCTTGGTAACGTACATTATAACCTCAATGCCAAAGGTACAATTCGTACACCTAGCTTCTTCAGCCAATAGTGTGGGTCGTAACATATATGGTATCCACACACATATGCTCGGGGTCTAGAATCATCCTTGTAATCAGACAATTCCTGAGAGAAGGCATGTGATCACTCATGCAATCCCTAGTTTAAGGACGAGTATTTTCTAACTGAACTGTCCGTCAATGTCTTTTCTAACTGGACATTGGATGCCTTAACGAGTAAGTGGTTAACTTACAAGTTAAAATGAGAACATACCATGGTACAAGTATGTGATACAAGTTTCAAACTTCGATACTTAGTAGATCGATGGGGACATCACTAAGTATAGATTCTTTCAAGGAACGTTCAATAACGCAGAGTTCATTCAAATACTATCATGCCATACTGATAGCTAACTTTAGAAAGATACGGAATTCCAATAAACAGGAGTTCAAATACTGTAAGGAACGTAATCCCTTACCTGAATTGCTTTTCCTCGCAATCTCCTCTCTGTGCAAATCTACAAGCCACGGAGTAATTTACTTTAGTACTCTCAACATTGTTAACTATTTCTACTTAGTTAACTGAGAGATGCGTTTTAACTTCTTTACTTCGTTACTTCTTGTCTTACGTTTAAGTTTCTGACTTTGATTTACGAGTCAGTCCTTTAACTTTGATATAATTGCAATTAAGTCCTCTGACTTTGGGTTAATTACAATTTGGTCCCTCAACTTTGAGTTAATTGCAAATTGGTCCTTCAACTCTGGATTAATTGCAATTTAGTCCTTCAACTTTACTTCAATTACAATTTAGTCCTTCAACTTTGGATTAATTTTAAATTAGTCCTTCAACTTTAGTTTAATTGTAAATTGGTCCTTCACTTTGGATTAATTATACTTCAGTCCTTCAACTTTCTTTCAATTACAGGAAGGTCCTTTGACTTTGGTTTTGTTCATAAGGTCCCCTAAGTTTCTCTTTTTAATCACTTAGGCCCCTCTAACTTCAAAGTTTCCTTTTTATTTCTTCTAACTTTAATTCTTTTCAGTTTAGTCCTTTTCCGTTAGGAAACTAACTGAAACTTCTAATCTTTTCCTTTCTTGTTAACCTTTTTAACTTTCAAGGTCTTCCAAGTACTTATTCTATTTCCTCAAGTTAGTTTTCTAACTTTTTAACGATTCTTATAAAGATTTCGTTTTCTTTTCATTATAACTTAACGAAAATACTAACTTCCCGTTCCAATTCTTAACTTTCACAAACCGAATTCAACACTCATAATTCATCACCATGGCCGAAACATGTATGATCCAAAATCCATTGATTTGATCAATTTTTCGAATTCTTTAATTTTTTCTAAATTCCCAACATCAATATTATTTACAATACACTTAACGAGGATCATTTAAATCAACAAAAATAATTTCCAATGGCCTAGGGCCATTCGGCCGAAGGTGCCCATGGGGGAAAATCCATATTTTTTTTCTTCTTTTGATAAACCCAATTCAACCTCAATGATTTATATGTTCAATTTCCAAGCATTGCATAATATAAATCAATTCAAATCATGATTGTAAAATCAATCTTAAAATTAAACTAACATTGGGGTCATCTTTTTAGCATATCATATAGATCAAATCAATTACTCTTTCTAAGATTTGCCATTAAATCTCTACCATGCAAAAACCCTAATGTTCATATTCTTAAATCATGCATAGATTAAGTTTTAATAATCCAAAATCAATGAAATAAATTTTAGGATGTGAGTTCTATATTACCTTGAGTTAGAACGGATTAATCTTCAACAACAATGGCGGAAATTTTTCTTCTCCCTCCTTCCTTGGTGCGGCTGCTGCTAGGTTAGGTTTAGGGTTTTGTGTTTTGTTGTTTTTGTTAATTAAGAAGTAAAACCTAAATTTTTCACTAACCAAAGTATTTATAGTCTTGGGTAAAATTAATTAGGTTGGGTTTACTAATATAAATTTTCGGGCCAATCCATATTCCTTGGGCCCACTTCTTTCAATTACTTTATAACTCTAATTATTGTTTAATTAAATTAGTAAACCGAAAATAAATTAAATAAAAAAAAAAAAAATCCGGTTATTACAATATGTTTATTTCTTTTAAACGTAAGGTAACATTTGACACGAACTTAAAACTTGTCAAGATATCAAGATAGGAACGAATATGGATGAGAGTGGAATTTAACCTTATAGGAATTAATAGAAATAGGGCTACCCTTCTCCACCCTTGGTGTCTAGTTATGGAACATATACTTGTGTCGTCTGTCCCAATTACATGGATACAAGATCATAATCTAATTGGATGTTCCGATTACATATACCCCGCATTTTAGTATTCCATATTTTCTTTCTTATCTTATTCTTAGAGTTCCATCTTTTTTTGTTATTTCAAATGTGGTCCCAATTATGTTTCACCAATTTAAGTGTTAATCTTGAACAAGAATCAGGAACTTTTGGGACCATGACAGGTAAAACCTCGATTTAAATCACGTTTAGTACTCCGTGCAAGTGCAATTGGACATTAAGATTGTTGAATTGTCCCATTAACTAGGTTTTTTGGTTGGGACCATATTCTAATATATTTCCTCCGCCTATATGAAACCAAATACTCTCTCCGTCCCGGAAAGATAGTCTCATTTTGATTTTTTATAGTCAATAAAAATGAACTTTGACCAAGCATTGGTGACGATCTAATCATTCTTATAAAATTCTACTATTTATAATTGATAAATCATTAAGTGATTTATCAATAGCAATTTTTAAAATTTTATTGTGACCATTAAATTGATACCAATGTTTGGTCAAAGTTTATTTTTGTTGACAATAAAAAGTCAAAATAGCACTATCTTTCTGGGATAGTGGGAGTATATTTTTTTTTGAGTTGGTTTTGGGGGAAACTAGTTTCTCCATAAGTTATAAAAAGTTCACTTTTTAACCCTTAAACCTTAAACACTAAACCCTAAACCTTAACCCCTATAAAAACAAGACTTTTTATAACTTATGGAAAACTAGTTTCTCCCAATTTTTTTTTTTTTTATGTCTCATTACAAACCACTCAGTTTTCAAAGTGAAAAAATTATAATAGTTCTTTATGGGGCAATGCTAGGCTTACAAAATATGTTTACAAAATGAAGGATACAAGATGTGGTACAAAATAAGTTTACAAAATGAATGATACAAGATGTGGTGGTTATATTTTATTGGCCACATCGATAGTGGACCCGGTACACTCTAATTAAAAACACCAACACAATTATGACACCTCATTTTGTAAGCCACATTTTGTAGCCATCTTTTGTAACTTTATTATTTCTCTTCTTTATGTGATGAGATTCACTTCCCAACTCACAACACTTATCCACTAACTATTTCTACCTCACTATTTTTCTCATATCCCACTTATCATACTCACAACACTTCCTTTACATTTTTTTTTTATTTTAATGTTTAAGCCAAAATGTGTAGTTTCAACCTAAACGGAAGATATATGCAGTTAAGGCTCCGTTTGTTTCGCGTAAAATAATTTCCGGAAAATGATATAAACACGTTTTTGGTTGTTTGGTTTATCTAAGGAAAATATTTTCCGGAAAATATTTTCATATGAAAAAAAAAATATGAGAAAAAAAATAATTATGAGAAAAAAATTGAATGTGGGTGGGGGTTTGGGGTTGGGGTGGGGGGGATGGGGGGTGGTGGGGTAGGTGGGGGTGGGGGTGGGGGTGGTTGGGTTGTGGGAGGTGGGGGAGGTGTGCAAAAATAATTTTAATATGAGTGAAAAAACTTTTTTTTTGGTGGGTGGGGGTGGTGGGGTAGTGGGGGTAGGGAGCGCGAATGTAAGAGTTGTTAGAAAATAATTTTAATAAGAGTGAAAAATAAAATTGGGGGGGTAGGTGGTTGGTGGGGTAGGGGTGGGGTAGTGGGGAGCGGGGGAGGTGTTCAAAAATTATTTTAATGAGTGAATTTTATTTTTTATTTTTTTATTTTTTTTTTTTTTTTGGGGGGGGGGGGTCGGTGGTGGGGTGGGGGTGGCGGTAAAGGGGGCGGAGGGTTGTTGAAAACTTAGCTTATTTCCATTGACCGTAAAATATTTTACATCAATTTTTTTCCCTTTTGATTACCAAACACCGGAAAACATGTAAAACATTTTCCGTAAAACATTTTACCTAAAGAGTATTTCATTATACATATAATTATTTGTGCGTCTGTGTGTGTGTATATATATATATATATATATATATATATATATATATATATAGGAAGGTGCTAAAATGAGAACCGTGAGAACCAAGTATAACCACTGGATTAGACACAAAATCAAAGGTCCAGATTTTACATCTACTATATTTATAATATTGACCCTTGATTTTGTGTCTAATCCAATGGTTATACTTGTTTTCACGGTTCTCATTTGAAATGATATCAAAATTAAATTTTGATACCTATGACACGATTCACATGGTATTAAATTACCATCTCCAATGGTTGGTAGGTATCAAATTAATAACTTAAATGTTTTACTTTTGTTTTATTTAAATTCTTTCACATTTAATATTTTTAATAATTAATTAAATATAAATTGTGTTAAATAATAATTGAAATTAAAACAAAGTAAAATAAAATATGTATGCTAAATAAATAAAAGTGTTTACTTTTATATTGATAAGTTAATAATTAAATTTTGTATTTTAATAAATATACAAAAAATAAAACTAATAAAATTTAAATTTTAAATAAGAACTGAATGATATAAGAAGATACACTTGCAAAGGGAAGGAGTTAAGCAATATACTCCCTCAGTTTCAAAATACATGTCGTTTTAGAGTTCTTCACACATATTAAGAAATGCAATTAATACATATAAAAATGACTTGTCTACCTCTAAAGAATCCAATTACCTATGCAAT
The DNA here is from genome assembly GCA_026119855.1 of Campanula takesimana. Taxonomy (NCBI): domain Eukaryota; kingdom Viridiplantae; phylum Streptophyta; class Magnoliopsida; order Asterales; family Campanulaceae; genus Campanula; species Campanula takesimana. Next base: position 70,470 of record JAOWBW010002128.1, on the reverse strand, counting down.
TAAATGCTTAAATAAGAAATAGGTTGCAATTAATGAATGAGGGTACTTTTGGTATACAAGAGCAAAAATATCTTGGAATTAGTAAAACGTCAAGTATTTTTAAAACAAAATTTTACTCCTAAAACGTCATGTATTTTGAAACGGAAGGAGTACCAAATTTGGTACTTTCCTTAACTCTTCATCAAAATTTGGTACCTATTATGTTTAGTATTAGAGATTCTAACTCCTTCATATGAGTATCAAAATTTAATTTTGATACCCACCATTAAAGTTGCTCTAATAGAAGAGCTGCACCAATGCGTTAAAAACATGCACATGCAGAACATTCAAAGCTTGCGTCATATAAATAAGAAATTTCATTCTCTCTTTTATCCTTTCAAAATAATCATCATGAAAATAATAAAATAATATTAGTATAACTATAATGTGGTGTCTCTCTCTCAATAAAAAAAAAAAAAAACACACACACTATAATGTGGTATGGTATAAGCAATGGATAAATACATATTTCATCAGTCTGAGAATAATATTCAGACTATTCAAACTTTTTACGGATATAAACACTTGTATCAATAGTCATATTATATTTATGCGCATTTAAGTCTAGATTCTAGAAATAGAAAGATTTTTTTTTAGACAATTTGCCGTCCCTCAGACCTCGAGATATTATAGGGAGAAAAAAATGTTCAAAATGTAACGACCCAAACATTCCAATAATAATAATTATTCCTAAACTGAGAAATCCCAAACGTCAAACATAATTCAAATCCAACGTTCAAATGCAACGACTAGTATAATCTAACCAAATTTCAAAAATAGTGTGGAAGCGTAACTAACATTTAAATTCTAACGGCTAGTACAACCCACTAGCTCAACATAAAACATAATAAAGTCTAAAATTCCTTAATACCACGAAATGCCCTTCCTCGCAATCCACCTAGGTCCTTAGTCTTTACCTGGGAAAAATAATATAAGAAGGGGTGAGCGAACAATGCTCAGTAAGTTCATACGGGATCTCTCCGGGTACTAAGGAGAGATGACCGAAAGAACGGAGCCAAACAACATTATTCAATGAAAGGCTAATATTAATAATCTTAACTGCATGTAACAAACACAGTTATCAATTCAAGGAATTATGGTCCTAGTTCAATCCGTCAATTCCAGAGTTTCAAACACCTTTTCAGGGTGTCACACCTTTCAGGGTGTCACACCTTTTCAGGGTGTTAAGAGAATAAGAGACCTTACGCCTTTTCAGGGTGCTCCCTTATTTAGGTATATCATGATAACCAAGCTACTTCCTCATGTAGCAATTTAAAAGTCTAAGTTTCTTTTCTTTCAAACTAGACTTATTCGTAATTAGTCCTTTTCAATCAGACTAATCCAACCGCACCTATTTCAATTAGATACAGTTATAGTTCTTAGTATTCTAGGTACAAGAATACTTAAGGCAATTTCAATCTGTTTGGATACCCATTGAACAAAATACATCAAGGGTAAGATAATCAAAAGATGTTCAACAACATCAGAGTTCAAATGCTACGGACCATTGGTAGCTACACTTGAAAGAAATAAGGAAAATCCTACATAAAGGATGAATCATCAAAGTACTTAAGGAACGTAATCCCTTACCTTGGTTATGCGTTATTCCTCTTAGCAAACCTTGCGCAAGAATCTACAATCATGCACAACATATTTCTTAGGACAAGTAATACTATTTTACTCTGTCCCCAAAATACTTTACTTTACTTCCTTAACCTTATGAGTTTATGTTCTTAAACCACTTATTAAGATTGATAGTCAATCTAGGGTTTGTTCTACCCATTAATTGCATTCCCAAAATACCCTCTTTGATTTACTAAAATACCCCTAGGGTTTCAATGTCTCCAATCTCAATTATTATGATTTAGGATTCCATTAATCACATGAAAACACTATTCCCAGCTTAGTTTACTATTCACAGCGTAAATTACTATTCACCATAGATTACTTATTCATCGCACTATTCATCGCAGATTACTATTCATCGCAGATTACTATTCATCGCAGATTACTTATTCATCGCAGATTACTATTCACAGTGTATAAACACACACACACACTGTTTACCTTTGCACACACACACACTACATGCATATCACACACACACACACACACACACACACACAGCATGCAGGATATACACACACACTCGCATAACACACACACACTCACAACACGCACATCACACACACACACTGCCGCACACACTATCACACACACGACACACCCACAAACGCACATAATACACACACACACCATGATTATCAACTCTCCCCTTAAATCTTAATATAACCCTAGTTCATCATAGTGGTTAGGGCTTCCAATCCGAATTTAATACTATCTAGGTGCTTAAACGGAGGGTCGAAGCTTAGAGTTTAGGGTTCATTACCTTAGACCGCTTTCTTTCCTTTTTTTCTTCTTCTTCTTATTCTTCTTCTTCTTCTTCTTCTTCTCTTCTCCGGCCTCTCTCTCTTCCTTTGCAGGTTCTCTGCCGCCGCCTCCCTCTCTATTAATTCCCGTTCTTTTCTTTTCCTCTTTGCAGTAAGTAATAATAGGGTTAGGGGAAAAAGGGTTTATGTATATATATACTAAGATCCTCCATTCCTAAAATAAAAAGGACTCCTAGTCTTAATCGGGTTTTGACTAACTTGGGCCCAACACTTTAATCCAACTCATTCTCTTAATAAAATTAATTAAGCCCAACTTAATAAATAAAAGTTTAACCAAAAAAAATAAAATAATTGGCCCAAAGTGGCCGGTTATTACATTCTTTCCTCCTTAAAAGAGTTTGGTCCACCAAACTAAACGTACCTTAATCCGAAAATAACGCAGGGTATGACTCTCGTATCTCGCTCTCGAGCTCCCACGTAGCTTCCCTTTTGGAATGATTGCTCCATTGCACTTTCACATAAGGAATCACTCTTTTCCTTAAGGTGTGGTCCTTCCGATCTACGATCTTTACGGGTTCTTCGTTGTAACTCAAATCAGCACGAACTCTTAGTTGTTTATACTCGATCGCATGACTCGGATCGGAAATGTACTTCCTTAGCATCGACATATGAAATACATTGTGCACTCCAGCTAGCACAGGCGGTAAAGCTAACTTGTAAGCTACCATCCCAACTCGTTCCAAAATCTCAAATGGTCCTACGTATCTCGGACTTAACTTCCCTTGAATACCGAACCTCATAACTCCTTTTCTTGGAGATATCTTCAGGAATACATGATCGCCTAGTTGAAATTCCAAATCACGCCTTCGACGGTCGACATATGACTTTTGTCGACTTTGCGTGGTCAACAACCATTTCCGAATTTGTTGGACTTTATCCGCGGTTACTTGAACAAGTTCTGGTCCAGTTAATTTCCTCTCACCAACTTCATCCCAGCAAGTAGGTGATCTACACATCCTCCCATATAATGCCTCGTACGGTGCCATCCCGATACTAGCATGATAACTATTGTTATATACAAATTCTACTAGCGTTAGATGTTCGTCCCATATCCCTTGCCAGTCCAACGACGTATCTCTCAACATATCTTCTAGAGTCTTAATAGTCCTTTCTGACTATCCATCCGTCTGAGGGTGAAAAGCGGTACTCATTGCCAATTCCGTACCCAATGCTTGTTGTAGACTCTTCCAGAATTTCGACGTAAACCTTGCATCTCGATCAGACACTATCGAAACAGGTATCCCATGCAATCTCACAATTTCATCAATATATAACTTGTCCAACTTCTCTAACGAATCATTTACCTTGCTAGAAAGTGAGCCGACTTCGTAAGCCTATCCACAATGACCCAAATTGCATTATAGCCCTTCAACATCCTTGGTAATCCTACCACCAAATCCATAGCTATATGTTCCCACTTCCACTCTGGAATAGGTAATGACTGTAGTAATCCTGTCGGTCTCTGGTGCTCACTTTTCACTTGTTGACATACTAAGCACTTTGATACAAACTCAGCTACATCTCCTTTCATATTGTTCCACCAGAACGACTCTCTTACGTTTCTATACATTTTCATACTTCCAGGATGTACGGAGAATCTCAAACAATGAGCCTCCTTTAAGATCTCCCTCTTGATATCTTCATTATCTGGCACACATATTCTAGATTGGTACCTCAAGATTCCATCTTCCCCCACACGAAAGTCTTTTGCCTTCCCTTTAGCGATACTCTCATGCATTTTCATTAGTTCTTCATCCACTCTTTGTGCTTCTTTAATCCTTTCCATAAGTGTTGGCCAAGCACTCAATTGAGCCAAATAACCCTTAACTTGTACCTCCATGCTAGAGATCTTAATGTGGTTCCACGCGCTTTCCTCCTTAGAAATTAACGTTGCTAGTGTCCCATGATTCTTCCAACTCAGTGCATCCGCCACCTTATTGGCTTTCCCATGGTGGTACAAAATCGTACAGTCATAATCTTTCAATAACTCCAACCATCTTCTTTGTCTCATATTAAGCTCCTTCTGGGTAAATATGTACTTAAGGCTCTTATGATCAGTGTAAATCTGACATGTCACCCCATACAAGTAGTGCCTCCATATTTTCAAGGCAAACACCACTGCGGCTAATTCTAGATCATGGGTGGGATAATTCTTCTCATGGTTCTTCAACTGCCTAGATGCGTAGGCTATAACCTTATCATTCTGTATTAACACGCAGCCTAGTCCTTTGAGTGAAGCATCACTATATATTACGAATCCATCCGATCCAGATGGTAAAGCAAGAACTGGTGCGGACACCAATCGTCGCTTCAACTCCTCAAAACTCTCTTCACATTCTTCCGACCAAACAAACTTTGCTCCTTTCTGAGTTAACCTCGTCAATGGCACTGACAACTTCGAGAAACCTTCTACGAATCTCCTATAGTAGCCAGCCAACCCTAAGAAACTTCTTGTCTCACTTGCCGAAGTTGGTCTCTCCCAATCCACAATAGCTTCTATCTTTGCTGGATCTACGGTAATCCCATCTTTTGACACTACATGCCCTAAGAATGCCACCTCTTCCAACCAAAATTCACATTTCTTGAACTTAGCATATAACTTTTGTTCTCTTAAGATCCGTAGTACTAGCTTCAAATGTTCTTCATGTTCTTCCTTGGTTTTCGAATACACCAAAATGTCATCAATGAATACAATTACGCACTTATCTAAGAACTCTTAAAATATTCTATTCATAAGCTCCATAAATGCTGCTGGTGCGTTAGTTAACCCAAACGGCATCACTACGAACTCATAATGTCCATACCTCGTTCTAAAGGCCGTCTTAGATATATCTTCCTTCTTTACTCTCAATTGATGGTAACCAGACCTCAAGTCTATCTTCGAAAAGTAGCTCGCTCCACGAAGCTGGTCAAACAAATCATCTATTCTAGGCAACGGGTATTGGTTTCTTACCGTCACACAATTCAGTTCGTGATAGTCGATACATAACCTCATCGACCCATCCTTCTTTTTCACAAATAAACCGGTGCACCCCATGGTGATACACTCGGCCTAATCTTCCGGAAATACATCCTTGAAATCCTTAACCACAGAAAGCGATTCGATCGTTACTTCCTTCTGTTCTGTAGTACTCACGTATGCCAAAAATCCTTCACACCCTTTTCTCAACAGTTTGTGAGCCTTTATTACCGATATAAGGTTCGATCGGTTTCTACTTTTCGTCCCTCGAAAACAACAATCTTCTCCAGATGACAGTCTAAAGTGAACTTCCTTCTTAAAGCAATCTACATGGGCATGGTATGCAGCTAACCAATCCATTCCTAAGATCACATCGAACTCATCAATCTGCAAGCTAATGAGGTCAACTTCAAATTCCTTTCCGTCCAATTCCAAGGGACAATTTTTATATACCGATGTAATAGGGATTGAATCTTTAGTTAAAGTATCTACTACTAAAGAGCTTTCTAACGCCTCAGGAGTCAATTTCATTTTCTTAGCTAAGTGAGTACTTATTACAGAATGTGTAGCACCAGTATCAATCAATGCACGAACATTACGAGAGTATAATTGGATCGTACCTGCCACGAGAACATTTATGGCTCTAGCATCTTTAGCTGTCATGGTGAATATGCGTCCATTACCTCCGCCTTTTCCCTTGTTGTCATTCCTTGCTCCTTGAGCTTTGACATCCTTCTTGGGTTCTGGACATTTCCAATGTGGATGCCCCACCTTGTCGCAGTTGTAACACTTCCTCTCCTTATACCAGCATTCCTCAGTTCTATGTTTCCCATCGCACACTTGGCACTTTTCATTAGAACCTTGTCCTTTAGTATCGACTCCCTTGCCATCCCTACGGTTTCCTTGACCTTTATTCGGTTACTTATTAGCAGCATTATTCTTCTCGCGATCATCAGCAGCCTTACGCTTATTGCCCTCATCCCGGTTCCAGTTTCCCTTGGTTGGCTCTTTGTCAGTAGATTTCTTTTTCTCCTCTTTCTTGCTACGGTAACTTTCCGCCTCTGTTTCCACAATTCTGGCCCTATCCAACACTTGGTCATATGTTAGTAGCATCAATGGGGTGATTCTATAGCGGATTCGGTCGCTCAGTCCAAGCTCAAACTTCCGGGCCTTCTGCTCTTCATTGTCGAAAAATGCTGGAGCAAATTCCAATAACTCAGTGAACTTTTCACAATAATCATCCACAGTCATCTTTCCTTGGGTCAGCATCATGAACTCTGCCACTCGAGCATTTCAGACACTCAATGGGTAATACTTCTCGTAAAACACACGTTTGAACCTATACCACATGAATTCAGCATCCCCACGTGCGACAACAGCTCTCTTCTCAGCCTCCCACCACTTTAAGGCCTGCCCTTTTAGCATAAAAGTGGCAAACACCACTTTCCTCTCAGTTGTACATTCCAGGGTCTCAAATATCTTCTCCATATCTTTCACCCAGTCCTCAGGCTTCTCCTTATTTGTACCAGAAAATGACTCTGGGTTTCTCTTTTGGAATACTTCTAACGGATCTCTCAATGGAACTTGCGGAGCTTGTTGCTGCGGTTGAGCTAAAGTCGCCATAACTTGACCAATCCCAGCCACTGTTTGGTTCAAGGTTTGCAGCAAATTCGCCATGTTAGGATCAGCTTGACCATTATTGTTTCCAGCGTTGTTAGTGTTCCTCCTATTACCCCTTCCAGACATCTGGTTAAAATCACACTCTTGTTAGTATCATGTGTAAACGCTATCACTCACGCCACACAAGCATTGCTACTATGCTTAATACTTTTATAAAAAGGCCGTCCCCAAAGGACGAAATTTTCTTATAAGATCAATTCACTAGATCTCTAGTCATTTAATTAGACAGTTTTTCTTAAAGAAGTCATTTCACTAGACTTTTACTTAATAATCATAGGTCGATTTACCAGACCCACTTTCATTCACATTTGGCCGTCTTACTAAGTCGATTACCTTTATACTTAACCGTTTCAATAGGTTATTTTCATTCTTGTTTTGATCATTTCAATAGATCGGGATTAACTTTACATGGCCGTTTCAATAAGCCATTTATACTTTTACTCTTGACCGTTTCAATAGGTCACTTGTTTCGATCATTTTACTAGACCAAAACTTATTTCACTTGGCCGTTTCAATAAGCCCATTCTACTTATGGTCTTTTCATTTGATCATTACTTCTTTGTTCTATCTAATTCACATGTCATGAAATTTAAGAACCACATAATTAACAAAACCATTTGCTAAAATAACTCATAAACTTTATTAAGAGGGTCTTTCTAAAAAAATAAGAATCAAAACAAAAGTTTCTAGCATACTTTAAACTAGAACTAACTATCATTACTATGAAATGAATAAAATAACTCTATGACTCAATTTCAATCATGGTTGACTTTCCTAGGTCTTCCCCTAGGTCTTCCACTCGGTGCTCTTGATGCTTTCCTTGAGCCTCTTGGCCTCCCCCTTGGCCTACGAACCGGTACCTCTTCCAGTTCATCCTCATCCTCAATCACGATAGGGGAGGCTTCACTGCCTTCCACTATAATATCGATTTCCACTGGTTCCTCTATAGCTTCAGCTTCAGCCACTACGTTTTCTTCTATTGGAGCTGCAATGACTGGAGGGTTTCCTTGAATAGGGTTTTCGGCCATCTGTGCCTTTAATTTCTTTAATTCATAGAAATGTAAGCGTCCTTCATTTGCCACTAATTCAGTACTCTTCATTAGCAATTAACTTCTCTCGGTTTTCTTCTAGTTCTCTCTTAACTTCCTTAAATGCATTGTTGGAAAATAACAATCTTCCCATGACGTTCTTCGTCCTTGCCCTTTCTTTTTCTATCTTCTTTAATAGTCACTTAGTTCCACGAGCATACCTCTGAATCAACCTCTTCCTCAGGATGCTATGTTTGTCCATTTCCTACAAATAGACCAAAATCATTATTAGTATCACATACTTAAAGTTATAAAACAATTATCTTCAAACATAAGAAGAAATGAAGCTTCAAAAGAAATCCTATCTTAGGTTCTTTCCCAAAATAGTAAGTTTCCTTATTTGGAAATTTCCCAACTTAGAAAGTTTCCTAAATTAAAAAGTTTCCTTAAATAACTATTTTGACTTCAAGCAACCCTAGTCTTCCCAGAACGCTCAAATCATACCTATTCAATATCAGAGTTCCTATCCCTTAAGCTCTAATCCCATAGCTCTGATACCAACTGTAACGACCCAAACTTTCCAATAATAATAATTATTCCTAAACTGAGAAATCCCAAACGTCAAACATAATTCAAATCCAACGTTCAAATGCAACGACTAGTATAATCTAACCAAATTTCAAAAATAGTGTGGAAGCGTAACTAACATTTAAATTCTAACGGCTAGTACAACCCACTAGCTCAACATAAAACATAATAAAGTCTAAAATTCCTTAATACCACGAAATGCCCTTCCTCGCAATCCACCTAGGTCCTTAGTCTTTACCTGGGAAAAATAATATAAGAAGGGGTGAGCGAACAATGCTCAGTAAGTTCATACGGGATCTCTCCGGGGTACTAAGGAGAGATGACCGAAAGAACGGAGCCAAACAACATTATTCAATGAAAGGCTAATATTAATAATCTTAACTGCATGTAACAAACACAGTTATCAATTCAAGGAATTATGGTCCTAGTTCAATCCGTCAATTCTAGAGTTTCAAACACATTTTCAGGGTGTCACACCTTTTCAGGGTGTTAAGAGAATAAGAGACCTTACACCTTTTCAGGGTGCTCCCTTATTTAGGTATATCATGATAACCAAGCTACTTCCTCATGTAGCAATTTAAAAGTCTAAGTTCTTTTCTTTCAAACTAGACTTATTCGTAATTAGTCATTTTCAATCAGACTAATCCAACCGCACCTATTTCAATTAGATACAGTTATAATTCTTAGTATTCTAGGTACAAGAATACTTAAGGCAATTTCAATCTGTTTGGATACCCATTGAACAAAAATACATCAAGGGTAAGATAATCAAAAGACGTTCAACAACATCAGAGTTCAAATGCTACGGACCATTGGTAGCTACACTTGAAAGAAATAAGGAAGATCCTACATAAAAGGATGAATCATCAAAGTACTTAAGGAACGTAATCCCTTACCTTGGCTTTGCGTTATTCCTCTTAGCAAACCTTGCGCAAGAATTTACAATCATGCACAAAATATTTCTTAGGACAAGTAATACTATTTTACTCCGTCCCCAAAATACTTTACTTTACTTCCTTAACCTTATGAGTTTATGTTCTTAAACCCCTTATTAAGGTTGATAGTCAATCTAGGGTTTGTTCTACCCATTAATTGCATTCCCAAAATACCCTCTTTGATTTACTAAAATACCCCTAGGGTTTCAATGTCTCCAATCTCAATTATTATGATTTAGGATTCCATTAATTACATGAAAACACTATTCCCAGCTTAGTTCACTATTCACAGCATAAATTACTATTCACCGCAGATTACTATTCACAACATATAAACACACACACACTGTTTACCTTTGCACACACACACACTACACGCATATCACACACACACACACAGCATGCAGGATATACACACACACTCGCATAACACACACACACTCACAACACGCACATCACACACACACACTGCCGCACACACTATCACACACACGACACACCCACCAACGCACATAATACACACACACACCATGATTATCAACTCTCCCCTTAAATCTTAATATAACCCTAGTTCATCATAGTGGTTAGGGCTCCCAGTCCGAATTTAATACTATCTAGGTGCTTAAACGGAGGGTCGAAGCTTAGAGTTTAGGGTTCATTACCTTAGATCGCTTTTTTCCCTTTTTTCTTCTTCTTCTTCTTCTTTTCTTCTTCTTCTTTTCTTCTTCTTCTTCTTCTCTTCTCCGGCCTCTCTTTCTTCCTTTGCGGGTTCTCTGCCGCCGCCTCCCTCTCTATTAATTCCCGTTCTTTTCTTTTCCTCTTTGCAGTAAGTAATAATAGGGTTAGGGGAAAAAGGGTTTATGTATATATATACTAAGATCCTCCATTCCTAAAATAAAAAGGACTCCTAGTCTTAATCGGGTTTTGACTAACTTGGGCCCAACGCTTTAATTCAACTCATTCTCTTAATAAAATTAATTAAGCCCAACTTAATAAATAAAAGTTTAACCAAAAAAAATAAAATAATTGGCCCAAAGTGGCCGGTTATTACACAAAATCCTCCTTATATTGTCAGACAACCTTATGCAATTTTTTCTTTTATAGAGAAACGTAATCAAAAGTAAAGTTAATTTCTTACACGTTTGGTAGTTTTTTTTTTTTTTTTTTTTTTTTTTTTTGAAAGATACACGTTTGGTAGTTTAAATCCTTATATAAAGTTGTTACATGATAGTCCAAAATTCAGCCATTACTGCTTATATCACCAAAAAATAAACAAAAACAAAAACAAAAGGCTTAGCTTTCGCCATAATCTGGTACATGTAAAACCCAATCAAAGCATCCACCCTGGAACCATTCCATTCACATTCTGGTTATTTGTGTTTGAAGCTACTTGATTATACCTGCATTATCATCTCCCAGTTGTAATTTATATAAATTGGAGAGAAAATAAAATAAAATAAATCAATAGCTGGTATTCAACCAGTCAACTATAAATCTTGACAAGATTTTTTTTTTTTATTTTTATATAGCATAAACCTAGACAAGAATTAAATGGCACAAATCCTAGAATTTTTTTGTCACCGTGGAATGAGATTGGACATACAAGAATTAGCCACCCCGAAATTGGTCAAATTAACTAAAAAATATATAACGGGCGCGTAACTTACCCAATTTGTAGACTGGGATTGCATTCTAAAGGCTGGAAGAAGCCCTGAGAATGAGATTGTTGCTGCTGGCCATATGAACCACCTTCTTCACCTCCAGCCCATGATGGTCCAACATGGTTTTCTGCATAAATTTCTCCCAGCTGCCCAAAAATACAACATTTCCCAGAATTTAGAATTTATGTTTTAAATAGCTAACTAATTTGTGATAAAAGAAAATAATAAGTTACTAATAATTAGAGGTATGTATGCAGTTCGATTAATGCTTACTTTGCTCTGTAAAGCCTTGTTAGCCTCAACCCACATCCTTTCCTGTGGTTGAGCAATTTTCTTGTGATTATTATGACACGATAACAAATACTACTAGTAATTTTTTTAGCTCAAATAAACTCTCTGCTTTTATCTCAAATTCTTAAAAGTGTTCTAGATTGACATTGTTACCTTGGCTTGAAGATCAGCAAGTTGATCCAGCATAGATTGAGTCTGCAAAAATACCACAATATATCATTTTTCATATAACGAGTAGCCAGATCCTTCTTGAGATTGTAACGCTTAAAAAGAAGAGTATACATGTTTCGTTATAGAGATATGAAGGACTACCTCTTTTACAAAATGAATGTCTGATTTTTTAATTTTTTTTTCTATTTTTCTCCTGACAAAGAGCAAATTTGAATGTTTTTCGGACATTCATTTCAGGGCGGAGGTAATATCTTTTTGGACCAGACACCACCTTTAGAATTTACAAAAAATATAACCAAAATATACACTGCACAAGAAACAAAGAACACAACAACAAAGGGCACACCTACGCTTAGTACTCAGCTCGCTTATATAGTAACCCTAGAAAGAAACTTACTTAAAAGATCCTGTCCAGACTAGGTTTTGTTATGATGCACTGTTAAACTAATGGCCTATAGGAATCTTCACTCTAAGATATACCCTCTCAAGAAAACCCAGTCCCTGAATCTACGTAAATAGCACTACTAACATCTTAGGAACAAGGTGCGTATCAATCCATCAAGATTTAGGACAAAAAAAATAAAGGAAGGGTTGATATATATATATACATATATTTATATTTGTTTGCCAGAGAGAAAAAAAAAAAAAAAAAAAAAAAGAAGCATTCACCTTAATCAACCGAATTTGCCTCAAAGTAGAGTCTAGTTGGTGCTCGAGTTGCTCGAGGTCCTTCAGATTTAATTGCGCCAACTCTTCACCAAGAAGATGCCTAATTCAAAAACCATTGATCAAATTATGTATCACCTTATATAAGAGACTTCTATACCGTTTTGAGTTATCAGCCATTACCTTTGATACTGTTGTAGAGACTCATATTTGGACTTCAGTTTCATGTATTCTCTGTAGCTGTTTTGCTGAGGACATAACATGCAAGAAACAAACCTAATTAATACTCCCCACGTCCCAAAATGAGCTTCTTACTTCTTTAGCCGTTAATACGAAGGAACTTTGAGCAATATTTTTAGGTTGATTTGATAATACTAATGAAAATCTAACTTGTTATTGAAACACCATCAACAATACTATCAATAACAAGTTTTAGAATTAGGACAACTTAATCAATTTCAAATTGTTGCTCAAAGTTCCTTCATAATAACAACAAAAAAAACAGGAAGATCATTCTGGGACGGAGGTGGTATGTTGTTGAAACTATAGTGCAACCAAACATGAGAGATTTGACATAACCCAAACTTTCCTATGTAGCCAACTCTTTTACTTTTCAATTATAAAGAACTTAGAAAATTGTTCGAAAAGATAAATAAATTTATCCAGTTAGATGAGGTGAGGTGAGGTGAGCTAAACGAACTGGGCTCCACCATTCAGGGGCCAAGCTTAGGATCTAGAATTTAACTTGTTTGAATTTAACTCGCTTACAAACGGGTAATTTTGATCCTATCCCCGAGTTAATCACGAGCATGCATTAGTCAATTGACAACCTTACCTGGATGGAGAAACAGGAAGACATACCTCAACATCCTTGGCAGATCGGTTGACTTCCAATGTACTATAACTGCAATTTTGGTACCTTTCAAGCATTTTGAGCATGCTGAGTTTCACAAGCGAAAAAGAAATTTCATCAGTTGATCTGAGCATATAAAAACTCATGACTATAAGGCTAATAGCAAAAGCAAGAAGTACATAACGGAGCCTCAGCTACTTCTACTTGTCATAAATATGCACCCCAGCAGCAGTTAACATTAGGCTGATCAAGTTTGACAACATAAAAGTACAAACGGAAATGAAGTACGAAGTAGAAAATTATACTACGAGTGTATCATAAACTTGCAAAATCTAAGAATGGAAACCAAAATTTAATTAAGGTATGTTTCGCACCTCCAATACCAAGCATAGGAATTGAAATTGGAAGAGTGATTGGTCCACGAATTTAATGTTTTGAAGCTTGGAATTAAGGTTGGCAAGCATACCCTTAACCATTAAAGGGCCCATTTCACACTTCAAATCTGATGGAGATAACTTTGCAATTTGCTACACACATTCTATAGGACATGGTCACGTAACAGTTAATCATATAGGAAGCAAACAAGAAGGTTTTTTAATGCAATGAACGACCATTTCTTTATAAGCTATATGTACATCGATGGAAGACCACTCCATTAAACATCATAATGCAATTTTAACGACTTGAAAAATGGCGCACAGGATAATGGTCCCTAGTCTTCTCACTCTAACTATCTTTATCATTGACCTTTGGTTAATAAGTTTGTCTGGCTATTAGTACTATACATGGGTTCTAAATAGTTTTTCTTTTTTGAATAATACTAGGGGGACAAAAAAGTCACAAAAACTTGCTCACAAAATCTTAGGTGTAGATTTTATTGGTGTTTTTAATTAGAGTGTGGCGGGTCCATTATCGATTCAACTAATAAAATATCATCACCTCATGTTGGAGCAAGATTTTGTGACTTTATTTTGTGCCCCTAGCATTGCTCTTTCTTTTTTTTTTTTTAAAAAAAAAAGGCAGAAAACACTGATTTGAAGAGAAGACAACAAACTACTAACAATCATGGGGTATTATTTGAAGGCTTATGTTCATCTAACGATAACTACAACCATGACGTATTATTTGAACCCTTGTATTTTGAGCAAGAACCATATGAATGGCTAACGGATTATCAAATTACTCGATGACCTAAATTTATAAGCTCTTTATCATAAAAACTCGGACAACCATAAGCCAAGATGTGTGGTAAATGGAGTCATTTATTGAACTACGAGTAAAAAGCGATTTGAATATTTATTGTTTTCAATGACAACTTTGGTGTGATTTACACTCCGAAAATAATTAATGAAGTTGCTACAGGGTATATACCTTCGAAAACATTACTGGATTTCAAAATCTTCGTGCATATGAAACAATTAGAAGTTACATTTGCTAAGAACTGATTTGATTCATGAAAATCTTCATGGAAAAAAAGAGAGAAAATTCAAAGTAAGGGTCAAAGCAAGAAGATGGAAAAGGGTTAAAAACAAGGGTAATCAATCAGGAAAGGGATTTTGGATGCCACCCTTATCTTGATGTATTCTGTAATTTACAGAAGGAAAAAAGTACTTGATGATTCTCTCCTAGTCTGAAATCTAATTTATGTTTTACAGATTGAACTTGTACGAATCTCAACTTCCCCCTTCATAATTAAAAAAGAATTTTCCCAAGAAAAAATACATAATTCCTCTATCCCAAGAAAAAAATACATAATTTATGTTTTACAGATTCAAATCTAATTTATGTTTTACAGATTGAACTTGTACGAATCGGCCATTCATTTTGTGATAGAGGAAGTAAAAAAAAAAAAAACATGCAGCTATAGAAATTAAACCTAACAGCTTGAACATTAGGTAGGATTTCAAAGAAGGCATTGATTTTCTTTACGATTCCTAAATTTAATCAGATGGGATCAGTTGGCAGAAATTCAGATCAAGATTGTAAGATGAAAGAAAACATAATCTCAATCTTATCACAAAAACATGATTTTAAAAAAGAATCTAAAACATATCAGAATAATCATTCTCCGTATGCCTGGGCAAGAAAGCAAAGCTCTTCAATGGGTGGGTAAAAGGGTTAATTTGATCCCATCAAACACAAGAAAAAAATAAGAAAAATTATTAGAGATATGAAATTCAGAAATTAAATAATTACTTGGAAGTGGAGCAGAATTCATAGAGCTTGCCACGGTTGGAGAAGATGATGAGGGCAACTTCAGCATCACAAAGAACAGAGAGCTCATAAGCTTTCTTGAGCAAACCATTTCTCCTCTTTGCAAATGTCACCTGCCTATTTATCTTGTTCTCTATCCTCTTCAACTCCACTCTTCCCCTTCCCATGATCTACTTATTTAAAACAAAAAAAAAATACCTCTTTATTTTTAGGGGAATAAAAAAAAAAAAAAACTTTTTTATTGGAATTCTTTTGGATCTTCTTTATCTAAGATGGTACACAAGTCTAACCCAAAATAGTGAAATTTTCTTTAAACAAAACCCCAGAAAAAGAGAAAGAGAGATGGGGTCTGGATTTGGGTGGGTATTATGAGTTCTTCCTTGCAACTCTCTCCTTGGATTCTCTGTTTTTAACCTTGATGATTTTTCTTTCTCTCTTACAGTCACATGTGACATCAAAAGAGCAGATATGAAATATTAGGGTTGGTGCTTCTTTCTTGTTTCAAGCTTCATGCTTTTAACTCATTTTAGTAATCCCTCCTTCCTCTCCTTCCAGTTTAGTGAAAGATACCACTTTTCAAGCATCCTACTTGCACTCAAGCGCGTCATCACCAACCACATGGTGCACAAATATATACTCCCTCCTCACAAAATTGTTTTCCTACTTATTTAAATTGCGCTACTACGAAATAAAAAGGTGAACATTTTAAGTAAATTGAAGGTAAACATTTTAATTGAATTGGAGATAGTGTTGGGTATGCTTATTTCTAACCCTCCCAAATTATTGTTAGAATTGATTGATACCATCACCTATGCTTATTTTTTATGGACTTTAGGATCTTATGTAAGAAGTTTTATAACTTCAATTTTTAGCTAAGTCCACTTTTTAGAATAGGCTTAGTGGTTAGGGCTTATGCTTATCTTTCAACAACCTCATATTCTTGAAGCTTGGAAAGCGCTTGTGCTAAATTTCAAGATTTGAAGAAGACCAAGGAGAAAGCAAGAAGACCATGCGCAGTTCATCATCTGCGCATCCATCACTTGCGCGTGACTCCCATGCGTAATGCGTAGGTCCTTCTGTCCTGGTCCTTAACACTTCAACAGTTCTCTTATCTTTGGATTTGAGGTCTCATGTGCAAATGACTAAAGGATGCGCATGACTCTCATGCGCAGCACATCTTATGCGCACTCAATGCTCATGGCTTCCTTGCGCGCGCATACTTGCTTTAGTCAATTCTCTCATTTCCTGACCTCACCTTTTAGAAGCGTGGAAAGCGTCATAATAAGCTACGCTTTTTGAAATGAGCCAAAGTGCTGATGTGTACATACGACAAATCAAACACACTCAGCATACACGTAGATGGAGACGCGCCTCATGTTTGAAATTCAAAATGAAGACAGCTGTAATCCTTCTAGAAGAAGTTTGAAGCTTATCCACTTGCTCTGTCTCCAACGGCTATAAAGGACAGCTGCGCGCCAATCACATTGTGACAGCGCATCAACCTTGCTCAGAGCTCCAACGGCTAGTTTTTGAAGCTCCACTATAAATAGCCTGCTCATCCTCATTTTCCAAGCGGTGTGTGAATTGCTTGAGTTTTTGCTTCCAAAGAGAAACTTTGAAGATTTGAAGATTGCTTGCTCATTTCCAGAATTCCAAGATCAACCTTCATATCTTCATACTTAATCCAAGCCCAGATTCTATAAGCCTTGTATCACCCAGAATATCTTGTGCACTCTATCTCTTAGATTCAAAGAGCTCAGATTTCTGTCACACACACACCTCTTGAAGCTTTGATCATATCGATCTAACTTCTTGAGATACACCGGTTTAGTCTAGGATTTGT
This sequence comes from Campanula takesimana, assembly GCA_026119855.1. Lineage (NCBI taxonomy): Eukaryota > Viridiplantae > Streptophyta > Magnoliopsida > Asterales > Campanulaceae > Campanula > Campanula takesimana. The sequence continues at coordinate 53,092 of JAOWBW010002128.1, read as the reverse complement.
TCTTCATAGATTATAGATCTTTGAGTTAGTTTGTTCTACATTGTTGTAACTTGTAACTCTCTCATATAATAAGATCTCATTAGAAAATCCAAGACTAATCATCTTGGTAGAGGACGTAGATCTTTTCCCGATCGAACCTCTCCAAATAGCTTGTCTTTATATTCTGCTTTGCATATTACTTTCAAGCTTTTCTAATATATTGCTTTGTTTGATCTTTGTAGATTGTTTTGCATCGTTTGCTTTGTGTTTGTTTGCTTTCTGCCTAAGTACCATTTTCCGCCACTCTTTAGCCAACTTAGCGCGTGCGTTTTTATCTCTGCGCAGTATACCCTGCGCAGAGCTGCTTTAAACTTCCGCTGTGCATTTCACACTCTTGATGCGCGCTATACTTAGCCAAATTAAGAGTCGTGCGCATTTGCCATTGCTTTGCAAAAGGGTTTGAAAAGAATTTTAAAACGCTATTCACCCCCCCCCCCCCCTCTAGCATTTTTCATACCCTTGTTGCCCCTCTGGGACCAACAAATAGTAAGAACATTATTAATCATAATTCAAGTGAGAAAAAGATTAGTTAGTTATGTATTGGTTTTTTTCTAATTACCTAAGCATTATAAAAACAATGTTATCCAAAATATCATTTCTTATAATTTTCCATTAGAAAATAAAGTAAAGGGTGAATTTTGTGAATCAAAAAAGGAAGTCTTAATCTTAATCTTTCTAACTAGTAAGGTGGATTTTCTTCTTCTTTTTTTCTTTTAATTTTGAAATTGTATAAAAAAAAATTAAAAATAAATTAAGTTTAAATATACATTTCATACTATTTAAAATATGTACTTGTGACTATTATTGGATGAAATAATTATTTTGTCAACAAAATAGGTGTCCAACATATTACATGACTAACAGCTATAATTAATGAATTTACCTTTATATTTTTATTTTATTGGACAATTATTTTACCATTTTATTCTTGATTAATTTGGATTGTAATTAATTTATTGTCTTTATCGTTTTGCTATCTAAGAATTTAACATATATTAATATTTCATCTCCTCAATGAATATTGCATATATTTTTTTTAATATGGCTCAAAATAAGTTTCGTATTTTTAAATATTTTAGTATAATTTTATCATTGTGAAATTAATATTTAAATAAGTTAATCACATTGATTAAAATTTACCAAACTTTAAGAAAACAAATATTATACTCCCTCCGTCCCATTTGAAGCTTCACCATTTTGGTGATGACACACAAATTAAGGAAATGGATGGGTGTAAGAAGGGTTGTGAGAGGGAAAAAGTTAGTGGATATAACAAGTGAGACCTACAATTTAAATATGTGAGAGGAAAAAGTTAGTGGGTATGACAAGTGGGCTCCATAATTTAAGTATGTGAGAGGAAGAAGTGATTGGGTATAACAAGTGGGGCCCATATTTTTTACCATTTTAGGAAAGATGAAGCTTTTAACGGGACATCCATTTGGGTAAAAGGTGAAGCTTCAAATGGGACTCCCTCCGTCCCATTTAAAGCTTCACCAATTTGGTGATGGCACACAAATTAATAAAAGTGATGAGTGTAAGAAGGGTTGTGAGAGGGAAAAAGTTAGTGGGCATGACAAGTGGGGCCTACAATTTAAATATGTGAGAGGGGAAAGTTAGTGGGTATAACAAGTGGGCCCCATAATTTAAGTATGTGAGAGGAAGAAGTAAGTGGGTATGACAAGTTAGGCCTACATTTTTTGCCGTTTTAGGAAAGGATGAAGCTTTCAACGGGACACCCGTTTGAGTAAAAGGTGAAGCTTCAAATGGGACGGAGGGAGTATTCATTATCGAAGAGAAATAGTATTATACTCCATCTGTCTCTAAATGAATGTCAATTTTTTTAAAAAAAAACACACAAAATGAATGTCTTTTTTGGAAATAACTATGACCCTAAATAGTTTTTATGCAAAAATCACCCAACTCTATGGCAATTGTGGTTTTCATACCTAAACTATTATTCGTTCCACCTTTTGCACTAATCTATTTTTGTGTTGTACCGGAGGTCACTCCCACTAACACCGTTTGTTTTTAATCGTTAAATTGGCCATGTGACTTACATGTGCCTCTTTTTGAGGGGCAAAAATGGTACTTCACTGGATGTTATAAGTAAATAGGGTAACATTGTAAAAATATTAAACTTGAGAATCCAAAAAATAAACCAAAACTGTAAAAGGTAAAAATCAATTTTTTTTTTTAAAAATAACCCCCTCTTCTTCCTCCACCGTTTCTCCTTCCCCACCTCTAGCATCAGCCTCCATTAATTTTACAAAGGAAAAAAAAATCCCAAAATTGAGAGAATCCACGTCCATCCACTCCACATTAGTATGATATTGTTCGCTTTAGACTCAGCCCGCACGGATTTGTTTTTGGGTGATCTCCCAAAATACCTAATACTAATGGAGTGGGTGGACATCTTTATATACTACGCAATTCTTCTTTCAATTGCCGGATGTGGGACTTGGGTTGACAACCAACAATATGCTT
>JAOWBW010002128.1:0-50469 GCA_026119855.1 Campanula takesimana | reverse complement strand
AATACCATGCCTCACTAGAAAGTGACATTTTTCCCAACTAAGGGTCAAATTTGTCCGCAACAACGTTTTAAAACCATTGTCAAATTCTCGAGGCATCCATCAAAACTGTCCCCAAATACAGAGAATTCACCATGAAGACTTCGACACATCTTTCTATCAAATCAGAGAATATGGAGGTCATACACCTTTGAAAAGTCGCAGGTGCATTACATAGCCCAAAGGGCATCCTCCTAAACGCAAAATGTGCCAAAGGGACAAGTAAAAGTAGTCTTGGCTTAGTCCTCTGGTGCAATGGGAATTTGGTTATATCCCGAGAAAAAATCAAGAAGCAATAATACGCATGTCCTGCTAACTTCTCTAGAATCTGATCAATAAAGGGCAAAGGGAAGTGACTTCTTTGTTGCAGCATTAAGTTTGCGCAAATCTATGCACATTCTAAGCCCAGTCACTTCCCTAGTAGGAACTTCCTCACCTTTATCATTAGTGGGTGACAGTGTAACCCCGATTTCTTTGGAATAACTTGAACCGGGCTCACCCACTTACTATCAGTGACGGCATAAATAATGCCCGTATCTAACATTCTTTAGGATCTCTTTCCTAACTGCCTCCTCTATGTGAGGGTTCAACCTCCTCTGTATTTCTCTAGATAGGTTTAGCAACCATCCACAAGATTAATTTTATACATGCACATGGAGGGGGCTTATGCCTTTAATATTTGCTAAGGACCACCCTATGGCCCGACTTGTGCTCACAAAGCACTTTTATCAACTTGGCCTCTTGCTCTAGGTTCAAATCAGAGAGCAATTATCACTGGCAAAGTCTTACCCTCCCCAGAAAAACATACTTTAAATTTGAGGGGAGGGTTTTCAGCTCAAGAGCTGGAGGGGTACAATAGAAGGCACCGACTTCTCATTGAAGTGGCTGAGGGGGTAAAACGGGCCCATCACTAGGATGGTGTTCTTCGGCCTTCCCACAGCCATCAGTTGAACATCCGCATTTATCCCTAAGTTTCTCACCGCCAGTTGACAACAAAGACTCTAACTCCTCACAATCTCTCTCATACCACAAGACTTCACTCACACAGTCCTCCACAACATCTACACAGTTACAAGAATCATCATCTATGGGACTTTGCATGACATCAAACACAAATATTTCAATTTCTCATTAGCCACACACATAGACAAAGTCCCATCACCCACATTAATAATGGTGTTAGTAGTAGCCATAAATGGACGCCCAAGCAATATGGGAGAATCCTGACTATTCCCAACACCATCACAATTTCTAGCACCCACAAAATCCACAAGAATAATTAAATTGGCTACCTGCACCAAAACATCCTCCACAATTCCCAATGGCCTCTTGATTGAATGATCAGCCAGTTGCAAGTCATTGTGGTGGGTTTTAGCTCAGGTAAACCCAACTCAAGATACAAGTAATGGGGCAAAAGATTAATGCTAGCACCAAGATCCAACATTGCCTTCACCTTCTTAGAGTCCCCATAGATATAGAAATGTTAAAACTTCTGGGGTCCTTTAATTTAGGTGGGAGGTTCTGTTGTACCACACACTAGCACTTTCTCCATAATCAACTTCTCATCATTCCCATACTTGGGTTTCCTGGAATTTAATTCTTTGAAAAACTTAGCATAAGCTGGAATATTTTTTATGACACTTAACAATGGGAGATTAATGTTCACTTTTGAAAACATGTCATACAAATCAGACATTGTTATCCAGCTGCTTCTCATAATATACACCAGTAAATGGTACGGGAGGTACATATAGCTTGGGGGTAGGAGAATAAGTATCAGGAATTTCCCCATGCCATTAGTACTCTTATCACAAACATCCTCCACAGGAGTCTCAAAGGGTTTAGAAGAAGAAGGAGTAGGAAGTACCTCATTACTTACCTGTTTGCCATTTCTGAGATCATGATGGCCTTGGCTTTCTCCCTTGACTTGGAGAAGTTCCCGGTTTATGTCTTTGTTGCCCTTCTCAGCTAGTTGACCAATTTGTGTCTCCAGCTTTTTGTTTACAGCTCCTGCTGCTTCATCATCATCCTCATGTGCTGTTGCTCTTGCGTCATTGACCTCATCATATCCTCCAAAGATTGCTTGGGTTGCTGTTCTGTATTCCCTTATGGGGGAGGAGGAGGAGAGGTTATTGTTGAAACTTGTTGGTCCCAGAGACACAACAAGGGTATGAAAAGGGATAGAGGGGGGGGGGGGGAATAGCCTATTTAAAATTATCAACCCTTTTTCAAAATTCAACCTTATGCTTACTATTGAGTTTTTGGTCAAGTAAAAACCACTAGTTCAAAGTAAAATGCACAGCGGAAGTTTTCGATAAAACGAAGTAGAGTTGTTTTTAAGTTAAAAATTGCTAGGTAAGCAAATAGTGCGGTCAGCAATATTGCGGTCGGCAAAGATGGAGATTTGAAAGGTTCAATTTGCGGTAAGCAATGCGGCAAGCAATACGGCAGGTAACCTGCGGTGTCGACTATATGCGGTAGGCAAAGGTTACAGACGAGGTAGGTTGAAATGAAAGTTTGTGTCAGTGAGTTTTGGCAAAAGATAAGTAGTCAGAAGTAGTAACTTAGGCAATAGGCAAGCAACAAACACAATTCACAATCGTTTGATTATCTGGAAAGATCAAAATACTAAACGACAAACAAAGTCAATATGAACAATAAGAACAATTGCAGAAAGTAAATTTGCAGAATGTAAATGACACAATGATTGGAAAGGTTCGATCTGTTAAAAGATCTACGTCCTTTACCAAGATGGTCAGTCTTGGATTTGAATGGAGGATATATTTAATTCTCTTGAGTACAAATTACAAAGATGAAGATTGAATTAATTCTTACTTTCTATGAAGAACAAATCCTAGACTTAGACCGGTGTATCCCTAATGATGCAATCTATGTGATTGATCAATCAGGGTGTGTGTGTGTAAAGAATCAAGAGCTCTATATAATCTAAATGATTGAGAGCCTAATGAATCTTTAAGTGTTGCTGGGCTTGAGATTTGATGTTCTTGAAGGCTTGCTGGGGATTTTGAAGATTTGAAGGCGAATGCTTGAAGATTCAAATGATTCTGGAAATCTTGAGTATGATCTTCAATCACAAAGTATTTCGACAGCAATTTCTCTCTTTGAATCTCAGCACACTTCAATGAAGAGTTCAAGGTCTATTTATAGCCTTGGGTTGAGAAATAGCTGTTGGAAGATGATGAGCTGAGCATTCTGATTGGAGCTCATATCTTTGTCTTGTAGTTGCAGAAGTTAGTGGTCCAGCTGTACTATCTTGTACGACCAAATTCAAATTTGAATTTGCAACGTTCGAAATCAAACTTGCCTTCACTTGGTTGTGCGGTAGGTAGTCTACGTTCGGCTTAGTGATGTGCGGTCACCATATAACAGCATAGTGACACGCGGTCACCAGACCGTGCGGTCACTAGTGCGGTCGCCTAGTGAGGTAGGCAGACTTAGCCAATTTTACCGTAACTTCAGCAGCAATATTCTTCAAAATTTGAGGGGCTGATATTCTAAGCCTAGCTAAACTAAAAATGGACTAAACTAATGAAGTTATAAAACTTCTTACAATAAGGCCTAAAGTCCATAAAAAAGTAATATAAGGTTATGGGATCAATCAAATCTAGGTAATAGGAGTGGTTTATAATATGCATACCCAACAATCTCCCCCTATTTGATTGAGACCATTACCTACTATAACAAAGACTAAATTCATTGTACTTGGTAATAACATGTTTCAAGAAATTAATTTTATTAAGTTCATGCCCCAAGTCAATGCACACACATTAAGTCAATGTATAGATTTCTATCATCCTAAAAAGAAAATAAAAGACTAACCTAGAAGATAGAAATATTTTTGATGCGATTCAAAAAGATAAAATATGAGAGCTATAAAAAGCATCAAACAACTCAAACATAACAGGGTACTCTGAATCATTAAAGCGATGACGAATAAGAGTACAGATCAAAGGAGAGAATAATAGTAGTTGTGTTACAGGCCCAAATAAAAACAGAAATTAAATTGTTTCAAGGCATCCAGCCTAATAAAATGAAAACAAAGTGCGGTCAAGCAAGAGATGCGGTCGGGCATGCGGTCAGGAGTGCGGTCAGCTCACTTATCCAATCCAGGAATCTTCACTTCGTCCTCAAATTCTGGAATGAAAGGGCAAGTGAATGCATTGGCAAGCATATAATCGAAACTGTTCACGGTAGGGAAATCAATGCTGTTGCCATCATCATTTTCAGCTTGTGAGTGAACATTGCCATGACCAGCAGATCTGCAACTTGAATGGATCCTTCAGTGACTGCACTTCCAACTGATCTTTGCACAGACTCTTCCAAAGTATCCAACTTCTTTTCAACGACTTGAAATGAACCAACAACTGTGTTGGTCAGTTCTTCAATTCTGGAGCCCTGATACTCAAGTGGCGTTTTGAGAGTAGCATATGCAACTTTGATTGCTTCAAGCTTTTTCGCTTGATTTTCAGTTAGAGCTTCAAGAGAGGCCTTGATTGCAACATCTACTTCCTTTTCAATACTGAACTTGATCTTTTTCAGCTCATGGACCAAATCAACTTTCACCATATCCAACTGCTTGTGAATTTCAATGGAGGCTTCAACAACCTCTCGTGAAAGTCCACGGTTAAGAGCATTAGTTTGAATGGTCAGAGCCTCCTTCAAGAGTCGAGGGGTAACCAAGAAATCAGTGGACAGTGCGCGGTGATGTAGATGCGGTCGGAGTGGCTTGTGCGGCAGGTTGAACGGCAGCAGAACTTGAACTTGTATTTCCACGAACAATGTCTTTCACCATCTTTGTTATATCTATTGTCTCCCCCTTAATGGTATCAATCATTTTGGAGGGAAGAGAGCAGAGCTCTAGCTTCAAATCAGCCTGAGTGGACTTAAGATCAATTACCTCTGCGGTCAACTGAGCAATGGCAGATTGGTTTTCAGATTGAAGTTTAGCCAAGGATTGAACCGCGGTCAGGAGGGCGGCAACCTGTCCTGCGGTCGCCGGAATGTCATCGTTCTTGACCGGAGAGGGAGGAGTTGGAATATGAGAGTGGGTAGGAGAAACAACAGGGGTGCGGTCGACAGTGCGGTCAGTGGTCATCTACCGTGGTGACTTCTTGGGCGGCAGTTTCTGGGCGGTCGAAGGTAGGACTATCAAAATTTACATCCCCATCCTTGTCCTTGTCATCACTGTCACCGTGTTCACTACCAACATCAACTTGTTTATCATCATCAATATTATCACCTTCTTCACCACTTCCAACAATTTCAACTTTTGAATCACTTGAATCTTCGTCTTCAGTTTCCTCACTACCTGATTCATCCTTAGAGAGTAAACTTGTCGTGCAATCTTTTTCAATGTAGGAGCAACATCAATACATCTGCAGTGGTAAGAGGAGGAGACCCAGTTGGAGTAAAGACTGGAGATGCAGCAACCTTTGCTTTCTTGACAACCTTGACCGGACTGAGGGAGTGAATTCTCTTTTTCTCCCCCTGAACAGTTGCGGTCGAAGGAGTCTTTGAGGTTGAGAGAGATGGTGCGGCAAGTGACTTTAATGATGCGGTCGACTTGCGAGGAGGAGAAGTGGAGTGAGTTGATTTAGCGGATGGTTCCTTGAATTTGATACCTACGGCAACTGATGATTTCTTTGCGGTAGGCTCAATAGCAATATCCTTGCCTTTTCCTTTGACTGGGGTGGCAGGGAGATACTCTTCTTCATCGTCGTCGTCATCACTAGCGGTCGGTAGAGAAGGTCTGTGTTTGGAAAGAGACTCATATGGCTCATGAGGATCCTTATCAAGATAGATCTTATAAAGACGATTTCCAAATCGAGAACGGAAATTTGTTTTCATGGTAGAGATGGTGAAGAGCTTGTTTTGGAAATGGAGAGCAGAAGTTCGCGATTCTTTGCCATGATTTTGCGAATATCCTTAATGTGAGTCATGAGAAAGGTAATGAATCTACTGTGAGTGCGGTACATGATAGTGCCCTTGTCCTTTGCTTTATTGTAAGCAATGATGTTTTCTTTCAGGGAATCATAGATGACCTGACACCAGTCTATGTCTTTACATAAATAAATTGCGGCAGACAAAGTCCATTGGGAGGTATTGAAGTTTGCCTGGTTACCTGTCTTGCAATGAATAGAGTGACCAACTAGGTGACCGATATGGTACATGACCTCATCAAATTCCTTACGAGGAACTTTGGTGACATGAGTATGACCAATCAAGCGCTTTGCAAGAGCCTTCAATTCATCATCAGCCACGGTCGTGGCATAAACAACACCAGACTCTTTTTGATTCCCAACACCTCACCAATATTAACCACACCTAAGGTCATCTCATGACCTTCAATTTCAGCATGAATAAACTTCACTATTTTTTCGTGCTTGGAGCGACCGGTCTCTTCAGTAGCGGTCGCAAAGAACTGATCGACCAAAGCTGGTGCATGAAAGTCTTGGTCAAAGGTAAAGAATGGTAGAATCCCTGTCTTCTCGAATCGCTTGATGAGATTTCTGCCTATAGCATCCTCTTTTAAATCTTCAAGGTCCATTAGAAGACCAGGTAAGAAATGTTGGTATCCTGAAACAAATATGAGAAGTTAGGAAAATGAAAAATACGTGCGGTCACTTGCTTAATGAAGCGGCAAGGGACCAGCGGCAGGCGAATAAAGGTAAGGGATACGCGGTAAGGGAAACCATGCGGTGAGCATATCACGGTAAGGTATACGGTCAAGATTATGCGGTCGACAGAATAAAATTACAAACAATGAAATTGAAAGAGTATGCGGTAAGACAAAATTACGGTAAGACATACGGTTGACACACATGGCAAGAAAATTTTGAAAAACAAGGAATTTTTAAAGAGGGGAGTTTCAGAAAATCAAAACACACACAAACACCTTACAAGTGTGTGTAACGAAGTATAATGGATCGAAAAGGTAAGTTCTCAAGAACACGAAGAACAGTCCCATGAACACGAAGAAGAACACTGTAGCATAAACCCAGAAATGACGAACAGTGCCAAAAATTCGAAAAAAAATTATATAGTGTTGGTCCCAAAGGGCAACAAGGGTATGAAAAATAGCTAGAGGGGGGGGGGTGAATAGCTGTTTTAAAATTCTTTCGTACCCTTGAAAAACTCAATTGCAAATGCGCACTTTATCAAGTAAGCGTTATGAAATGAGCCTAAGTGAGTGAGTGAAATGCACAGCGGAATTTAGTAATGAAAATAGGCGCAAAGTGTGATAAAGGGGCGCACACACACTCTAAGTATTTTGGCTCAAAGTGGTTGAAATAAGGAGCTAAGGCAAATGATATAACAACACAACACAATTCAGTTCAATCAATCTACAATGAGTAAACAAGCAAATAGTGAGTGAAATTAATAACTTGAAAGAAATAACAAGATAATAACACAAGCTATTTGGAGAGGTTCCATCAATGAAAGATCTACGTCCTCTACCAAGATGGTTAATCTTGGATTTCTAAAGGAGATCTTATATACTGAGTGAGTGTTACAAATTACAATGTTTGAGCTTATACACTAACTCAAGATCTATTACTATGAAAGAACAAATCCAAAACAATAACCGGTGTATCTCTTAAAGAAGAATCTAAATGATTAATCTTAAAGAGGTGCGTGTGTGTTCTTAGTATCAAGGCTCTTTAGATCTTTGAGATGGAGAGCACGAGAAACTAAAGTGTTAAGGCTTGAAGATCTGGGCTAAGGATGAAGGTATGAAGATGTTCTTGAGAAATCTGGAAAAACGAAGGCAATCTTCAAATCTTCAACAAATGCTTAGAGAGAGAAATTCTTGAAATTCTTAGCAAAACTCAGCAACTTCAAAATGTTGAAGTTATGGGGTATTTATAGTGAACTTCAAAAAACTAGCCGTTGGAGATCCTTGTGGATAAGATGAGCTGTCGCTCGTTGATTGGAGCATGCATATATTATGGCCATTTTGACACTCAATATAAATGTGACCGTTATGGACACGTGTCAACAGATTAGGCGCATATGCATATTTTAACCACCGTTGGATCATTGACGTAATTTGAATTCTCTTCAAGTTCTTTGAATCTTCAATAAATCACTGAGTGTTGAATAAACACTTTGAGGCGCGTTGAGCCAAGAGGCGCATTTAGCTAAGAGGCGCGCAATATGTGTGCGCTTTAAACAAAAGGGAGCAGAGGCGCGTAACATAGCTTATGAAGAAATTCTTATGCGCGCGCTCTGAAGGGCGCATGGCGCGAATAAAGAAGGCGCATGGCGCGTGGCGCAGGAGGCGCATATGCGCGGCTCAAACTTACTGAGTGATTTTTCTTGAAACTTGATCTTCTTGTCCTATTTCTAAGCCTATTCTATAACAATGGACAACTTAAAAAATGAAGTATAAATACTTCTTACATGTGGGTCTAAAATCTATGAAATAAAACTTAGGTGATGGATCAATCAAATCTAATAAATTTCTATTACATAAAAACTGAGATATGTGTGGGCATACCCAACATATAGAATGCCTTGAAAAACCCGATTAAAGCCGAAAATCACATCAATTTCAAGAAATAATCATCCAAAATACACGGAATCGACGAAAACGAAAGGGGGAGTCCGAAATTCTGGAAACCCAGTTGGGTGAAAAAAAATGAAAAACAGCCTAAGAATCATGAAATAACGCACAAAGATATGAATAAATGTGAACTAAGGCATGAATCGAACATCATATAAGCATAGAAATCAACAAAAACTGAGATAATGGGAAGAATATAAAGAATTTCTATGAAACCCACCAAAAGTACCAAAAATTCAAAAATCATCAAATGAAGAGATATTTAGGTCGGAAATCATACCATTTGAAATTGTTGAGATGAAGGATGGAGAGAGGATGATTTCTTGTGAGTTTTATCTTTTGGGGCCATGAATTTATATAAGAAAATGGAGAGAGAGACGGGTAGACAGAGAGAGAGTATAGAGATAGAAAATGTAGAGAGAGAAAGAGGGTTAGAGAGTGGAGCAGAGAGAGTGGGAAGAGTTTAAGTGGGAAGGGGTATATAGGCGGTTATGGGGATGTGGAGAGGTGGAAAAGTGGGAAGTTAACTCTGCAGATCAGATATGATAGAGAAAAGAGTCCTTTTTGTTTTCAAAAGAGAGCCAATGACGGCGGAGCAAAAAATTTATAATGATTTGAAATAAATAAAAGCGAGGGAATAATAAAAATTACCTTAATGCCTTGAAGTCAAATCAACACTCCTAAAAATCTCTAAGGTTAGAATACTTACCTGGAATCCACGAGTGCGGTAAGTAATAGAGTGAAGTTACCGTATATCATGCGGTCTAAATATTGTAAATGCGACCGTGTATGGTGCGGTCGATGAAGAATGCGGTAGGTATGAGTGATGACCAAACTACATTGAGGTTGCCACCAAGCGGTCGACTCAATGCGGTAGGTACTAGCGGCAACCTTGAAACTTGCAGTCGACATTTATCAAGATAAATGATATTGGCTTGATTCGAGCGGTCGACGCAATGCGGTCGATTGAAGCAATGCGGTCGACAGAGTTGCTAGGTACCTACTTATGATTGAAAACTTGGAGAAACCAAAACGTTAGTACAAATATCATAAGGACAAGATTTTAAAGTTCTAGCATACCCATTTCTCCTCTGAGAAACCTGAATCTCTTGGAGTCTAGAGCCTTGGTGAGAATGTCTGCAATTTGATTGTCAGTACTCACATACTCTAGATGGATATTACCTTTCTCGACATGATCCTTGAGAAAATGGTATTTGATATCAATGTGTTTGGTCTTCGAATGCATGACAGGGTTGTTGGACACAGCAATGGTAGATGTATTGTCACAATAGATTGGACAATTTCCTTCGTTGATTCCGTAGTCGACCAATTGTTGTTTCATCCAAAGCACTTGGCAGCAGCAGCTTCCAGCAGCTATATATTCAGCTTCTGTGGTAGATACGGAAACTGATGCTTGTTTCTTGCTTGCCCATGAAACGAGTCGATTTCGAGGAAATGACAAGTTCCACTTGTGCTTTTCCTGTCGATGGTACATGCTGCATAATCTGCATCTGAGTAACCTATAAGATCAAAATTTGAATCTTTGGAATACCAAAGTCCAAGGTTAATGGTCCCAGATAAATATCGAATAATACGTTTTACAGCAATAAGATGTGCTTCTCGAGGATCCGCTTGATAGCGAGCACAAACATAAACACTAAACATGATATCGGACCTACTAGCAGTTAAGTATAGGAGAGAGCCAATCATACCTCGGTACAAGGTTTGATCAACCTTCTTAGCTTTCAAGTCTTTATCCAGCTTGTTACCAGCAGCCATAGGAGTGTCGTATGCTTTTGCATTGTTGAGTCCAAATTTCTTTATGAGATCTTTTGTGTACTTTGCTTGGTTGAGGAACATGCCTTCAGCACATTGTTAATTTGAAGTCCGAGGAAGAATGTCAATTCTCCCATCATGCTCATCTCAAATTTGCTTTTCATTAGCTTTTCAAATCGCTTACACAACAATTCGTTAGTGGAACCAAAAATAATATCATCGACGTAAATTTGAACAAGTAAAGTATGATCATGATATTTAGCAATGAATAGAGTTGTGTCGATCTTACCACGCTTAAAACTTTATCTAGGAGAAATTTAGATAGTGTATCATACCATGCCCGTGGAGCTTGTTTGAGTCCATATAAAGCCTTTTTAAGTTTGTAAACATAATGTGGAAATTTGGGATCTTCAAATCCTGGCGGTTGAGCGACATAGACGGTTTCTTGAAGTTCGCCGTTGAGAAATGCACTCTTCACATCCATTTGATAAAGCTTGCATCTTTTGTAAGAGGCATATGCTAAAAATATCCTAATAGCTTCAAGTCGTGCAACGGGGGCAAAAGTTTCGTCGTAGTCAATGCCTTCTTCTTGTCTATATCCTTGTGCAACCAACCGAGCTTTATTTCTTGTGATGCTTCCATTCTCATCCATCTTATTTCTAAACACCCACTTTGTACCAATCAATCCTTGATCCTTAGGTCGAGGAACTAAGTTCCAAACTTTACATCTTTCAAATTGGTTGAGCTCTTCTTGCATGGCAACAACCCAACTTGAGTCTTGGAGTGCTTCATCAACTTTCTTGGGTTCAACTTGAGATATGAATGCGGTAAGAGCATCATAATTTGATCGTCTTGTTCGAAAACCGGAATGTAGATCACCAATGATATTTTGAATTGGGTGATCTCTGACCTCGCGCACTTCATGAGGTAGGTCTGGTTGAGTTGATGGTTGTTGTAAATCTTCTAGTGGTACATCATTTGTGCCATCCCAATCATAGGTAAGTTGAGGGATAGGTTATTCAACATTGATGGGTGTTTCAACTTCAACTCCATTTGAGGTAGCAGCAGATGTGGTAGCTTCTGGTGCTTCATGTGAGGGAGGTGGAGGAGCTGTTGAGGTAGATGGATTTCCTTGAGTTGACTGATTTTGTGGTCGACTTGTACCTGTCTCATTAAGCTCAACAAAATCATCAGCAACATTTGGAGCCATATGTGGCTCAAGGAGAGAATGTTCATCAAAAGTAACATGGACAGATTCAACTATCTTAAGAGTGGTTTTATTAAATACACGAAAAGCTTTGAGTGTTTATCATACCCAACAAATATACCTTCATCGGCCTTAGGAGCAAATTTACCTCGATGTTCTTTACCGTTGTAGAGAATGAAGCATTTGCAACCGAAAATCTTGAAGTAGGCAATGTTGGGGGTTCTTCCTCTCCAAAGTTCATAAGGTGTTTTTTTGTAAGTCTTGTTGATGAGGGATCGATTTTGAGTGAAGCAAGTTGTGTTGACGGCTTCAGCCCAAAAATATTGAGGTAGCTTCGATTCAGCAAGCATAGTTTTTCCTGCCTCTATCAACGTTCTGTTCTTTCTTTTCACAACACCATTTTGTTGTGGAACTCCAGCAGCTGAAAAATTGTGGTCAATGCCGTGGTCGTCACAGTATTGAGCGACGCCGTTGTTTTTGAATTCTGTTCCGTTGTCGGATCGAACACTGACTAGGTCGTCTTCTTTTTGAGTTTGGAGCTGTCTAAAGAGCGCGGTCAAAATGTCATAACAATCATCTTTGGAGATCATCATTTCGACCCACGTATATCTTGAATAATCGTCTACCACAACTAATGTATATCTGTTGCCTCCGATACTTGCGGTAGTGACAGGTCCAAATAAATCCATATGTAGTAGCTGCAAACATCTTGAAGTTGACGGAGTCGTCTTGCTGGAGAAAGACGATTTTGGTTGTTTACCTAGGTGACATGCTGAGCACTTTTCATCGTGGTGATCAGCTACCTTGGGTAGACCACGAACTAGATTTTCTCTACCAATCTTGGAGAGATACTTGAAGTTTAAGTGACTTAGTCGTTTATGCCAAAGCCAACTATTTTCGCTAACATTCTTTGCTACAAAACAGAGATTAGAAGAAATACAAGTAGAATTAAAGTCAACAATGTAAACATTTTTCTTACGAATCCCTTTGAGCAAAGTGACGCCGGAGTTGCCATCCATGATAAGACAATGAGTTGAAGTGAAGTGGCATTGCAATCTTTTGTCGCAAAATTGTGAGATTGAGAGAAGATTGTGTTTTAGACCGGTAACTAGAGAAACATCTTGGATTGTTATTTTTCCTTGGAGTGGCCGGCCATTAGGCAGAGGACCTACAAAATAAACATTTAAGATCGAGGTCCCCTTTATTATTTTGGGTCCTAAAGATTAGCAGCTTTTGACAACCCACACTTGCCTCACAGAAGGTGGTTTAAACCTTCTAGGATTGGGTGTGAATCTTAAAAGACATTCAGCAGCCTTGTGACCATAATCATCACACACAGAACAATGGTGGAAGCCACCCAACTAAGGATTAACAATCTTCGTTGAAGTCTTCAGCACAACATCATTTACTGGTACGGATGAGGTTGCCTTTACAAAGTTCATCCACTTGAACTTTGCTGCCTTGCCACTACCTGCGGTCGTCGGTTTCCTTGCGGTAGCCAACTTCCTTGGTGCGGTCGACTGACCTCGCGGCAAGTACATGCGGTCGGGCGACTCAGCAACCTTGCTGGTGCTTGCCGCAGCAGCAGGTTCATCCATGACAATACCTTTCAACTTTGCCTTGCCAGTTTGTTTCTTAGGGTAGACATAATTGAACACTAGTTTCTTCTTTGATTCTTGTCCTACACCCTTTGAAACATGATGTTTAGCCTTCGACTCTTCCAAAGTTTTCTTGGTAAATATCTCATCTCTTTCACAACAAGATGCACATTTAAAGTTATCACTAGTTTGGAATCCCAAGCCTTCTTTATCACCACTAGACTTTTGGGATTCTAGTATTTGTTCCATAGTGACACGAGAATTGGTCCACTCATTAGTGATCTGTTTAAGGTCATTTATCTCAGCAACCAATTCATCGTTTTTAACTTTAAATATGACATTTTGTTCTTCTAAGAAATGGTTTCGATCAGTAAGAGGAGTCATGCTCTTGATCTGCTCCTTAAGGAGGGTGAGTTCAGATCTTAGTAGAGTTTTCTCCGTCTTAAGCTGGGAAATCTCTTCAGTTGAAAGTGCTAAAGCTTCCTTCATGCCAGAAAACTTACTAATTACCTGTTCAGCTTTCATAAACATCTTTTCTTGTTCGTCGGGAGAAATGTCAAACTTGACTTGTGGAGTGGTAAGCGGAACTTCCTTCACCTTGGGATTGTATTGAGCCTTCTTTGCTGCACTTACATCACATCTAGAAAATAGAAGATCGCCATTCCTTTGAATTGGAGTTAGGAATCCCTTTTCAGCAAGTTCATCAGCCGTATAGCTTATCCGTTTAGGTTTTGCATTTGGTGAGTGACGATTTTTATTTTCATCCTCATCATCGGAATGAACGACCAAACAAATGTGACCTTCTTCAGAATCCTCGTCGCTTTCATCAGAATCTGACTCTATCCAGGTAGCTAACTCTTTTGTTGCAGAGTCCTCTTCAGCGACCATTCCCTTTTGCTTTGAGTATCTAGGAGTGAAGTTGCTTTTCTTCTTCATGTACTCGAATTTGGGAATTGGACATTCTGATGCGAAATGACCGGGTTTCCTGCAATTAAAACAAACGAGATCCTCTTTCTTCTTGGAGAAGTTAGAGTACTCTTTCTTATTTGTTGAGCTGCTCCTTAAGAACCTTGCTGGAGCTTTGCTTGATGATCCGGGCCTTGCTGATTTTCTGAATTTTTGAAATCTTTTCACGAACATAGCAAAGTCATCATCGTCCATATCTAGTAATTCAGACGTGGAGATTTTTGGATCTTCTTCTTCGACCATTTCTTCCTTTTTAGCGACCAACGACAAGTTCTTTGTTTTTCCTTCCATTTCTTCAATGTTGTGGAGCTTGATATCAAAAACCTTGAGGTTGGCATAGAGGCTTCTGAGTGACATATCATCTAGTAACTTGGTGTCTTCAAGAGTGTTTCCTTTATGAAGATATTGAGAACCAAGAGCGGCTAGAAAATTAACATTGATTTCTTTCTTGGTAAGCTTCTTCCCAAGTGCGGTGTAAGTACTCACGATCTCACAATAACGATCATATGTAGCTCTGAGTGATTCACCGGGGATTTTGGCAAAGTTGTTGAATCTTCTTTGAATTGCAAACTTTTTGCTTTCTTTGCAAGCTTGATCTCCTTCGATGTAATCTTCAATTGCATCCCAAAGTTCTTTTGCGGTAGCACATTCCATGATTTGTCGACGCTGAGATGTACTCAAAGTACTTAGGAGTATGCTCTTTGCTTTCACATCCATTCCAACTAGTCTTTTCTCTTCATCTGTCCATTCAGCTTTTGGTTTCTTGATCGACGGTGTGTCTGCATTGGTTTCTGGATTCGGATTTGCTTTCATTGGGAAGTATGGTCCAATGGTAAGACAATCGCCAAGCTGCTCGTCCATGGAGTAGAACTGAGTTAGAATGCTGTGCTTCCATACGTCAAAGTTATTTTCGTCAAACGCTGGAACGTGAGTGAAGTTAACCGTTGCCATAGTTTTCTGACTTGCCATTTTGAATCGGTACCCAAGCTGTTAAGCTTGAAAAACAGAGGTTTTATAAAGGTGTTTGCTCTGATACCAGTTGTTGGTCCCAGAGACACAACAAGGGTATGAAAAGTGGCTAGAGGGGGGGGGGGTGAATAGCCTATTTAAAATTATCAACCCTTTTTCAAAATTCAACCTTATGCTTACTATTGAGTTTTGTGGTCAATTAAAAACCACTAGTTCAAAGTAAAATGCACAGCGGAAGTTTTCGATAAAACGAAGTAGAGTTGTTTTTTAAGTTAAAAACTGCTAGGTAAGCAAATAGGCGGTCAGCAATATTGCGGTCGGCAATATTGCGGTCGGCAAAGATGGAGATTTGAAAGGTTCAATTTGCGGTAAGCAATGCGGCAAGCAATGCGGCAAGGTAACCTTGCGGTCGGCTATATGCGGTCGGCAAAGGTTACAGACGAGGTAGGTTGAAAATGAAAGTTTGTGTCAGTGAGTTTTGGCAAAAGATAAGTAGTCAGAAGTAGTAACTTAGGCAATAGGCAAGCAACAAACACAATTCACAATTGTTTGATTATCTGGAAAGATCAAAATACTAAACGACAAACAAAGTCAATATGAACAATAAGAACAATTGCAGAATGTAAATTTGCAGAATGTAAATGACACAATGATTTGGAAAGGTTCGATCTGTTAAAAGATCTACATCCTTTACCAAGATGGTCAGTCTTGGATTTTGAATGGAGGATATATTAATTCTCTTGAGTACAAATTACAAAGATGAAGATTTGAATTAATTCCTACTTTCTATGAAGAACAAATCCTAGACTTAGACCGGTGTATCCCTAATGATGCAATCTATGTGATTGATCAATCGGGGTGTGTGTGTGTAAAGAATCAAGAGCTCTATATAATCTAAATGATTGAGAGCCTAATAAATCTTTAAGTGTTGCTGGGCTTGAGATTTGATGTTCTTGAAGGCTTGCTGGGGATCTTTGAAGATTTGAAGGCGAATGCTTGAAGATTCAAATGATTCTGGAAATCTTGAGTATGATCTTCAATCACCAAGTATTTCGACAGCAATTTCTCTCTTTGAATCTCAGCACACTTCAATGAAGAGTTCAAGGTCTATTTTTAGCCTTGGGTTGAGAAATAGCTGTTGGAAGATGATGAGCTGGAGCATTCTGATTGGAGCTCATATCTTTGTCTTGTAGTTGCAGAAGTTAGTGGTCCAGCTGTACTATCTTGTACGACCAAATTCAAATTTGAATTTGCAACGTTCGAAATCAAACTTGCCTTCACTTGGTTGTGCGGTAGGTAGTCTGCGGTCGTCTTAGTGATGTGCGGTCACCATATAACAGCATAGTGCACGCGGTCACCAAGACCGTGCGGTCAATAGTGCGGTCGCCTAGTGAGGTAGGCAGACTTAGCCAATTTCACCATAACTTCAGCAGCAATATTCTTCAAAATTTGAGGGGCTGATATTCTAAGCCTAGCTAAACTAAAAATGGACTAAACTAATGAAGTTCTAAAACTTCTTACAATAAGGCCTAAAGTCCATAAAAAGTAATATAAGGTTATGGGATCAATCAAATCTAGGTAATAGGAGTGGTTTATAATATGCATACCCAACAAAACTGATTCCCTTAGTTGCCCCTCCACGAAAAATTTGGGTGATTTTTCCAATCTGGATTATAAGTGTTAGAATACATACCACCTTGATTTTTTCATGGGGGGTAACCCTGCATTGCATTAACCTGTTCAGAATCACACTGCGCAACACTTTGGCAAACATTGGTAGCATGAGTATTAGAACCACAGTTAGCACAGAACTCAGATACCACATTAGCACTTGATGAACCCATTTTCATGTTAAAGTTTGCCAGATTTTTGTTCATCAAGGCTACCTGTCTAGTAAACTCATCAACACCACTTAACTCATGTACTCCCCTAGGTTTCCCTCTAGAACCTTTTTCTTGAGAATTGGCCCCTAACATCTCAAATAATTCTTGGATTTGATCAACAGTCTTGGCTCCTAGAAAGCCACCTGCTGCATTGTCAACCATAGCTTGGTCAACTGCACTCAACCCACCATAAAATGTTTGATGTAAAAGGGCCTCAGGAAAAGCATGATGGGGACACTGTACTTGTAACATTTTAAACCTATCCCACACCTCATGAAATGGCTCACCTTGTTCTTGAGTAAACCCTATGATTTTCTGTCTAAAGGTGGCTAAAGTGGCATTGGGGAAAATTTCTTAAGAAAAATATCATGCAACCCATCCCATGTAGTAATACTCCTAGCAGGAAGTAACAGTAGCCAGGTTTTTGTTGCCCCTTGAAAAGAAAAAGGGAAGTATTTAAGCCTTAATTGTTCGTCAGTCACCCCATCCTTAACTGGAATCCTGACACAATCATCATATTTTCTCTCAAAAAGTTCAAAGAATCCTCATCGGGAAGACCCTGGAACTTAGGCAGCTGACTAAAATAATGGCCCTTTGCCTCATAGGTCTTAGCTACATCAGTCAAAACAATGCAAGACACCGATGTGTCGACCTTGGGCCTAGCATACTCTTTCATTAAAGGATTAGCCATCACTACTTCAATTTCTTCTCCCTCGGTGGAAGAAGTTTCCAATTCACTTGAAACTACCTCTGTCTCGGTGACAGAAGCTTCAGAATCAGATTCACTAATAGAGGGAATGCCCCTATCAAGTCTATCAATATTATCGTTCAAAGGGACCAACTCGGGATCCAATGAACGTCTACCAAACATACACCGATTAAATGAACTTGTAAATCACAACAAGTCCCCGACAACGGCGCCAAAAATCTTGATGGATAAAATTCCACTGTGTAATAAAACCTTGCAAGTGTACAAGTGCCGAGGCAGCAGTATACAAAAGTAAGGGTCGAACCACAGAGACTTGGGTGAAACACAAGTTGATTTAATTAATGCAAACGTAACCAAGGGTTTTTTTTATTTGATTAACTAATTTAACTACTTAATACTGAAAATAAACTAAAGATTTAAGATCACAAACGCAGGCAAGGATTGTACTCAAGATGATTCAAGCAGTTCACGGATTGTAGATCACAATTACACTCTCTTTATGCTATTTTGATGATGAAATACTAATCTTTATTTTATGGTTCATTCACTTATTTAAGAATTGGAACGGTTAGGTGGCCGGATTGCAATTCTATTATCCAATGTAAATTAATTCTTCCGCAAGGTCCATTTAAAACACAAAGAATTTATTAAACTCTTAAGACTATAACCTAGTTTGTCTCTTTTTCCGTAAGGTCCAAGATCCAAACTATTCAACACAACAATGGCTATGTCTAACTCTCCACGCAAGTGCAAGAGATTAAACCCTAATAGTTAAAGAGCCAAAAATATCTATCAATAAGATTGAAACTCAAAAACGGAATTAAAATTATTGTGTTAAACTAAACATTGATTATCATCTCATAGCACAAAGATCATGTAATTGATCACATCCAATCCGCAAACCAAGATGATTAGCTACTCATACCCATAGCATAAATCACAAGAAAACAATTAAAAATCATAAACCTGGATATACGCTTGATGATGAATAAATCCCCAAATCTTGATTACACCTTGAAAACTAAATAAAACCTAAAAGAAAGCATAAAAAAACTGTTCTGAAAACCTAATCTATTTATACATAAGAGAGGAGTCCAAAATAGGAGATAAAACATCAAAATATCGAAAAACGCGTAAGTCCTGAATTTCCTGGCGGTGAGGGCGAGCGGGCGCTTGCTAGAGGGCAGGCGGGCACTCGGTTTAATCAAAAGCTTTACGTCTTCAAAACTTGGAAGTAAGCGGGCACTTGGTATCTTTTCAAACGGGCGTTCGGTGACTGGTCAAGCGGGTGCCTGTGTCATCACGAGCGGGCGCCTGGTCATTTTTTCCAGATTTTCTTCTTTTCTTCACTTCGACTGTTGAGTTTGACTTGGACTTTGACTCTAGCAATGATGGTCTTCAACACTCCAAACATCTAGGACTTTCCAATAAACAAAATAACACTAATAAGTCTCTCAAACAAACATATTCTCACAAAGTTCCTCAAACACAAAAAGACCAAAATTACATTAAACTATTCTAAATTACATCGAAAAGTCAATAAAATAGTATGAAAATGTAGAGATAATACATGTATAAACCGATCCATCACTTTTCTAGGATGAAAGCAGTATTTATTACATGCACGGTGAAGCACAAGTTTACTTGAAGGAGTAGAACTCTTTCTAAATGTAAACATTAAGTTTTTTAGAATGAAATTCACATGATAATTAATCCTAAATTGGAACATAAAATAATGCCAAAATGGTGATTCAATTCATTGTAAATGGGAAAATATTTACTCACTCTTGGAGGAATTTAATAGATCATACATGTGAAAATCTCAAGAAAAACTTGTTTTACACTCGTTCAGTGTAACTCATGTTTTCATCATTTAATGTAAAACAATATCTCTTAATGTAAAATAGGTTTTACATATATCTTAGTGTAAAACTAGTTTTTTCATAAGACTGACTCATCATACATATACAGGAAAATATTTACTCAATTATTGAAGGAATTTAAGAGATCATACATATACGGTAATACCAGAAAATTATTAAGAGATTTTAAAATAAGATCAAAATTAATTTGATGAATTCTTATAAACCGTATTACATTCCTCAAATGAGTGATCTATCAGTAAAGTTCTCACATTATGTGAAGTTTAAGATTCGATCCATCTCCCTACCTCTTGACTAGAGATATCATAAAAAATAAAAAAAAAGTAAAATAAACTTACTACATTTAGCATAAGTCGGAATGGGCAAAAACCACTTAGTCATTGATTCTAACGGAAACTACCATTAAAGACATGAGATACTACCACCTACCTAGTCCACGATTTATTAAAGGATACTCATGTCCTTATTAAATGACGCAAAATCAGTCTCTCCTCATCATTTCACTTTCTCTCTCTAACCATGCTACCACATTTAGCCACCCATCCCCACCTCTTCCGCTCAACAACTCCGTCGACCACTTTGAGCAGGCAACCGACTCCGGTGACCATCTCCGATGACCGTTTTCCAGCGATATATTTTCTGGTGACCATCTCCGACAACAATTTTTCGGTGGCCACTTTTTTCAAGGACTCCAACCGGCGACCAACTCTAGCAACACTATCAATCTGATATTTCAATTTTATTAAGTCATATAAAGTATTAATTTTTTTCAACACAATAGTGACTTTTTAAATATATTTATTTTTTAATTGGAGACAGGTCTTACCCTGTACCTCTCCTAAAGAGAGGCATCTCACAGATTACTCAGTAATCGCTAAAATAAATGCACTTTGATAGTGACTTTTTAAATATAGTACATCTAAATATAATCAAAATTAGTTGGAAAAATGAATAGATTACTGTAAATCAAACGAACGCATTCATATTACCGGAATAAACATGTGACATAAACTGTATAAGGAGGAGGTACGCAGGAACATGCCCGGCCCAGCCACAAAGCCACCAAAGCCATGGCTTTGGGCCTCCCAAAAATGTCTTATTTTCAGGGCCCCAAATTTATATACTATAGGTTACTAAAAAGGCCACTTTTGAATCCACACATAAAGCCTACTAAAATACACTATTAACCTCATCCCAATTTCTCAATTTCCATTCCAGATTTATGGCTTAGTGGCCCACTACTCTTTTTTTTCAAATGAATAAGCCCAAGTTCTATGAACCCAACTAATGTAAGTGAGGTCCATGTTTTAAAGCTTAGCCTTTTCTTTTCAGGAAGACCAATTAAGATTAGGATTAGGAATAGAAAATATATATTTTAAAATGATCACACACTTTTACTAATTAACAGCTGATAAAAAAAAACATTAAACCTAATTGGAGAAAAGTGATTGTCGTGCACTGTCAATTCCCTCTGCAACTCGCCGACGCCGTTAGCTTTGAATCTCCATTATTTTTAATTACAAGTATGTATCATATCTTTATTCTTAAATTTTCTTTTTTAAATTTTAAATTATAAAATATTTTGTCTTGTTTTATTGTACTGTATTTTGTTGAGTAAACTGCTTTTCTGCCCGTCGTACTATGGCCCCAACATCAATTTGACACTCGTACTATTGAAACGCTAAATGTATGATGCGTACTATTGTTTTATATACAAAATTAACCAACATTTTATTCAGTCGTTAACTTTTCTAACACACGTTATGAAAGGAACGACCCGACTTGGAGAAACGGGCTGGAAGGTCGGTCCAACACGCCCCGACCTTAGTCTCGCGTACTGGACCAAACCGGCAAATACCTGAACAGGCTAGCCCTGAAAATCTTTACGCAGCTCGGTGGACCGAGGACGGAAGCCGGAGCCGCGAGGAAACGAATCAGGATTCCAAAGACTCGTCACCGACCGGGTTTTACGGTCAGCTCGTTTTCACCGAGCTGACCACGATTGCCGTCGTTACTCTAAAGGGCTCCTTCGTCAGTTCTCGCGAGCACACCTGACTCAAGGTCAGACCACGAAATGCTTGCTCGGTCATACGAGCTCGTACTTGTATCTGTCCCCATCATGATTAGGAGATTTAGAGGCCCGGCCCAACTCTCCGGCGAGGCCCACAGATGCCTTCTAGAAGCGTTGCCCTAATACAGATCTGGTGAGTCATAGATGCGGATAAGCACAAATCCCTACGTTCAAGGAAGAGAATCTAGGTGACAAGGCATGGATCTTGGGGGATAAATAGAGCCCTCACTCAGAGGGGCGGAGGTAAGCTCTTTAACCTCATTTTTCCTATCCAGTTTTCATTCTTAAGCAGACTAAACTCATTCTCACGCCGGAGGGCCTTCGCCGGTGAAGCCCCGGCTGAGTTAACGTTTGTTCATCTATTTCAGGCTAACAGGCATCCAGGTATCACTCCGCGGATCCGGCTCAACTGATTGCAATATTTGCATGATCAGTTTGGTTCCATTGTCGGGAACGTAGTCTTGTTAGCCTGATTTCTTTCGTTTTGAAGGATATCTCCATCCGGTTTTTCCATGGTTTTAGAAAACCCAGAAACTGTTCCCGGAGTCTTCATTGCTCCCAGGGGACTCAGAACCTTATCGGCCCGCTCCATGCCCAAATCCAGAGAACCGCCGCACGATCCGCTCTCAATCCGCTTTGCTGGTTCAGCAAAACCCGGGAGTCGCCGGGATCACTACCGCAGTCGCCGCCGCCCCAGTGAATGTCTTGAATCCGATTGAGGAGATTCCTTTCACGGAGAGCCACCCCATCCATGTTGGCGGTCAGATAGATCGGAGACCCCCTCCGATAACTTATGTGCAGCGGACGGTCGAAATCCCGCATAATGGGGCCGGAACAAGCGGTGTCAGTACTGGAGCGGTTGCTGAACATGCAGCAATGTTGAATCGGAGATTGACGTTGCTCTTACAAATCCAAGAAATTTATGATGAGCTGGCAACCTTAGGTCCGGAACATGTCGCCAATCTCCCGGCGTTACCCGTTGTACCCATGGCAAGGGAATATCCACCTGTCATTCCCGTTCCCAGCGGCAGTTTGCAAAGGATGAATCAGATCCCACCGACCACTGTAGGCGCGCACAACCCGAACGAGCAGGAAGAAACCTCAGGAGCAAGGAATGCGGTGCCCCGAGTACCGAGCCTCATGGAAGAAAGAGAGCATTACAAAGAACGGCTTGGAGATCAACCACCTCGATTTCCCCATACTTCTCATTTGACACACAGGAAAAACGACGAAGAAATTTCCAGATCGGGAAATAGAGAGGCCCTCGATCCTCTGCTCATGGATCTACAGAGGAGAATGCATGAGATGGAATCTAGCAGGAAAAGCACCAAGAAAATTGCTAACACGATGGCCCCGTTTGCTCGGTGGATTTTGGAAAGTCCTCCTCAGCCTTATCTTAAGCTCCCCTCGTTGACCAGTACACTGGGTCAGAGGACGCCCGGGACCATGTGCACACTTTTGAGGCGATTATGGCTTTGGTCTCCCATGACGATGATGTCTTATGCAAAGCAATGGTTAGCACCTTAAATGGTCCGGCACTAGCTTGGTTCAGAGCTCTCCCGCCTGGTAGCATCGACAGCTGGGAAAATTTGAGAAGTAAATTCATCGAAAACTTTTCAACAGCGGGCGAACACAAGAAACGACCGACCGATCTGGCAAATGTGAAGCAGGGCGAAACGGAGACGTGTATGAGTTTTTACTAGAGATTTAGAGATTTGGCCGAGCAAATTGAAGGATTGACGGATGATATGGTTATGGTGTGCTTCACTGCAGGTATGAGAGCATCTCAATTGAAGTTTGAGTTTGAAATAAGGCCTCCGGAAACTAAGGGAGACTTATATGAACGAGCATATCGCGTAGCTCAGGCCGAGCTAGCGGATAAAGGAACCTCGAGGGAAGGAAAAGCAAAGGCTAAAGAAGAGTCAGGTAGAGCCAACGAGCGCGATCCAGGAATCAAAAGAAAGTGAGTCAAGAAGGGGCAAGAACCAAACCAGGAGTACGGAAAGGAAGGAGATCAATGAGGAGGTTTTCACTCCGCTGAACAGATCCCACAAGGAAATCATGAACTTGATAGAGATGTTCCCCCCTCGTCCCATGGTGGGAAACGAGGAGGGGAGAAGAGCTTCGGGTAAATGGTGTGCTTTCCACAAGGATTTTGGGCACGAGACGGAGAACTGCCTGTCGTTAAAGAGAGCCATTCAGCAGAGAGTGGATCAGGGAGAATTAGATCGTTTCATTAAAAGAGATGGTAAGCGAGGTCGCGACACCAGAGGCCGTGATACCAAGGAAAATTATGAAGACCGACAGAGGCAGGAGCGACCACCTCGAAAGAGAATTGGGGTGATCCACGATGAAGCCCTGTCGATCACTGCCTTGAAGAATCAAATATACAGTCTTAAAAAGGTACCCTTTGTGCCGGCTTGGAACAATAAAAGAGAGGAAATCATTTCCTTCTCCCCATACGAGCTTGCGGCCAGTAAAATTGCAAGAGAACAATCCATCATTTTGGAGGGAAGAATTGACAATTGTGAAACGAGCCGACTTCTGGTGGATACCGGAGCTGCCCGGGATATCTTGTATTATAAATGCTTCAAAGAAATGGACTTGTCCGATGGCATGCTGACCCCCTATGCAGGTCGGTTAGAGGGGTTTACAAATCATAAGGTGGATGTCAAAGGAACTGTGAGCCACCTCGTTGAGATAGGTACTGCACCTTATAAGGTCCAGGAAACGATCACCTTCATGGTCATAGATGTAGCGAGCGATTACCATGCTATTTTGGGGATCCCAAGCCAGGTCAATCTTGGGATGGTTGTTTCCTTACCTCACCAACGAGTCAAGTTTCCAACTCCGGCTGGAGTAGGTTGTCTGCGGAGCCGAGCCCAGGAATTTTTGGAATATCTGATGGAAACGAGGAAGATGAAGAGAAAGTTCGAGCAAGATTCTGTCGGGGTCAAGGTCAAAGCAAAAAGAGCGTCAGAGACTATGCTGGTCGGCGCAGTAAGCGAGATCAAAACGGACGAAGAGATTGAAAAGGAACTAAGGATCGTGAAGAGCAACATGATCAGCCTCATAAAGAGCGAGGCCCCTACTTTAGCCGGTGAAGACGTGGAAAGAATCACAGACATAATTGTAGACACCCTCCAATTCAGAGAAGGGCCTGAGCTCAAGCCGATTGATGAGCTCGAGGAGATTCCGATCAATCCCGAATTCCCAGAGCAAGTAGTCAAAATTGGGAAGCAGCTATCCCAAGATGAACGAGCTAACTTGATCACCCTTCTGAAGGCGAGCTTGGATGTATTTACCTGGAAAGTTGAGGACATGAGAGGGGTTAAGGAGGAAATAGCCGTACATGAGCTCTGCCTCGACCCGAACGCGAAGCCCATCAAACAAAAGCGCAGGATTTTTTCAGTTGACAAGCAGACAGCCATCAGGGAAGAGGTGAGCAAGTTACTACGAGCCGGGATAATTAAGGAGGCTTACTACCCGTCTTGGCTAGCTAACGTTGTGATGGTCAAGAAAGCCAACGGCAAGTGGAGAATGTGCGTTGATTTTACCGACCTCAACAAAGCTTGCCCTAAAGATTGTTTCCCGCTCCCTAGAATAGATAAACTCGTCGATTCCATAGCTGGCCACAAAACGTTCAGTTTCCTGGACGCTTACTCGGGCTATCATCAAATTAAAATGGCTGAGCAGGACATCGAGAACACGGCTTTCCAAACAAGCGAAGGGACCTACTGCTTCAAAAAGATGTCGTTCGGCCTCAAAAACGCAGGGGCCACCTACCAGAGAATGGTGAATCAAGTCTTCAAAAACCAGCTCGGGCGGAACATGGAAGCATATATCGACGACATGGTCATCAAGACAAGGGATGGAGACCACTGCGCAGACTTGTGGGAAACTTTTGGCAATTTGAGAGCCAATGAGATGAAGCTCAATCCGAGCAAGTGTGTTTTCGGTGTCACAGCAGGAAAATTCCTCGGCTTCATGGTATCTCAAAGGGGCATTGAGGCAAACCCCGAAAAGATAACTGCATTGCTCACCATGAAAGAGCCGATCTCAGTCAAGGAAGTTCAGAGGCTAAACGGACGAGTGGCAGCTTTGGGTCGTTTCATAGCCAAGTCGGCGAAAAAATCATTACCATTTTTCAAGGTTTTGCGAGGAGGAAAAGAATTTCAGTGGACTGAGGAGTGTTCCTCAGCTTTCAAGCAATTAAAAGAATATCTGAGCCGTCCCCCCTTGCTCAGCAGCCCTTCTTCGGGAGAAACTTTGTACGTATATCTCGCCGCCACAGATAGGGCGGTCGCTGCCGTGCTAACCAGGAATGACAATGGAATCAAGCCAGTTTTCTATACTAGCAAGGCTCTCAACGATGTAGAGTCAAGGTACTTCAATGCTGAAAAGCTGGCATATGCTTTGGTAGTCGCTGCCCGCAAATTGAGGGCTTATTTCTCAGCCCACCCTATAGTGGTGTACACTAACGCACCCCTTAGGAAAATTCTGCACAAACCAGACAACTCGGGAAGGCTCTTTAATTGGTCGATCGAACTTACCGAGTTCGATATCTCCTATCAACCAAGAAAAACCCTCCAGGCACAACCATTAGCAGATTTTATGGTTGAAACGACGTTCACCAACGAGCAAGAGGCTTCATCTAGCAACGACCACCGGATTGAGGATCCTAAGGGTTGGCATATGTTCACGGACGGATCGGCATCAAAAAGCCATAGCGGGGCTGGGGTGTTGTTGATCGAACCAGGAAACAGCCTCACTATTGAAAAGACCTTGCGATTCAAGTTTCCAGCTTCTAATAACCAAGCTGAATATGAAGCTCTCAGAGCCGGAATTGATTTGGCCAAGTCGATGGGGGTAAAGAATTTGAAGGCTCACACGGATTCTCAACTCGTTGTTAATCAGTTGAAAGGAGAATACGAGACCGCCAACCCAGTATTGTCCCGATATAGAGATCTCGTTGCAAAGTTAGTGGAAGGATTCGAGTCTTGGCAGATTACCCAGATCGGTAGGAAGGAAAACGCACGAGCTGATATGCTGTCCAAGTTATCCACTATGGAAATGGGAGAAGCCAATCAGTTAAAATGGGTCGAGTTTTTGGAACGGCCCGCAATTGAAAGAGTTCAGATCATGGAACTAAACGAGGCTTTCTCCGACAAGGACCCTGCAAATTGGATTGATGACATGAAAAATTATATCGAGAAGGTGGAACTGCAAATTGGGTCTAGTTTTTGACATGAAAAATTATATCAAAAAGAAAGCACCTCGCTTCGTAATTCTGGAAGGGAATCTGTACAGGAGGTCGTTCGTCAAAACCCTTTTGAGGTGCGTACCTCCAGGGCAAACCCAAAGCTTACTAGAAGAAGTACACGAGGGAATTTGTGGCGGCCACCCCGGTGCCAGAACCTTGGCGGAAAAAGTCATCACCATGGGTTATTACTGGCCAAATTTGAGAAGAGAGGCAGTGGAATATGTCAAAAGGTGTGACAAGTGCCAAAGATATGCCGACCTCCCCAGGCTGCCTGCTACCGAGCAAACCCCAGTCGTGGCATGCTGGCCATTTCACATGTGGGGGATTGACTTGGTCGGGCCTTTCCCACTGGCTCGCGGGAGGCTCAAATTTGCGGTAGTGGCTGTCGACTACTTTACAAAATGGATAGAGGCCAAACCATTAGCTGAGATAACCGAGGACAATGTACTGAATTTTGTCCATAATCAGATTTGGTGCCGATTCGGGGTATCCAAGCACATTGTTTCGGATCGAGGACTCCAGTTCTCAGATGCTTTCACTGCTGAGTGTGCCCGGCTAGGGGTTAAACACACCAAGTCATCGGTCTCCCATCCTCAAGGTAACGGCCAGGCTGAGGCGGCCAATAAACTTGTGATGCACGCGTTGCATAGAAATCTAACAGGGAGAGCATGAAGATGGATTGATGAGCTCCCTTTAGCTTTATGGGCCGTCCGGACAACCATCAGAGTCCCCACGGGTGAATCCCCCTTCGCGCTGACTTATGGCTCAGAGGCCATGGCTCCAGCCGAGTTAGCAATACCTACAGCTCGAGTCTCATTCTTTGATGAAACTAAAAATGAGGAAAGAAGAAGGATCGATCTGGATTTGATCGACGAAAAAAGGCTAGAAGCCCACTTAAGATCCGTGAATTACAAGCAAAAAACGAAGAGGTACCATGATAGAAGGGTGAGAAAGCGGCTTTTCCAAGTAGAGGACTGGGTGCTGAGAAAGATCGAAGACACAAGCCGAAAAGCTCAGCAAACAAGCTCTCCCCAAACTGGGAAGGCCCCTTCATCGTAACCCGGATTGTGCGCGATGGGACTTACATGCTGAGGACCCTGTTAGTACCCGATCTGAAAATGAGTTTATTAGGGCTTTCCCAAATATACAAGGACTTTATAGGAATTAGAAACCTTGCAAAGACTTGTCCCGGATTCCAAAAATAGCTCAATGTTCTAGAAACATTAAATATGGACATTTAGGGTTGCCTTGTATGAACAGTAAAACCCTAGCTTGAATTTCAAGTCAGCGCGCAACGATGGCCACGCGGCCACTTTCGCCGCCGCCCTCAATATTGGCCACGCGGCCACTTTCGCCGCCACCCTCAATATTGGCCACGCGGCCACATCCGCCCCGGATGATCTGGACCATCAGATCTTCCCCTCAGTTTACTATATAAGCCAATCTCATGCTATTGGTTTAAGGGGATCCGAATTTGAGAGTTTTTAAACCCAATTTTGCTCTCTAATTAGCATTCAAACTCCAAGAAGATCAAGGTTTATTTCTTGCCAACATAGGTAAGTTTTCTAACTTATTTCTTCACGTTCTTGCATTATTATAATGTAGATCTTTAATATTCATGTTTCTTGCATGTTTATTCATAGTTTCTTCATATGCTTCGCATGTTCATTCATATGTTCATATATGTCTTCATATGTTCATCGTGTTCATAGATTAAAACCTTATTTATGCTATATTTAGGGTTGCGATCTTCATGTTTTCATGTTATTTCATAGCCGATGATGATATAGGGTTCATCAACCGAGGAAGATCTAGGAAATACTTCTAAACCCTAATCTTTAGGTAATTCCCCCCTCATTATGCATGATCCCGATTCTTCTGCCTATTCTAAATTCTTCTCGAACTACGCTGACCTGAGCTTCTCACATTGAGAGGAACGTAGGCAATCTTCGGATCCGGTCTCAAACACTAACACACTACTAACACATTCATCATGATAGAAAGACCGATCATTCGGGCAATAGGAATGATAACGTCCAATATTCTTCTCTTGTTGTAATTTGACCCCGAACCCATTAAACATGCTTTTTCTCAATGTTTTGGCTTTAATTAAAACGGCGTGGCGACTCTCATAATTTTAATGTTTCCATGAATATCCCAAATTCAAACACACGTATTCACAGTGGCGACTCTGCTGGGGACTGCTTTGAAACTTTTTCAAACTTAGTGGGTCTAACTTTCGTTCACATCATGATGTTTGCCATGTTCTCACATGCACCTTACACTTTGCCATGTTCTCACATGCACCACTCACTTTGCCATGTTTACACATGCACACACTTGCCATGTTTACACATGCACACACCTGCCATGTTTACACATGCCACATCTGCCATGTTTACACATGCACATACTGCCATGTTTACGTATGCACACACCTGCCATGTTTACACATGCACACTTGCCATGTTTTCACGTGCACATACCTGCCATGTTTACATATGCACACACCTGCAATGTTTACATATGCACACACCCGCCATGTTTACACATGCACACTTGCCATGTTTTCACGTGCCCCCTATAATTAAGCCATGTTTACACATGCACCCGCGCACTCCGCCATGTTAATACTTATACCTTGTACCATGTACCCTTGTTATCTTCGCTTTAGTATTAGGGTCAAACAAAACTCTGCTCTGCTCCCTTGTACATTATTCTCTCTCTCTCGCTCTCTCTCTCATGCATTGCATTTGCATCATCCTAACATAAAAACTTCTCTCTTTTCTCCCTAAAAAAGAATTAGTTTTTACCACACACTACCACTAGTCCGTGTCAGCACTGCACAGGTCCCCATTACCCGGATTATTCGATGTGCATGAATTTGTGCGCTACTGTCGCCCTCTTTTTCGAGTCACTCGTCTACTCCACTCACCGTGTACGTTCCGCGAGCGGTGGGAACCTTTTACCTTACCCGTGTCAACCCACACATAGAGATTAGGACACTTCTTGGTCCAACCAATTAGGATGTAAATAAATGCAAAAACTTTTCGTTAAATAAAATGTGCATTGCATCTAGGCGACCTCCAAGGTCCATCGCTCACCCTTGGGCCATCTATCAAAATTCCTCATCTTGGCCTATCTAGGTTACCTACCCATCATTGCGACCCATTTGGGTCTCCCTTCATCTCGACCCGCTTTGGTCAAAATCCCACCATCCTTTGGCCTCTTAGGATAACTTGATCTACCTTTGACCTCCTAGGTCAACCTTCGACCGCCTAGGTCAACCTTCCCAACCTTTGACCTCCTAAGTCAACCTCATCCACCTTTGACCTCTTAGGTTAACCTTGACCGTCTAGGTCAACCTCATCCACCTTTGACCTCTTATGTCAACCCTTGACCGCCTAGGTCAACTTTATCCGCCTCCGACCTCTTAGGTCAACCCTTGACCTCCTAGGTCAACCTTATCACCTCCGACCTCTTAGATCAACCCTTGACCACCTCCGACCCCTTAGGTCAACCTTATCACCTTTGACCCCCTAGGTCAAACTTATCTACCTTCGACCTCTTAGGTCAACCCTTGACATCCTAGGACAACCTTTTCACATTAACCCCCTAGGTAAACTTTATCATCTTTGACCTCTTAGGTCTACCCTTGACCCCCTAGGTCAACCTCATCCGCCTTCGACCTCTTAGGTCAACCTTTGACCCCCTAGGTCAACATAATCATCTTTGACCTCTTAGGTCAACCTTTGACCCCCTAGGTCAATCTCATCCTCTTAGGTCAACCTTATCACCTTTGACCTCTTAGGTCAACCTTGGACCCCCTCGGTCAACATTATCACCCGTTGACCTCTTAAGTCAACCTTTGACCTCCTAGGTCAACCCAATAACCTTTGACCCCTAGGTCAACCTTTGACCTCCTAGGTCAACCTTACCACCCTTTGACCTCTTAGGCCAACCTTTGGACCCCCTAGGTCAACCTTTGACCTCCTAGGTCAACCTTACCACCCTTTGACCTCTTAGGCCAACCTTTGACCCCCTAGGTCAATCTTATCCGTTTAAGTCAACCTTTGACCCCCTAGGTCAACCGTACCAACGTTTGATCTCTTAGGTCTACCTTTGACCCCCTAGGTCAACTTTATCCGCCTTTGACCTCTTAGGTCTACCCTTGACCTCCTAGGTCAACCTTATCACCCTCAACCTCTTAGGTCACCCCTCGGCCTCCTAGGTCAACCTTTGACCCCATAGGTCAACTTTATCCGCCTTTGACCTCTTAGGTCTACCCTTGACCCCCTTGGTCAACCCTATCGGCTTCGATCTCCTAGGTCAACCTTTGACCCCATAGGTCATTCTCATCCGCCTTTGACCTCTTAGGTCAACCTCATCCACCTTGACCTGTTAGGTCTACCCTTGGACCCCTCGGTCAACATTATCACTCGTTGACCTCTTAGGTCAACGTTTGACCTCCTAGGTCAACCCAATCACCTTCGACCTCTTAGGTCAATCTTTGATTCCATAGGTGAACCCAATTACCTTTGGTCCTAACCCGCTTAGGTCAAACCGTCATCTTGACCCACCTAGGTCATTATTTGACCCACCGTCGTCCAGACCACCTAGGTCAACCCGTTTAGGTCCACACACCATCCTTAACCCATTTAGGTCAACTTGTCCGTCTTAGGTTAAAACTACCCCTTCACCTTTGACCCGTCAAGGTCACCCCGTGACCCGCTTAGGTCGACTTACCTATCTTGGATCCATCTAGGTCAATCTCTAACCTTCCTTAGTCTACAACCCGAATAATCAACCTTAGACCCGCTTAGGTCAAACCATGTCCATCCCGCTTAGATCATCCCGTAGGCAAACCGCTACAACCGCTATCTTGATTCATTCACCATATAGGTCAATCCAACCCTTCTCATTTAGGTCGACCTATCCTTTACCCATCTAGGTCAACCCACCATTATCGTCGCATCCTAGCTTGAACCACTTCTTGTCTCAAACCTTAGGTCAAACCTTAGGTCAAATTTAGGTCAAACCTTAGGTCAAACCATACCCTACTCAATCAAAACCAACTCCTATAGGTCTTCCTCACCCATGCTTGACCAAGGACCGAGTCATCTCCCTCTTTTTGACCCCTATGGTCATCTCTCACCTCTTTTTAAAAGTCTAACTTGATTCGAACTACGGCGACCTGAGCCTCTTATTGTGTGGGACCTCTCCCTCATGATAAGGGGAACGTAGGCAACTTCGGCCCGGTCAAACTTTCAATTTTTTACCAAAATGCATTTCAAAAATGTGGAGACCGACTCTTTTCCATAAAAATCATTTTTATAACGATGCCTTATCATTAAATACGAATCTAATTTAATTCAACTAAGAGGCTTAACTCTTTCATGACTAGAGTTCTGCATCATGTCGGCTGCAAGGAACATCGAAGTTGCAACTGAAGCTGCTACCCAAGATCCCGAGACAATCCTCTACACCGGTACTGCTCTCAGTAAGCAAGCATCCCACTTCGAAGCCATCCTCGATGAACAAGCAATCCACTTTAAGGCCATTCTCAATGAGCAAGCAACACACTTTCAGAAGGAGATGCATAAGACCCTAAGAGATATCGAGAGGCGCCATTTGTCTGACATTCGTGGTGTTTACGATTACCTCAATCGAATTCTCCCTCTTGCTCAATGTCAACACCGTACGCTCCTCAAATGTACGGGCCGCCACAGACTGTCCCCGTCGGGATGCCCCCTATGACTACTCATCAACAAGGGGTGCCGGTACCTAAATTACCCTCAAAGACAGTTCGTGAAAGGAAGGACGAGCGCGAATTCGACGACTTGGGCAAACTCTTCAAAAGTCTAGTTCAAGACGGCAAGTTGTCTCCTTTGTTCAATTATGAACCAAGTAGGGTGAAGCAAGGCTTGGATCCCTCCAAACACTGCCAATACCACCAGTACATTGGACATGACACCGAAGATTGCCTCCAATTGAGGAGAAAGATTCAAAGCCTCATTAACAGCGGAGTCATCACCCGCCAACGGAATACATGGGCATGGGCAAAAGAGGAAATTTGGGCTACCTCCTTTAAATAAAAGAAAAGAAAAGGGTCATTCAGTCTTCGTAGGTTCTAGAGTGTCCTTAGTCAAAAGTCCACCTTGGACGATTTTTGTTTCTTTAAGTAAAAGTCCACCCCGGATTAGTCGTTTTTCTTTCAAATAATAAAAGAGTCTTTATTTCTTTTCTCTCTAGACTTGAGACATAATCTTGCATAAATCAATTCCATGAAAATTGTCTTATTCACCATTTTCGCTTGATTGCTGTATCTTTATATGATGAATTAATCTTAATCTTACTCATTAATGACGACTCATTAAAAGGTAAATGAACCCACAAACCATCCACATAATTAAGTAAACGATTAATCTTAAAATAACAAATGCTTCGATCAATTGGGATGAACGAATCACTTTCTCTTCTCTCTACATTCTACCCCCATACACTCTTTATATACACTTCCCCCTGTGTACACCCTCCATATACCTATCCATATAATACCCGCTATACACTCACCCCGTGTACATTCTTCACGAACACTCTCTCTATACACCTTCTCCCATACACCTCCCGTCTCACCATTAAACCCCTTTTCCACACGGTCATGCAAAGAAATAGACTGCGATTGCTCATCATCAGGCACCCATGCTGCCACGATTCAAGAGGGATGTTTCTCCCATTCATGAGTATTACATGCCGATACACTGAGGTTGTCTGTATTCCATCGCAAATGCCAAGTGCACGAAGTTGTTTATACCATTCATAGGTGCCACGTGACGATCCGATGGAGCTCCGTCGATGAAGGACAAGGGGCTACGATGCCCGCCGCCAGCAAAAAGCCGCTTGAACTATAAGGAAGCTACATCGCAATCAACAAATGCGAAAACGAACCAGGGGCTCGTCTTGCCCAATGTTTCATGCACAAATATAAAATGAAAGCTCGCTAGGTCGAACCCAAAAAGGCGACCCAGGCAAAAATTAGAGCATTGCACAAAAAGAAGCCCGCTAGGTTGAAAACCCGAAAGGGCGGCCTAGGCAAAAAAAAAAAGGGTGTGCACAAAAAAAAATATATATAATAGAAAAAATAAAATAAAATAAATAAATAAAGAAAAATAGAATGGGCTATCACCACAGAATATTTTCACTTCAAATGTTCTATTTTTCTTTCTTTCCCTACAAAGAAGTTTAACATGGCAGCAACAACCCATGACAACTACGATGGAGCAATCCACTGCAACAACTACAAAGGAGTAATCCACCGCAATGAGCTACAAAGAACAACTCACCTCAAACGAACCTCACACCCCTAAACTCAAAACCCAACTTCATCGTCAACGGGCAACCACTCAAAGCCAAACATAACCTACCTTGGTCAACATTCTTTCTTTTCTTTCCTCCCACACATACCCACTGAAACCCGACACCATCGTCAAGCGGGTCATCCCCGAACTACGCGGACCTGAGCTCCTCACCTTGAGGAGAACGTAGGCAACCTCCCGGTTCGGTCCAAAATATACACAACCCACCTTGAGCCAATTTTCTTTCTCTTCTCTCTTCCACCATATTTCTACTCCTGACTTCTTCACTCACAATTGATCAAAACATTTATTAATTTGAGGCGACTTGTTTACCAATTAACCATAACTCATTAACTAATCAACGAGGTCCATTCTCGAGCAATCAAATGAGAATCTTAAATAAAACAATTTTCAAATGTCTCGACAAGTCTTCTGTTCTACAATCTAGGAAAGAGCTAAACACTTACTTTCTGTCAAGCAGGGGCTTCCTTCCTTTTATATACGCTCAATTGTCCAAAGAGTCAAAATGCGAGTACTATCTCTCTCTCCCTCTCACTATCACCAAAATGCCCCCGTATGTTTAAACAATTATTTTTCCTTTTTTGAGTCGACTGAATGATTTTCAAAAAAAAAAAAGATGACGAAAAAGAGATGCCCGCTAGATTGAAAACCCGAAAGGGCGGTCTAGGAAGAAAAAAGGGTGCGTCTTAAAGGAGGTAGGATACCCCGCTCTACGCCCTTATCGAACTGGGGCTTCCCCAACAGAATGGGTCGACTATGTGTTTTCTCGGAGAATACCGAGATCCCAACAAGGATATACTTAGAAGAAGGGCATCCCTCATAATCAAGCTTGACGTAGAATTTCTCAAAGGAGGGAGGGTACCCGCTCACCAAATTAGAGAATCCCCAACGAAATGGGTCGACTATGTGGTTTCTCGGAAAATACTGGAGCTTCAACAAGGATATACTTAGCAGAAGGGCATCCCTCCTCGTCAAACTCGGCACGAGGCGAGCTCTTTGAATTGGTTAGAATCATAATTAATTATAAGGCATCTTTGTAAAATCATAACACTTTCAAAAGTTTTCTCTTCTCCGACACATTGTTTATAAATCCGCACTCTAGGTCTTCACAAAATTGTAAAAATATCTTCGGTCCGTCTAAGACCCATCTCCGTGATTCTCGGACCGATTCGGTCCTTTACCCTATCTCCCACACTTTAGGAGACCTCCAAAGCCTAAACCCTCAACTCTCTAGGTCCCAAACTTACCTGATTCAAAACTTAGGTCCCAAGCCTACCCAGTGAGTCTTACCTAGGATACATCATAACCCCTTAGCTCGATCTTCCGCAAATTCGTAGCATGATCCCTTAGGCTCAAAACAGTTCTACCCAAAACCCCAAACCTTAAACCGGTTAACCAAATCCAAATCCTTAGAATGACCCATTAGGTCCCGAACCTACCGGTCTCGAGTCTACCTGATCTCTTAGATCTCAAACCTACCAATACATACTCGTCCTTACCTGTCTAAGCCATAGCTCTCTTATCCTCTTAGGTCCAATCTAACCTGTTGAGCGATCCCTTGGATGCCGAGACCATTCGAGTCTACCAAACTTATCCTTGAAGTCCATGATATGTCTGATCCATACCTTAGGCCTCAACCCCTAAACCTTTAGGTCACAAGACTTTCTACCCTCTAGGTCTCTCACCTTACATCTCCACCCTTTGGACTCTTTAATTCCCAAGCCTACTTGGTCCGACTAAAAGCGACACATCTACGTCTCCCGACTCCCGTCATGTCCAAGCCATGACCCTACCACTCTTAAACCTACCATGTACCAACCTAGTGTCACCCATTAGCCTCGAGAGACTACCTAGCCTGACCTTCACCCCTTAGGTCTCCAACCTACTTAATCCAAGTCGAGTCCAAACCTCGAACCTACGCGATCCTCTCCTCAAACTCCATGGATCTCAAACATCGCTCCCCAACGAGCCTAAACCTCAAACCTGCTCAAGCACATAGGATCTCCTGCGTACCGCGCCATGCCATAGACCCGTCCGGTCAGAACTCGTGCGCTTAACACCTTTGGGGTCCCATCCCTAGCCTACCTTCACAATCGCCGAACGAGCTTGGTCACGCGCAATGACCTCTAAGACAAACTTAGGTCCTAAGCATACCCAATCCGACTTAGGCACCTATTGTACTCGAGCAAAGTCTTGGACACTCAATCCCTTTACCTAAAGCGCCAACATGGTCACATGTCCAGACCCATTTCTCGCACATGGCTCACACCTAGCACACCTTAGAGCCCAAACCCGACATGCGTATTAGGTACTAGGATCATCCAATCCCAATCCATTGCTCCTTGGCCGACCTCAAGCCTGCTTGGTCCTAATCCATAACGCGGTTTCTCTAGGACAAAAGACTTACCCGCTTGAAAGCCTTATGTCCCAACGCTACCCTGCCTAGCCTTCGATCTCCTAGATCTCACGCCTACCATTCCATTAGGCCCCGGTCTCCTTAACAAATGTCTGAGTCTTACCCTAGCTAAACCCTAGAACTTTAGCCTAGGTCTAATCTATCGAGCCTATCCAACCACGAGGTATCAAGCTCATTTGCCCCAAACCGCAACACTCTTAGACCTCAAACTTGCTCGGTCTAAACCAAGACAAACCTTCAAATGCTTTCGGTCTCCAAACCCTAGCCTTAAACCTAGGTAAACACATTCTTTAAACCCTAGCCTCAAGCCTAGGTAGTCATATCATTCTCTCTGAACCCTAGCCTCAAGCCTAGGTAATTACATCCTTCCTAAACCCTAGCCCCGAGCCTAGGTAGTTACATCCCTTCCAAACCCTACCTTAGAGCCTAGGTATTTACACCCTTCCTAAACCCTAGCCTTGATCCTAGGTAGTCACGTATCCTCTCTAACCCTAGCCTCGAGCCTAGGTAGTCATATCATTCTCTCTGAACCGTAGCCTCAAGCCTAGGTAATTACATCCTTTCAAACCCTAGCCTAAAGCCTAGGAAGTTACGTCCTTCTTAAACCCTAGCCTTGATCCTAGGTAGTTACACCCTTCCTAAACCCTAGCCTTGATCCTAGGTAGTCACATATCCTCTCTAAACCCTAGCCTTAAGCCTAGGAAACCACAACATCCCCTTTAACCCTAGCCCAAATTCTAGGGAATTTCCAAAGCCCCGTATGCAACATCATTTCCAAATTCCCGAAACCCTAGTCTCGAAACCTAGGAAATTTACAATCTCAATTCTCCATTTTATTGAACCCTAGTCCAAAACCTAGGATACAATACCCTGTCCAAAACTTAATCAACCCTAGCCTCAGGCCTAGGAAGCCGCATTCGCTCTAAACCCTAGCCTCGAGCCTAGGTAGTCGCATTCGCTCCAAACCCTAGCCTCAAGCCTAGGTAGTCGCACTCTTTCTAAACCCTAGCCGCAGGGTCTAGGAGACTATATCCTCACTAAACTCTATCATTGAGCCTAGGGTTCAACATTCCCTTCAAACCCTAGTCCTAGACCTAGGAAATTCCTTCATCTTAGTCTCAAAACCTAGGAAGTTACAATCCTTAACCTTAAAACCTAGCCTAAAGCCTAGGTTACCGCGAATATTTCCAAGCCATAGTCACCAATCCCGGAAAATGGTGAACCCTAATATCAAGCTTAGTAAACCCTCCACAAAATCAATCCCTTTTCAGCGGTCCCTAGTCTCAAGCCTAGGAAGTCACAACCTTTCCAACTCCCAGCCTTATGTCTAAAAGCCAACGCCTTTGCTACCTCAGAGCCTACCACAACTCCAAGCCCTAGCCTCCTAGACCTAGGAAATTCCTAAACCCTAGTCCCAAACCTAGGAGAGTCATGGTCCTTAAACGCCAGTTTCCAAACCTTTGTTCGAAACCCTAACATCTAGGAAGTTCCCAAACCTCAACCTTTCCAAGCCCTAGCACTAAGCCTAGGATAGAATACTCTCCTCATGCTTAAATGAACTCCAATCCCTAGCCTGTAAGCCTAGGAAACCCACATTATCTCCAAGACATAATCTAAAGCCCAAGAAGCCATGACATCTTTGGCATCCCTATCTCAAGATTAGGAGATCACCATCTTCCTTATTCCCTTTCCTTAAAAGCCTTAGGTCCTACCTCTAGGCAACCAAGAAAAATGTCCCTTACCTAACACCTTGGTCTCAATGGCTCGTAGCCTCATTCCCTCCTAAATTAGGATAAGCGGAACCCAGATCATGTTTAGCAACTCCCCGAGAGTCCATCTCCTTCGCGTCTCCCTAAGGGTCCTTTGCCCTTGTGACTCACCAAAGAGTCCTTTCTGACTCCCCGAGAGTATATCACCTTTGTGACTCCCCGAGAGTCCGTCACCCTTGTGACTCCCCGAGAGTCTATCACCTTTGTGACTCCCCGAGAGTTCATCCCGTTCGCGACTTCATAACAATCCATCATCTTTGCCTCCACATGCAAAATTTCAGTTTTACCCCTAGTACATTCCCCTTTGTTCATTTCAGGTGCTCTTAGCACTATTTTGACTAATATTCATTACCTTTGGGTACGGGAAGCCTCTTAAAATTTCCATTCTTCACCTAATATTTTCTTAGGATTCGTATGGTTGTAGAGACTTCGGCTCCTCTATGACATACGCATCCTAGATCGATCGCGATGGGCAGAAGCCTCGGCGTTTCTGTTTGCGAGAGATCCAGCATCTATTATTTTAGCACTTCCTAATATTTTCTTAGGATTCGTATGGTTGTAGAGACTTCGGCGCCTCTATGACATACGCATCCTAGATCGATCGCAATGGGCAGAAGCCTCGGCGTTTCTGTTTGCGAGAGATCCAGCATCTATTATTTTAGCACTTCCTAATATTTGCTTAGGATTCGTATGGTTGTAGAGACTTCGGCGCCTCTATGACATACGCATCCTAGATCGATCGCGATGGGCAGAAGCCTCGGCGTTTCTGTTTGCGAGAGATCCAGCATCTATTATTTTAGCACTTCCTAATATTTGCTTAGGATTCGTATGGTTGTAGAGACTTCGGCGCCTCTATGACATACGCATCCTAGATCGATCGCGATGGGCAGAAGCCTCGGCGTTTCTGTTTGCGAGAGATCCAACATCTATTATTTTAGAACTTCCTAATATTTGCTTAGGATTCGTATGGTTGTAGAGACTTCGGCGCCTCTATGACATACGCATCCTAGATCGATCGCAATGGGCAGAAGCCTCGGCGTTTCTGTTTGCGAGAGATCCAGCATCTATTATTTTAGCACTTCCTAATATTTGCTTAGGATTCGTATGGTTGTAGAAACTTCGGCGCCTCTATGACATACGCATCCTAGATCGATCGCGATGGGCAGAAGCCTCGGCGTTTCTGTTGTGAGAGATCCAGCATCTATTATTTTAGCACTTCCTAATATTTGCTTAGGATTCGTATGGTTGTAGAGACTTCGGCGCCTCTATGACATACGCATCCTAGATCGATCGCGATGGGCAGAAGCCTCGGCGTTTCTGTTTGCGAGCGATCCAGCATTTATTTTAGGATTCGTATGATTGTAGAGACTTCGGCGCCTC
This sequence comes from Campanula takesimana, assembly GCA_026119855.1. NCBI lineage: Eukaryota > Viridiplantae > Streptophyta > Magnoliopsida > Asterales > Campanulaceae > Campanula > Campanula takesimana. The sequence goes on along the minus strand of JAOWBW010002128.1, from coordinate 10,580 downwards.
TATGACATACGCATCCTAGATTGATCGCGATGGGCAGAAGCCTCGGCGTTTCTGTTTGCGAGCGATCCAGCATCTATTTAGGATTCGTATGATTGTAGAAACTTCGGCGCCTCTATGACATACGCATCCTAGATCAATCGTGGTTGGCAGAAGCCTCGGCGTTTCTGTTCGCGAGAGATCCATCACCTATTACTTTAGCGCAATCGGCAGGAACCCTGGCGATCCTGATTGCGTTTGCCATTCCATCTTGGGATTATTTAGACAACGTAGTTTTCCCAAATAACTTCAATGCTTACGAATGTTCGTTCTTCATACAGGATAGTGCCCGTAGGTTTATTATCCGCAGCAGAAGTTCGACGTCTCGTCTTTCCTCAATATCTCTGAACTACGACCGGCTTGATTCCTCGGAGGATACGTAGGAAACCTGAAAAGGTTCAGCCACCCGACCGACATGGTCATCTTTCATCCCTAGCAGGTGCATTTTCCCCAGCAAAAAGCGTTACTCTCCATCAGAGGACAATCATCCTCAATTTCCCCATCAGATTTGAACTACGTTTGGCTTGATTCCCCCGCGGATACGTAGGTCGCCTGTCAAGGTTCAGCCGTTCCCTTACCTTTCATCTGTTTTGGAACTCATGTTTCAGACGGATCCTTCTTTTATCGTCGACCCCACATTGCCTTGCAAGAAGCGTCGCCGAGAGGCTACTGTTAGTACCCGATCTGAAAATGAGTTTATTAGGGCTTTCCCAAATATACAAAGACTTTATAGGAATTAGAAACCTTGCAAAGACTTGTCCCGGATTCCCAAAAATAGCTCAATGTTCTAGAAAACATTAAATATGGACATTTAGGGTTGCCTTGTATGAACAGTAAAACCCTAGCTTGAATTTCAAGTCAGCGCGCAACGATGGCCACGCGGCCACTTTCGCCGCCGCCCTCAATATTGGCCACGCGGCCACTTTCGCCGCCACCCTCAATATTGGCCACGCGGCCACATCCGCCCCGGATGATCTGGACCATCAGATCTTCCCCTCAGTTTACTATATAAGCCAATCTCATGCTATTGGTTTAAGGGGATCCGAATTTGAGAGTTTTTTAAACACAATTTTGCTCTCTAATTAGCATTCAAACCTCCAAGAAGATCAAGGTTTATTTCTTGCCAACATAGGTAAGTTTTCTAACTTATTTCTTCACGTTCTTGCATTATTTCTAATGTAGATCTTTAATATTCATGTTCTTGCATGTTTATTCATAGTTTCTTCATATGCTTCGCATGTTCATTCATATGTTCATATATGTTCATTCATATGTTCATAGATTAAAACCTTATTTATGCTATATTTAGGGTTGCGATCTTCATGTTTGCATGTTATTTCATAGCCGATGATGATCTAGGGTTCATCAACCCGAGGATGATCTAGGAACTACTTCTAAACCCTAATCTTTAGGTAATTCCCCCCTCATTATGCATGATCCCGATTCTTCTGCCTATTCTAAATTCTTCTCGAACTACGCTGACCTGAGCTTCTCACATTGATAGGAACGTAGGCAATCTTCGGATCCGGTCTCAAACACTAACACACTACTAACACATTCATCATGATAGAAAGACCGATCATTCGGGCAATAGGAATGATAACGTCCAATATTCTTCTCTTGTTGTAATTTGACCCCCGAACCCATTAAACATGCTTTTTCTCAATGTTTTGGCTTTAATTAAAACGGCGTGGCGACTCTCATAATTTTAATGTTGCCATGAATATCCCAAATTCAAACACACGTATTCACAGACCCCTGAAGGGAAAGACCTAAAAAATCCCTGGCATTCCAATAGCCTACGGCGATATTATCATTAATATGTCCTCGTTTTGTATAATTTCCAAGGATAGCCCTTTTCGGGCACTTGATTCCTGTATCAGCTCGGTTATATAATGAAATCACGCTGGAATTCGTTTATCTCAATGTATGAATTTTTACGCTCTAGCAAACCTTGAACTCGTCCTGAACGAGCTAAGCCTTGTCTTGAACAAGCAAACATTGAACTTGTCCTGAACGAGCTAAGCCTTGTCTTGAACAAGCAAACATTGAACTCGTCCTGAACGAGCTAAGCCTTGTCTTGAACAAGCAAACATTGAACTCGTCCTGAACGAGCTACGCCTTGTCTTGAACAAGCAAACCTTGAACTCGTCCTGAACGAGCTAAGCCTTGTCTTGAACAAGCAAACCTTGAACTCGTCCTGAATGAGCTAAGCCTTGTCTTGAACAAGCAAACATTGAACTCATCCTGAACGAGCTCAAGCAAACCTTGAACTCGTCCTGAACGAGCTAAGCCTTGTCTTGAACAAGAAAACCTTGAACTCGTCCTGAACAAGCTAAGCCTTGTCTTGAACAAGCAAACCTTGAACTCGTCCTGAACGAGCTAAGCCTTGTCTTGAACAAGCAAACCTTGAACTCGTCCTGAATGAGCCAAGCCTTATCTTGAACAAGCAAACCTTGAACTCATCCTGAACGAGCCAAGCCTTGTCTTGAACAAGCGAACCTTGAACTCGTTTTGAACGAGTTAAGATTTCAACAAGCAGCCTAAAGCGAAAAGTACATGGTATTTCAAAAGAAAGAACAATTATAAAGGATCATATTAATAACGAGGTCAAGAGCCGACCTCGGGGGGAATACAAAAAAATAAAAATAAAATTATTATAAGGGTGGAGATTTATCCTGGGCTACCTCGCCCTCGGTCACGGACCCCTCAGCTCCAGTTCCCCCTGGCACCTTATCAGCCTCAGCACGTTCCCGTTCTAAGGCACGACGAGCTAAGACCGTATCCACATTAACATCCGAAAGATCAGGCCTAATCCAGGCCTCCAACTTATCCTCCTCATCTTCACCATCGAGCTGACCCAATTCTTCTTCGTTAAAGGGGATCATAGCGTGGGCAGCCCGAGCTTATGGATTAAATTGGGGAAGCTCGATGAGATCAGCAATGATTTCAGGGTCCTTAGGGAGGTAGCCGTGGCCATAAGCATCCCTAATGCCGTGCCTGTGACCTATCTCAAAATAAGGCTTGGATTTTTCTAGCACTTTCGTGGCAAAAGCTTCGGTCTGCTCATACCGATCAATAATGGCTTGCTCGTCTAGAAAAGTGCGTTGGGTCACCTCGGCTTCAGCTCTGAGCCTCTCATTTTCCTCTTCTGACAAACGGAGGCGCTCAAGGACTTCCGTATTGCGCCCTGCCGCCATCCTGACCTGATCCTCAAGGTCATTGATCTGAGAGCGCCCTGACACCACCTCCGCCTGAGCCGTCTCTATCTCTCTATCCTTAACAGACAGGATCCGCTCTAGCTCAGCAACCCTCGTTTTCAATGAAACAACCTCATCAACACGAAGAGCAAGCTCTTTTTCCTTGGCCACTAACGCCTCTGGCTTTTCCCTAGCTCGGGATTCAAGTTCCTCGCCATTCCGAGTAAGGTGGAGACCAAGTGTAGCCATCTATAAAAAAAGGGTTTCTTTAGACAAATCCAAAGCAAGTGGAATGAGAGAAACCAAGCAAAAATCCGTACCTCACTAAGAAGCAGACCAAGGCGACCGCCGCACAAAGAAGAAGATGATTTCTCCTTCGTAAGATCCTCAAGATGATTAAAATCGGCTGCTCGACGAAGCACGGCGCGACCGAACCTGACTTTATACCCTTTGCGGGCATAAAGGTTCAAACCTCTGAACAAAGTCACGTTGCCGAGCTGATCAGCCAGCTCGTCAACCTCCTCACTACTTTTCACACCCTCTAAATCCGCACGGGTAATTTGAGCTCGGGGGCCGATCTCTTCGAAAGAGGAACATGGTCAGTGACTTCCTCAGAATGCCCCCTCTTCTTTATAACATCAGAGATGGGCCGAGCTGGGGCCTCTTTTTCCATTGAAGGGGAGGGTATTGTGGTGGAAACACCGGGTCTCTTCTCAGCAGAAGCTTTAGGACCCCCAGCATTCCTCTCTTTATCACCGTCAGTGGAAATTAGAGGAACAGAAGAAGGAGCCTTCTTTGAAAGTTCAGATTGTCGAACCCCCCTCTGTGCTTTGCCGACCGATGATGAGGTCGATTTGTTCAGAGTCTTCAATTGACGGAAGGAGGGAACCTTCTTCTTGCTCGCGGCCGCAGCCAGGTACTGCTCTCCGTGGGAACTCATCGCTACAACAAGAACAAATGACGTTAATACACGAACATAATACGGAAACAATAACAAAATACAAAACAGGTAATCACCCCAAAATGCTCAAAGGAGCGACAATGTTCGACCGAGCTCAAGCAAGCGAAGCAATCGGCTTCAAACGAGCAATCCTCATGAACCACCCAATCTGGGTAACATCGACCAGGAACAATTGTCACCAAAGGCTCAACCCCCTCTGAAGTAAAGCCATGAAGGCCAGCGCGAGTAAAATAACGAGGGCTTTTCTCTAACTTGTCCCAGTTTACCACCCATTCTCGATCCCTTTTTGGGCCACGAGCTTCTTCAATGCTTTCTCTAAATTGACTGACCATTCAGGTTCCCATAGCCCTGATAAACGAGAAAGTTCACCTTGGGAGCATAGATATTCCCATCCTTTCCTACTCTCGATGAGCACGATATGATTGGCGAAAGTGTTTATTTTGCTGGGGAAAGAACGAAGAAGATGAGGAGCGTTGGGGTTAGCACCTACACTGAGGGTACGGTACGGTGGCTTACCAAACCGGTTCTTAGTTCAGGAGATCCTAAAAATTTCTTAAATACATGAACAGTGGGCTCATAACCGAGATGACGGCAAACGACCAAAAAACTATTCATCGTCCTCACCGTATTGGCCACCAATTGAAGAGGGACAGAACAAGTGTCCGTCAAAAAATAATTAACAAAAGGATCCAGGGGAAGATGGAGGCCGAGTTCAAACTGGCCAACGAAGAAAGCCACCCTTTCTTTATTTGCATTAGCTCGACCACTGGGACACTGCCCTGAGGAACGTAGGAAATACGATAGTCGTCCCTACTTATATTATACTTATCATACATGTTATCTACAAGTTGCGCTTGTACAACAGTGGGGGTGGAAGAAACAAGCCTTGGCCCTCTAACGAGCTCTCAAAACCTAGTGTCCGGGCACTAGTGGGATGAGCGACGCGGAGCAGTTCCCTCTCTATATACTGGAAATTATAAGCGTCGTCGTCCTCTCCAACGAGTTCAGTCCCCTCGCTCTCTCGAGAATCCAAAGTGTCTTCTAGGAGAAGATCCGGTCTGGAAGATGTCGTGTCCTCGGTATACCGAACTGATACAGGCTCTACGTCGTATACAATGTCCTCCCCGGATGCAGGATCACTTATTTCTTGTTCGACTTCGAGCCCAACTCATCTCCAGATAGATGATCGTTCTGAGAGTCGGAAGCCTCATCGCTGCAAGCCATATCTGCAAGAAGAACATGGGGGCTAGACCCCAAGTTAGAAACCAAGGTGGAGCTCGTTGGACGGTCAGACCCCCCGCCTATTCGAGCCCCGGACTCTATGCAAGTGAGAGGGGGTTCTTCCCGACAACGTAATAGTTGATTATGTGGTTGATTAACTCGTTATAATACTCGAAGAGAATGACACTGGGGTGCTCGGGGCGCATCCAATCTTCGCTGCCAACATAGGGCCACCTCAAACCGCCATCAAGTCCATATGCGTTCAAGATCTCCCCGATCTCTCCCAAATCTAACTTTCTCCAACCACCGACGACACTACGGTATATCAAGTCCGTACGATCATGAAAGCAAAACGAGGAACCTCCAACCACTTTCATGAACTCCGGCGTCATTTCTGGAGAAGTCATGATGAGCGCTCAATGTATAACCACTATCGCCGGAAAATTTAAAGTTCTCGCCGGAAAATTCAAGTTCTCGCCGGGAAATTTAAAATTCTCACCGGAAAACTCAAGTTCTTGCCGGAAAATTCAAAATTAATTGACGAAAAACCCAGATTTCCAACTAAAAAACACAAAAAGGCGAAAATATACCAATAGAACAAAGGTTGGGGACGAGAGTATTCCTGTATTTGAAGTTTTGAACAGAAAGCAAGAAAGAATCAAAGGGTCATCGTAGCGGCATCGTCGAACTTAAAGAGAGGTTTGCTGGAAGTTATTGGAAGCAAGAAGGAAGAAAAAGGGAGAGACAAGGGTTTTTATAGCCCCCTTCATCACAAAAAGTTCGCGGGTCAACCTGAACCGATCCGATATCCATCAACCCAAACGGGCCGCATTTAATGCCCTGTACCTTCCCTAGACGCGTGCCTGCACCCCTAGGCTAGGTAGGATGACGACGGTGCCTGACGCCTAGGAGACTGGAACCGTCCCATCAAACCACCACGTCTTTGATGCGTTACAGCTGCACCTCCCCGTCGCCCCTGATGCCACGTGTCCCTTCAATTATTCATCTTTAAAGGATCTAACAAGCACCTCACAAGAATGGCCTACCTAAATCTATGATCCCCACTTTCGTTACTCTCAACTTGGAATCATGGGGGCCACTGAAAGTAACGACCCGACTTGGAGAAACGGGCTGGAAGGTCGGTCTAACACGCCTCGACCTTAGTCTCGCGTACTGGACCAAACCGGCAAATACCTGAACAGGCTAGCCCTGAAAATCTTTACGTAGCTCGGTGGACCGAGGAGGGAAGCCGGAGTCACGAGGAAACGAATCAGGATTCCAAAGACTCGTCACCGACGGGTTTTTCGGTCAGCTCGTTTTCACCGAGCTGACCACGATTGCCGGCGTTACTCTAAAGGGCTCCTTCGTCAGTTCTCGCGAGCACACCTGACTCAAGGTCAGACCACGAAATGCTTGCTCGGTCATACGAGCTCGTACTTGTATCTGTCCCCATCATGATTAGGAGATTTAGAGGCCCGGCCCAACTCTCCGGCGAGGCCCACAGATGCCTTCTAGAAGCGTTGCCCTAATACAGATCTGGTGAGTCATAGATGCGGATAAGCACAAATCCCTACGTTCAAGGAAGAGAATCTACGTGACAAGGCATGGATCTTGGGGGATAAATAGAGCCCCACTCAGAGGGGCGGAGGTAAAGCTCTCTAACCTCATTTTTTCCTATCCAGTTTTCATTCTTAAGCAAGACTAACTCATTCTCACGCCGGAGGGCCTTCGCCGGTGAAGCCCTGGCTGAGTTAACGTTTGTTCATCTATTTCAGGCTAACAGGAATCCAGGTATCACTCCGCGGATCCAGCTCAACTGATTGCAATATTTTCATGATCACGTTATTTTTTCTAACGAGCATTAATTTATTTTAACAGATGTTAGTAATTTATGTTAACAAAATTAACTTTTGTTATCTCCATCATCTTCCCAAACCCAACATCCACCCCACCCTTCGCAGCCCAACACCTCCCCCATCGCCACCGCCATAAACCATCACAACCAGTCACCACTCCACCCAACCAACTCCACCATTGATGGATTAGAGGCATCCCCAATACCAATCGACCCCCCTCCTTGCAAATTAGGATTTGAGCTCCCATTTACACCTTCCACACCAAAAAAACTATACCAATCCCCTTCCTAGCCATGACCTCACCTACCCTAAACCTAGGCGCTGGCCAAGAGCAAGAAAACCTTGGAAAATTTCGGCCAAAAGGCCAAAAATCGAAGCAAAATCGAATCCCGTCACTATCCCGATCTGGTCCAGAAAAAATCAATTTCCCGATTCATTAACCGTTGGATCGCCTTCATATTTCTGGATCAGGTTCGGGACACCTAGGCGCACATACTAACCATTGGGATCTGACAAATATTTACCAGAGAGGGAGATATGGTTGTCGAAAAAAGACTGACGAAAATCCCCTATTTCAGATCCCTTTAGTTGGCTTTATCTTATCAAAAGCGCTCCAAGACTATCCCCAAAACATTCTTCAATTATCAGTTGCATGCATTACAGGGTCACCGGGGTTAGGGGAGTGGTGGTGTCGCCAGAAGTGGGAAGGGATTGCTGGAAGTGGGGAAGGTAAAGAGAGAAAGTGTGTGTGCGCGTTGTATGTCGGGGGAGGGGAGGGTGGGTTTTGTTTGGGTCTTAGGGTAGTTCTATCATTTAAGTAAATTAAAATTGTGTTAAATTATTAACATTCGTTAAAATAAATTAATGCTCGTTAGAAAAACTAACGTGTGTTAGAAAAAGTTAACGACTGAATAAAATGTTGGTTAATTTTGTATATAAAACAATAGTACACATCATACATTTAGTGTTTCAATAGTACGAGTGTCAAATTGATATTGGGACCATAGTACGAGGGGCAGAAAAGCAGTTTACTCTATTTTTGCTGGTCTAATTGACTATTACAATTACATGATATGAAAATTGAAATTTTGATATTGTAAAATTGTACTTGGATATAAAATTAAACCCCAAATATTAATTTAAAACTTGAAATTAAAATTAAAATTTGCAGCCTTAAGAATGTTGGAATTGAGGTACAATTTAATTGAGAGAGATTTGAAATTTGTTTGCAACTGAAATTTGAAATTTAAGTTAAATTGATATTTGAATTGAGGTTGATTTTTGTGAAAATTGATATTTGAAATTGTTGGTGATTGTTCTAAAACTATATGTCGACTGATTTTAGAGATTTTTTTTAAGGTTTAAAATAAAATCCATAATAAAAAAAAGTTTGCTTTGGGCACCAAATTTTATAGGACCGGCCCTGCGCAGGAAAGTCAAAGTCCATAAGCCATTTAATATGATCCCTCAAGTTAGGAGATTGGTGTATGCTTTGGACCAGGACGTTAGTCTGAGTGAGCTCGGATTGAGCCAAAAGGGAAAATATCTAGTTCGGTTAAAAGGGAAGTCTCGCGGACCGGGCTCATCAGTGACCCCTTTGAGTGATGTTTTTTATACGGCCTGGACGAGGAGTCATCCCTTTACATAGTTTCCAGACTGAGCGGGGTACGCGGCTCAACATGTTAATAGTTTGGTAGAAGCTTTTTGGCATACAGAAGACGTGGGGCCCTTTACTAGCCGAAAGGCCATTTTAGAAGTTGAGGAGACGTCTCTCAAATATCAAGGGATGAAATTGCTAGTTTTCAACGACGATTGTGCAGTGAAGAAACAACGAGTAGAATCCCCATATATATATATATATATATATATATATATATATATAAATATATATATATATATATATATATCCATGTAAAATGATTATTTCAATAAGATGAACAATGATTACTAAGTTAAATGGTTTAGATTTCAATTTTTGTACTGCAGGGGAGCTGCTAACTTATGTATATCGTCAAGAGATGGTTCCAATGCAGGATGCAAGGAACGATGACCGAACATACACAACCTAGACAACTTGTTAACCTAATCAAGTCCCCGGCAATGGCAAAAACGTGATGGAAAATCTCTCTCTTATTAACTTACCCTAGCAAGTGGACTAGTCACCGTTATAGTAACTTACGAAATAGGGGTCGAACCACACAGACTTGATGGATTAACAAATTGAAAACTAAAACAAGTAAGTAAAAGGCGGGTTTTTATTTGATGATTAACTAAACTAAAATTGCAAGAAAATAAACTAATATTAATGAAACAAATAAAGATAAGAATTTATCAAGGATGACAAGGGATTCACGGATTGGGTTCACAAATAATTTCACTCTATGCTTGATTACTTAAAATAACAAGATCAATCTTATTTGGATTCGTTCACAATAGTAAGGATTGGGACGTTTGGTGTGCGATTTGCAATCCTACTATTATTTTTATATTATACTTTCAGTTACGTCCATATAACATGCCAAGAAATCATGAAGAGCTTAAGAACATAAGAACCTAGATATGTTTGATTTCAATTACATCCTTAATTAGATCTAATTATCAAAATAGTGGTGATTGTATCAATGCCCAAGTTACTGCAATAGTTGATACCCAATAGTTAAAAGGCCAATTTATATCTTAACATATAATTGAAAACCCTAAAACTAACATGAAGAATATTTTGATGAACAAGAATAAGAAAGAATGCCAGAATTAAACTTATAGCATAGAGATCATATATTTGTTACTACTAATCCATGAAATCTAATTATTTAGCTACTCATATTCATATGAACAAGAACAATAAAAATAATTAAAAAACATCAAAATATGGATTGAATTGATGAATTCTTCTTTAAAACCTTGAAGTCTTGAATAAATCATAATAAGACTAATGGTTGTGGAGTTTTGTATTTATACTAGGGTAAACAGGGTAAAAAAAGGAAAACCAAATCAAAATCCCCGTGAAATTAGGAAACTGAATTTTCTCTGCCGGTCAACATGTGCCGGCCGCCACTTTTAGGTGTGGTCGCCCATTAATACAGCTTTAAATCTAGCTTTTTGTGCTGGAGAATTGTGCGGCCACCCTTTTGGGGATGTGCGGTCCGCCCAGTTATACAGAGACGAAACAGGGCCTAAATTGATCAAGTGTGGTCGCCTACTTTGAGCTGTGCGGCCGCGCACCTTATGGAATTTCTACATTCCTTCTTTCATCTTCAGTTTCTTTGTCCAGCTCCGTCCCCTTGCATCCCTTGATTTCCATTAAGT
>JAOWBW010002127.1:0-122496 GCA_026119855.1 Campanula takesimana | reverse complement strand
TATGGAGCAATCAAATGAGGAAAGGTGACTATTGAAAATGTGTCACTGGTAGAAGGACTCATGCACAACCTTCTCTCCATATCTCAGATTTGTGACAAGGGAATGAACTGCAACTTCACCTCAACTAATTGTTTCATTAAAGATGCAACTTCCGAAGTCACTCTACTGACTGGCAACAGAACATGTGATGTATATATGATAGATTTGAGTAATATTGTTTCTATTGCTGACCTCTGTTTTGTAGCAAAAAATATAAGTGAAAGCAGTTGGTTATGGGAGAAGCGGCTCAGCCACTTGAACTTCAAATATCTAGCAAACTGCAAAGGGGCGGTCTATCAAAGGACTACCCAAAGTGGCTGATCACCATGATAAGAAATGTAAAGCATACCAGCTTGGTAAGCAGCCCAAACAGTCATTTCCCAGCAAAACCGCTCCTTCAACGAACCGCTGCTTACAACTGCTTCACATGGATCTATTTGGACCTGTCCCAACCGCCAGTATAGGAGGAAACCGCTATTCCTTAGTGGTTGTTGATGATTTTTCAAGTTATACATAGGTGGAAATGATGGCCTCTAAAGATGATACTTATGGCATCGTAACCGCTCTCTTTAGACAGCTCCAACCTCAGAAATTGGATGACATCGTTGCTGTGCGTTCAGATAATGGAACCAAGTTTACAAACAATGGTGTTGCCCAATATTGTGATGATCATGGAATTGATCGTAACTTCTCTGTCGCTGGGGTCCCATAACAGAATGGAGTTGTAGAAAGAAAGAATAGGACTTTGATTGAAGCTGGGAAGACCATGATTGCAGAAGCCAAGCTTCCCAAGTACTTCTGGGCCGAAGCAGTTAATACAGCTTGTTTCACCCAGAACCGCTCCCTTATCATCAAAGTCCACAACAAAACTCCTTATGAATTATGGAGAGGTAGATCACCAACATTGCCTTCTTTAAGATATTTGGATGCAAATGCTACATCTTGTACAATGGCAGAGAGCATCGAAGTAAATTTGATGTTAAGGCCGAAGAAGGTATTTTGTTGGTTATTCAAAACACTCTAAAGCTTTTCGTTGTTTCAATAAGACTTCATTAAAAATTATAGAGTCTGTCCATATTACATTTGATGAACATGATCTTCTTGAGCCACATATGGCTCCAAATGTTGCTGATGATTTTAGTGGTTTTGAGACAGGTACATCTTATCCTAATCATACAGCAGCTGATGACCAACCTACACAAACCGCTCCATCAGGTTCTCGAGCCGCATCCGATCAAACCGCAAGTGGTATTGATGTAGAACCGCTATCTTCTGATCCCATTCAAACCGTTGATCCAGTTCCAATCATCACCTTCAATTAAGACTTCAATGATTATCAAGAACAGCCTCCTTTAGAAAGTCTTCAAGAAATAGTGGTTCATGAAGACCTCCCTCCAGAAATCAATGAGCATAGAGACCATCCAACTACTAATGTTATTGGTCCTATCAGTTCTGGTGCTCAAACAATAGGAAGCTTAACTCATAGAGATAACCACAGTTTGTTTTCAACCGCACTGTTATCTCAAATGGAACCGAAGAAGGCTGATGAAGCTCTAAGTGATCCAACAATTAGTTTGAAAGATGCAGAATTTCGACTCTAGTTCCAAGACCCAGAGGTCACACTGTAATTGGAACAAGATGGGTATACAAAAACAAGATGGATGAAAATGGTACTATAACAAGAAACAAAGCGAGGTTGGTTGCTCAAGGTTATAGGCAAGAAGAAGGGATTAATTATGATGAAACCTTTGCCCCTGTAGCCATACTTGAAGCCATTAGGTTGTTCCTGACATATGCCTCCTTCAAGAAATTCAAATTATATCAAATGGATGTGAAGAGTGCATTTCTGAATGGTGAACTACAAGAAGAAGTCTATATAGCCCAACCGCCAGGATTTGAAGACAACAACTACCCTCATCATGACTTCAAGCTCAAGAAGGCCTTGTATGGACTCAAACAACCACCAAGAGCATGGTATGACACTCTATATAAGTTTCTTATTGAACAAGGCTTCTCTCGAGGTAAAATTGATACAACTTTATCTATTGCTAAACACAAAGGTCATTCATTATTAGTTCAAATATATTTTGATGATATTATTTTTGGTTCTACTAATGATACTATGTGTGTTAAGTTTGAGAAGCTAATGAAAGGTAAATTTGAGATGAGTATGATGGGAGAGTTGACATTCTTTCTTGGACTCCAAATAAAGCAATGTCATGATGGAATCTTTATCAACCAAGCTAAATACACCAAAGACTTGATCAAGAAATTTGGGCTTGAAACCGCTAAACCAGTAGATACCCCAATGCAAAAGGCCTGCAGTTTGTATCGAGATGAACAAGGTAAGAAAGTGAATCAGACACTCTACCGAGGTATGATTGGCTCTCTTCTTTACTTAACTGCAAGTAGGCCAGATATCATGTTTAGTGTGTGTGTTTGTGCTAGATTTCAAGCTAACCCTAGAGAATCTCATCTTATTGCTGTTAAACGTATTATTAGATATTTATGTGGCTCTGTTAACCTTGGAGTTTGGTACTCCAAAGAATCTTCATTTGATTTTTTAGGTTATTCAGATGCTGACTTTGCAGCATGTAAGATTGATAGAAAGAGAACTAGTGGTACATCTCAGTTCCTTGGATCTCAGCTTGTATCATGGTCCAGCAAGAAACAAGCGTCGGTTTCAGTCTCAACCGCTGAAGCTGAATACATTATGGCTGGAAGCTGTTGCTCTCAAATTCTCTGGACGAAACAGCAGTTGGAAGACTATGAAGTATTTGAAAAGAACTGCCCTATCTATTATGATAGTACTGCAGCAATTTCTATCTCCAACAATCCAGTTCAACACTCTAAGACCAAGCACATTGACATAAGATATTATTTCCTCAAAGATCATGTTGAAAAGAAGAACATTTTTCTAGCAAAGGTAGGAACCGATGATTAAATAGCTGACATCCTCACCAAACCGCTTGAAAATTCAAGGTTCTTCTATTTACAAGGAGAAATGGGTATGCTGGAACTAACTTAAATTATTTCATCTCTATTTATTTCTTGGTCTAACAAATTTTGTTAAGTATTTTGGCTCTATTGAGAAAATGCAAAAATAGCTTGCGGTTCTATCAACATTGGAGCCGCATCAATAAAGGTTCGATAGAAGATTCTAATCAAACCGCAGAGTCAAGAAGGATGATTTCGGTTTACTCCAAACCGTACCAAGAAAATAGTACATCGATTTGACCTAGTGAAACCAAAGATAGAACTGAGAGATATCGGTTTCATCAAAACCGATAGTGAGGAAAAGGTAAGTCGGTTTACTCAAACCGCTCAGGTATGTAAAATTGCTATTTAGTCCCTACTTTATGTCATTTCATTCTTTAAGGACCTTTGTGCAATTATTTCTGCCGCATTAATTGCGAAAGATAGGTACGCTGACGTTTGAGTTTTCCTCACCCGTCATGCCCGCTCCACTACCCGAGGTGGTTAATTTGAGTATAAAAGACAAATAATTTTTCAATTTAACTTTTTACCTTCTTACTCTATTTGGCAAAAACTCCTCTCTCTCTCTCTCCTCTGTTCACCGTACTCTCTCTCTCTCTCTCTCTCTCTGTCTATTCTCAAAATTTCTTACTTAAAAAATTTTCAAATGGCACCTAAGAAAAAAATTGATCTTGCTTCTACTTCTACATCATCTAAGCCAATGAAGCCTGATATGGTATGTTTTCTGAACCCTAACTCTGTATATTTTCCTGTCCACCATTGTTGTTGCTTGAAAAAGCTTGTTCATCTTCCTTGATCCTTTTATGCTTTTTCTTCAATATTTTGGTTGGGTTGAGTTCGCATTTGCCTTTATATACTGTTTGTTTACTTTGATTTGTGATTTGTGTTCGATTTTTGGGCAAAATTGATTTTTGGGCAAAATTGATTTTTGGGTTATTTGGTGTTCATACGTATTTTTGCAGATTCTGGGTTAATGTGATGTTATTTGTTCTTGTTTATTTATAACTTTGTTAGAATCTGCTCTTTGTGATCATTTTGGTATACTTCTTTCATATTTTGGTTAAGTTTTTGTTTTGCATGTTCTTACTATGTTCTTCGTGCATTCAAACTCTTTTTCAAAAACTTCTCTTTTGATCTGTTTTCATTTTACTGTTCACTTATGTTTTGTTTTTACTTTTTTACCCTTTTTACTTTACTTGAACCGCATGATGTCATTATTAGGATTCCTTTGTTAAGGTTTTGTGTGCTTCACTCAAACCGATCGGTTTGACTGATGCTTCAAACCTTGTTTTCTCAAAATTATTTCTAACTTTGATTATTTTTCAGGATCCATCAAACTTTGTTCCTGGCTCAAGGATTGTAGAAGAGGAATTTAAACAAGATGCAGTTGGGAGAAAGCTACTCAAATTGCTTAAAGATGCTAAGCTTCTACCTCTGTTTCTCATGGATGAACCCCAGTTCGTAACCTTCATCTGTGCCAAATTTTTAGAGAATGGGATTCCTACCAATGCGGCTCTGTTGGATGTAAGAGGTGAAGAAATCAGAGATCTGGAAACTGGAGAAGTGAAGTATGAGGATGCTATCATGTCCACAGTTTGTGGAAGACCCGTGACCCTAACCGCTTCAAAAATTGTTGTGTTAGCTGGTCTTGAAAACTCTGCAGTCTTGGGGATAAAACTGGAGTTGTTGAATAGCACTACAATAGAACTGATTGGGATGCCCAACTTCCATACCAAAAATTCCTCCAAGAAGGATTTTGGAGAGGTGATGGAACTTCTATGTGACCTAGTGGATACTGCAGTCATGTGCAAGAATGGGAACCACAACAACTTCACCAGTAAACAGTATTCCTACTGTGTGGCTATTTACAAAGGGAAGAAACTGCACTGGCCCAAGGTTACGATGAAGGAGATAATCAATGCTTTAAACCGCTACTCTGCTGCTAGAGCCGCCGGGAAGTTAAAGATTAGAACCCACTGCAGGCTTTTGACCAAGTTCTTGCATCAAGATACAGAAATTTATAAATTCTCTGCTGCTCACAAGGATTACTGGATGGATCCAGTTGAAAAGTCAGTTTTTGGGCTATCAAAATCTCATGCATTCAAAACCGCGTTTGGATGGCGGTATGCTCAGGCAGTTTGGACTGTGGATCCATTGCCTGAAAGTGAAAGGGGTCCTTATCCTGAAGCGCGGCTAAATAAATCAGGTAAACCATATACTGGAGCCTTGGCAGACATAGCCGCTGCCAGTTTAGCCAGAGATGACCTTCAAAGGAGAACTTTGGAAGAAATGGGGCTAAGTGGTACTGATTAAACCGCTGTACAGACTTAGGGGGAGTCTGCGGTTGAGGGGGAGCCTGTGGTTCAGCCTAAGAAAATTGCCGCTCCAAGGAAGAAGAAAGGAACTTTGGTTATTCCTACTTCAATAACAAAGGCAGACTTGACTTATCTTGCTCCAAAACCCTCTTCCAAACCGCCTTCTAAACCTCCAACCAAACCCTCAGTAAAACCTGTATCTAAACCTCCCTCTACTTCAACTTTGTTCCCTCCAATTAAACTTTCACCAACCCTTTCAAAACCGCCTTCTAAACCTTCCATTCCAAAACCTCAAATAAAACCTCTTTCCCCCATCAAAACCTATATGGAGAAATCCATTAAGTTTGCAATGGATGCCCACGCTCTCAAAGCAGCCAAAGCTAAATCCATTCAAACCAAACCTCTATCTCCACCTAAACCTTCACCTCAGAAAATTCTATCTGAATTCCTTCAAACTGAACCCTCATCCCCTCCTAAACCTTTATCGTCTAAACCGCCCTCTGTTCAGTTCACAAATGAACAGTTGGCTGAAATTTTCAAAGCTTTTCCTAACCTTAAACCTTTTACTCAAACCGTGCCTGATCAGACCGAAGTGTCTGAGGCTACGGTTTAGCCTGAGCAAACCGAAGTGTTTGAGGCTGCGGCTGTACCTGAGCAGACTGACATGTCTGAGGCAGTTCAAAATGAACCTGAGCAAGATGATGAAGTTCTTGAGGTTCAACCGCTGAAGAAGAAGAGGAAGTTGATTAAGAAATATGATTATATAGAGTATTGGCAGTTAAGGCCACCTGGTGCAGTGGACTTTAGTGAGGCACATGACAAGAAGGACCACTCTCCTCAGGAAGGGGCTTTTGCAAAGGAGCTAAGAGAAAGGGCTGAAATGAGAAAGGCTGGGATAGATCCAATGGTGATTGAAGACTCACCTCCAGCTCTTAGAAGAAAATTGGAGTTTGAATCCCTAGAGCATACTCCATCTCCGATTCAGTCACCTACAGTTTAATCAAGGTCCAGTCCCTCTTCATCTCCGGTTCTACCGTATGCCTCTTCGTCGGTTTTGCCATCTTCGGTTCAACCCCTGGTTCTGCATCCGGTTCAACCCCTCTTCCAACCTTTAGTTCAACTATCTCCTCAATCCTCGGTTTCATACATAAAACCAAAGACAAAGAAAAGGAAGAGTGCTGCTGAACTGGCCTCCTATCTGAAGCGGTTCAAGACTTCAAATTCTAGGGAACGAAGGGCTGGGGCCATCACTCGTGCCGCCGCCAGAGCCGAGGAAAGGTTCCTTAAGTCAGGCCGCCCTAATCTTTATGCTATTTTTCCTAAAGATGATATGGAAGCGGTTATAGAACAGATCATTCTAGCCGCTGCAGACCAGATAATGGGTGAACATGCTTGTCAGGTTTTCAATGACCCTACTCTTTGTTGGGTTTTGAGCAAACATGCACAGCGGAATAAACCCAAAAGCCTAGATCCGATCACGATGATTAAATTAATATGGAGATGAATTTTGGAACACTAACCGTGACGGAGCTTTAAAATTCTGAGATCTTCAATCTTTGTTCTTCGCGCTTCTTCGAATCACGAACGTAGGAACGACCGCAAAACTTGGATCACGAACTTTGAAGGAGTTGATGCCAACGCCCTCTATGTTTATCCACACGCGAACGAATTTCAAGAACGATTCTTGAACCGGATTGATAGACCCAATAGAAACTCTTTCTACTTTGAAGGCTATATGGAAAATCAATGTTTTTGTTCTTGAGGAAGAAGAAGAACTTGTTTTTCTCTCTCTCGGAGGCTCTCTAATTGATATGGAATCAATACCCACTGATTAGGTCATTGTTAGAGGTTTATATACTTATTAGTCCTAAACCGTTTAGGAGAAATAGGTTAAAACCCGTCACAACACGAAATCAGTTTTTGGGCCCGAACAGGGCCTGCTCGGCCGAGTCCTTTAAGGTGCTCGGCTGAGCACCTTTGCTCCAGAAAATCTGACCTTCTGATTTCCCATGCTCGGCCGAGTCATATGAGGTGCTCGGCCGAGCACCACCAGAATTCTGATTTTAGCCTTTTAAACAATTCGTCCTTTTGTGTGTGACCCCATAGGATTATATTAAGTTGGCAATGAGCCCAAACACATTTGTGCTCATAGATCATGAGCGGACTCTAGCAAGCCATCATGACTACCCAATTAATATAACTTGTATAAGTTCGTGAATCCTTTATAGAACATATTACAATCTCTTTGTTTCACGATGTCTATTGAACGTAAGCCATGGTCAATGGTCAACTTACAATGTTCAATGCTTTCTCGATCCAGAATGTATTGATAGTACAAATCTTATTTGAGCACGGCCATGCATTTCATCAACACCATTCTTCGAGTGGCCAAAGCTTGACATCTCTCTCTTACGAGGAACAAATCCCTTCTTGATTTGTTACCTTTCCCTACATGAATCCGATTACGCCAATCACATTCTTTATAGCTACCCTATTAGGGGTAACGTTTGAATATGTCAAACGTAATGTTCATCGAGTGGAAGACTGTGATAATCTCAGGTCTAAAGATTCCAGTAATATAACTATATGAGACTTAATTATGGCATTGTGACCATGACATAAATCTCATATGGGTCAGTCCAGTATTTGGTCTCCAACAAATACCCATAAGTTTAATTGTATCCCATACACCATAATCATCATATGATTATCCATTAAACTTATACTAACAATTAATCATAATTATCAGGGACGGGGATTATTATAATAAACATGCAAAGGATATAATAATCAAACATTCAATATCTTTAATATATAAATAACATTAATCGTTTTACAAAACGTGCCTAGAGCATACAACACCAACACTCTTTACTCCCACTTCTTTCTATACTTTAATTGCCTTTGCATTCCCAATTTATATAGACTGCTCCTTGTTCCTTCCCCTTCTATATTCATTTCTTCTCCTCCTCAAACCGCTCTTGTTCCTTATTCTCTTAATCTTCCATATGATCCAATAGAGTTTGAAACCGCCATTAGGGTTTCAATGGGTGAATCTTTAGAAGATGCCCATACTCTTTTAAAAGGCAAAGGTAAGATGCATCCTTCTCCTTCCCATCATTCTGATGATGCCATCTCCATCTCTAATGATAATGATGATGAGTCTATGCCTTATTACACTCCTTCTAATGAACCTCAACCTTCAATTCCTTCCTATCCCATCTTACCTCTTCGTGCCGCAACCGCCGATTTAATAGATGCGGTTAGGAACCTTCAGTTTCATCAACAAACCTTTACCATTCAGTTTGATTCACACCTCCTTACTATTCAGTCTGATTTTGATGCCATTAAGGGGGAGAGAATGAGTAAAAGACTTGATGATAGATCAAGGCAGCAGCAGTTAGATGAGAAGCTGAACATAGTCTTGGAAAATCAACTGGCCCTGCATGATCTTATGAAATCCAACCATGAAGTTTATTCTTTGAAGCAGCAAGCCATTGATACCAGAATGGACTACATCGAAGAAAAGCTTGACATTCTGGCCAAGCATGCCTTTGATTCCTCTGAGCTCATCCTGCATAGAACCGGCAATCTGGTCAAACAAGCCGCTGTTATTGAAAAGAGAATTAATGAACCAATTGAGGTTCAGCTTCGTACAGCTGACTTTGTGTTTGAAACCGCCTATGCCTCCGGTTCAAGGAATGATGCTCCAACCGTAAATACTGCTGTTGATGCTCAAGCCGCGCAGGACAATGTTGCAGAAGATGCTGAAGAAGAAAGACCTCCTGCCGCTGGTGATGAAGTAGACTAGATTTTATTTCTTAGTCTTTTTGTTCTCTCTTATAATTCATGTACTTTGCAAGTTTCAAACCTTATTATTGAATTATAATGAGAATGATTGTATGGCATTGTGTTTCCAAAACTTTGTTTATTCAAACTGCTTGTTTGTGGAACAATGCTTGCATTTTTTAAAACCTCATGCACTACATTCATCATGAAAAATATTTTTAAGTGCATTTTGTTTTAAACATTGAGTTTAAACATGCATATCTGATCTTTAAAATCATATCATTTTATATGCATCTGAATGTATTTTTTTTCTATCTATTTTTCGTTTCCATTATTTTTGATAGATTAGAAATCTATGATATAGCATAGTGTGTGCATTGACTTGGGACATGCAGTTTCATGAAATTTATTTTGGACATGTTTTTATCAAGTACAATGTTTTGCTATTATCATAGTGTGGTAATGGCATCAATCAAATAGGGGAAGATTGTTAGGATTCATTGTTAGTACACCCGCTTAATTTGATTGATCCATGCCACGTGTCTTTTTATGGACTTTAGGACCGCATGTAATAAAGTTATACTTCAATTTTTAGATAAGTCCATTTCTAGATTTTTATTTGTCTAGGCTGAGTATTTAGTTTGGTTAGCCTAGCGGTTTAGTTCTTAAAACCGCATTCGTGCTATCCTAGAACCGCCAGCATTGAGTCGCTTATTTTTCATCAAACCGCAGCCTGTGGCTTTGATGAAACTGCTCTTCAAGTCTCTTTTGGAACTGCTTATGACAACTTGATGGAACCGCAATCATGTAACCGCGTGCTTTAGTTTCTTATGAAACCGCTCATCAAGTTCATCCTTGGAACCGCTCCTATGCCTGGTGGAACCGCCGATCAGTTAATGAAGAATTCAAGAGAAGTCATTTATTCCTTAGACAAACATTCCCTTTTCAACCATAAAGGAATGTGTTATGTCTTATCAAAATAACTTTAACTTGGAGTTTCTGCAAGGAATGTCGCTTTGTCTACCAGTTCAAATTGTTTACCGTTAGTCCTTTCTCTGCAACAAAGGACAGTTGTCAGGAGGTGGTGCTACAACTACCTAGGACTACAAGACAAAACCAAGGACGAAAATGACAGGTCAACCAATGGGATTTCGACAGCACTGTACCCTTCAGATTTGATTCAAATCTTTGTCCAACGGTCACAAGGGTGCACTACCTATAAATAGCCTTCATTTCTTAACAATGAAGGCTGCTGAGCTTCAAGAGAAATATCCCAAGTATTCAAGTTTGCTTTGAAGATTGAAACACAAATATTCATACCTTTAACCATCTCCTTATCAAACACATATTTCTTCATCAAGCTTCAAGCCTAACAACCATTCCATACTCAGCCTTTACACAGAAAGTTCTTCATTTGCTCAAACCATCAATTAGATACTTAGAGCATTTGATTTCTTTCCACACACACACCCGATGTATATGATCACATAGATTATATACTTCGAATACACTGGTTGTTATAATAGTTTTATAGGTTAGATTGTTTAGTTAGATTTTATATTCATCTTGTAAAACCTCCTCTAATTAATACAAGTCTAGTAGCTATTAGAAAATCTTAGACTAACCATCTAGGTAGAGGAGGTAGTTCATTCAAGAACGAACCTCTTCAAATTGTGTGTTTGATCTTTTATTTCTATCTTGTTATTTACTTTTCTGTTTGTGGTCTTTAACTCGCTACTCATACGAAATGACTTGAAAAGTGAATTGTGTTTTTCTTTGATCTTTAAGTTGAACTTATCAGTTGCATCATAGTGTTTTCAACCCGAGTCAAACCGCCAAACTCTTTAACTATCCTTTTGGCCAAACCGCAAAACTCCGCTGTGCATTTTATCAATTCGGTTTAAGTGCTTTAAACCGCAGCTGACTAAACTGATAAGTACTCGGTTGATTTTCAAGGGTATTTTTCAAAGAAGTTTGGACCGCTATTCACCCCCCCCTCTAGCGGTTCTATACCCTTATTGCCCTCTGGGACAAACACCATGATATAAATCTCATACAGTGGGTTATGTCTGTTGGATATTATGCCCTAGGCCCTTGAGAAAGGCCTATGCGTTATATCATAGCTTTGTTGTTATAGAGATAACAAACCGATTATTATATATTTTGCATGTTTATTATAATGATCATTGTCCCTAGCACTTATGAAGGGATAGCATGAGTTTAATGGATAATCATATGATGATTATAGCACATAGGATGTGGATTAAACTTGTGGGTACATGTTGGAGAACAAGTACTGGATAGACCCGTTATGAGATTTATGTCATGGTCAAATGTCATAATTAAATCTCATAATAGTTATATCATTTATCCTTAGACCTGAGATTATCATAGTCTTCCACATGATGAACATTATGTTTGACGTACTCAAATGCTACCCCTAACCGGGTGGTTATAAAGGCTACGATTGGCATAATCGGATTCTTGTAGGGAAGAATGATAAGTCAAGATGGGATTTGTCCCTCTCTCAAGAGAGATATCTGCTTGGCCACTTGATGAGTGAGATTGATAAATAGTGTACGGCGGTACCCAAATGAATTGATGTGTTCGATGTCATTTGCTCATATCAACCTACTCGAGATCGAGAAAGCATTGGACAACATAAGTTGACGTGGACCATGACTTATGTCCAATATGATATCGCGTGACAAAGGGATTGTGATATGTTCTATAAGGTTACTTTGGACTTTCAAAGTTATACTAATTAGGTAGTTATAATGGCTTGCTAGAGTCCACTTATGACTTACGGGTTCTGACTCATTCGGACTTGTTGCCAACTTAGTATAATCCTATTGGGTCACACACAATAGAGTGGATTGTTAAAAAGCTGAAAATAGGGGAATTCTGGACTGATGACCGTACGGCTCAAATGGTGGCGTACGGCTATGCATGAGCCGTACGGCTACTATTCCCGTAACAATCCAGTTTGTTCAGTTTTCTAGACAGAAAAGGAATCTTGATCCCAAACGGAATTAGGTCAAACCCTTATATATGATATACAGCCGGGTTTGACAGCCTCTAATGGTGATTTTGGAAATCACAAACAATTGTTTTAGAAACAATAAATTAAAGAGAGGTAGGATTATTTATTTTGTGATCCATGATCATCAAAATAAAATAATCAATGGAGCAAATAATTCCTACGAAGAAATCGTTTCTTCATTAATCCTTGGGTCTAGCAATCCAGATCAAGAAGGTGTTATTGATGTCCATTCGACGTGTGGATACCGATAGAGGGTGTTTCCTTTAGCACCTTAAAGTCCGTGTTCATGGATTCAATCTTTGAGGGTATGTTTCTTTCATCTTATATTTAATTTAATCAACATGCATGGATCCGGGCTCTTGGGTGTTTGATTTATATGTTTAATTCCGCTGCGCATGATGCATCAAAACCCAACAATGTCCAGTACCTTGTTCCAAACAAGTACCCATAAATCTAACATGATCATCCCATGATCATTTAGCCTTTATTAGTGCTTCACAAGTACTAGGGATGGAGATTATTATAAGTAAACATGAACAACAATAATAATCAAACATCTCTTTATTAATATGAATAAGATGATTACAAACAACATTTAACAAACGTGCCTAGGGCACCAACACTAACACAAACAACATACAGCAAGTGCGGCTTAAAATAGCATACATCAAGTGCGGCTTCAAACAGCAAGCAAATGCGACTTCAAACAGCATACAGCAAGTGCGGCTCTAAACATCAAGCAAGTACGGCTTCAAACAGCAGAAACAAGCAAGTGCGGCTTCAAACAGCAGAAACAAGCAAGTGTGGCTTCGAACAACAGAAAACAGCAAGTGCGGCTTCAAACAGCAAAACAGCAAGTGTGGCTTCAAACAGCAATTTGGTCCATGGTGAACCACTGAAATCATCACCTCTTCCAACAAAATCCGCTCACATAGGGAGCGCACTTCTATCCTTTGTAATTTCAAAATTTATGCTTTTTCGAATCTTTGTTTCTTTTCTTTCTCTTTTCTTTGTCGATGTCCTCGGCGGTTGTCTTTCTTTCGTCGACGTGTTTTGCTTCACAATCCACATCGTCAAGGGGCTCTGTAGACACCCCGCCTTGGACCTCTCACCCCGATTGCATACATAGTATTTTTATTTAACTTGTGTTTTGTTAATTTCTATTACTTCGATCAAGTTCCTAACTGATTCCGTTAGTTTTGGACTAAAATGAATAACAGAGTTAACTTTAGAGTCATTTCTATCATTTTCAAAGGCGGACGCCTCCCGTAATGGTTATGCGCCGCGCGCGCGTTTGGTCTAAAGTCCTGACCCGCGCGGGTCCCGCAATGGCTGTTACGGGTTCCCACCAAGTTTCCCTCCATTTTCTTATTTACAACATCTCTTCTTGAGTTAAAAAAACCTCTCTTTTACCTTCAAGTTCATCCCCCCTAGTTTTGTAACTCCCAATTCCCCATCTCTAGCCTTTTCCCTAAAAACAAAATATTCATCTTTATTATTTTATCTTCATTTATTTTGATTGGTCCCATGACCATCTGTTCATCCCTTCTCCACCTATATAAACCCCCTTATTCTACCTTAGAAAGGGAGGATTTAGGACCCAACTTCTCTTCTCTACAAAAACTATACACAAGTTCTTACACACCATCTTCAAGTTAAACTTTGAAGTCTTCATCTCCTTTCCAAGTCAAGGCACAACATTTTCTCTTTATTTCTTATTTGTCTTTTATGTCTTTTTAATGTATGCAATCCCCATCAAATGGGACATAACCAAATGATCACTTCATTACATTGAAGTCGGTTAAAGGTTATCTCCCTACATTTGTATTCTCTTTTAATTTCCCTTTTCTTTCCCTTGTAATAGTTAGCATATTTCACATTAATAAAAGAATGACTTTTTATTCTTAGAACACCAAAAGTAGCAAGACCGGCTTTAGCCGGGCGGAGTGAGTTTTTAAGTACTTCCCACTCTGTAACCTAACTCCCAAACCGTCTCTCCCGAATCTCTGGTTTTCGTAACAAAACTTAGGCTAATTATTAAGTTTTTCTTATGCTCCTCTAAAACATAGGTGGCGACTCTAATCTTTAAAACCAAATAGACATCCTAGGATAATCAACGCGCTCTAGCCAAGCCGTGGTTTCCCCCGGGGTATCTACACTTATTGCTTCAGAGTTAGGGATTATTAGTTAGTCATTTTGGGACAAGGACTTTTGTAATCCTTATTGATTTAGAGTTAGAAATTATTATTAACCCTTTACAAATTAATAAAAGATATTCCTTTTGTCTTCAAGGTTACGATTCAATTAGTATAAATAGGCTAGTCATCCTAGCACAAAATTTAGAAACAAATTATAGTATTCTAGTGATCAGATTAGGATCTAGATCTAAGGGATTGCACAGTCAGAAATTTTGTGACCAAAATTTGTGCAAGGCAGATCAAAGTGATCTTATTGTAATTGTTTCTCTAGATTGATAATAATTGCAATACACAATGGGCACACGATACGAATCAAATAAAGAATAATGACTCATTTTTTTATTTAAACTCAGAAGGATTCCACCACGCTTATGAGACCTAAATGTGTCTTGATTAAATTAAATCAACGTCGCAAAGCATACACATATTGACATGTTTTATTTTGTCCATAATAACCACTTTTATGTATGTTTTGAGGAAGTTGGCTTAAGGAATCTCGGCACATGAAAATCGACTTGGTCACAGAGTGTTAGAACATAGCTAAGAATGTACTGGTGTTTGCGCGTGGGTTTTTTCAAGGCGGTTTTCATCCTTCAGTTTACCTTTTTGGTTGTTTTGAGAGTCACCACCATGTTGTTGTCGGAACACAGACTGAGATATCTGGATTCGGGGGTTAAGTTATGAATTGGGAAGGTCAAGGAGCACCCAATTCACCCAATCTAGGATTGGTCTTGCTAAGAAATCATCATCATTGTTTCAAAATCATGCAAAACGTACGCAAAAGGAAAACGAACAAATAAATAATTTCTTATTTATTTGGGATGTCGGATCATGTGATTCGAGACAATATCAATAGATTGGAGAGGCTCTAGGCTGATCCTTTGATGGAATCACACTACTTTAAAGACAAAGAAGGAGATGAGAAGGTAGAAAACAAAGAGTTTTACACCTAAGCGTTCTTCAAGAATCCTATGGATGGCCTTGACTAAAGGCCTTGATGATCCAATGAACTTGGCTTGAATGGTGTTGTGGAGGCTTGAATTTTGTGGGTGAGGAAGAGGGACTGATTATGGGGACCTCTTTGATCAGATTTGGAGTGGTTTTTGGGTGAATAAGGATTCTAGCCCCTTTTTGGTTCAAGAACCTCTATATTTATAGGAGTTCTAGACCTAGGGTTTTGTCCAAGAAGGTAAGTTGTGATGGGAATCCAAGACTTGATTTCCACATAGGTATTTTTAGACTCTAGGATCGTCCATTAGGTTTTCCCCGGATTGCTTAAGTGTTTGCCAAGAAAAAGGGGTCAAGATCAATAAGGAAACTAACCGAAACCCGACTGTCAATGGGGGATACCTCGTACGAGACATTAATGTCTCATACGAGACATCCATGTGTTAGAATCACATTTTTGCCCTCTGCAGCAGTTTTAATGTTCATTTTGGCCCCTGACTAACGGAGTAAGTCAGAAACTTAACGAAACATGTCCAACTTAACGAGTTTCGACCCAAATCAAAGGCGAGACACAGAAGTAGTGTGATTATGAATGAGTGTCCAAAATGGGGTGTCTACAGATCCCCTCGGCGATGATACTTATGGATGAAGTAACGTTGTCGATAGAAAAGACGCCATTTTGAACTGGGGGTATGGTCATGCTAAAAAGCTGCCTATGTATTCCTTGGAAGGAAATCAGACCAAACGTAGTTCGACTCTGAAAACACGCAAAAACTGAGGTTTAAGGTATTTTGAAAATCATTCTTGAAAACAATACTTGCGGTAAGTAAAGTTTAGAGTTTAGAGAGTAACCCATACTGAGGAATCAATGGCCTCGACCCAATTCTGAATATACTCCTTTTTTTTATGACGAACTGTCTCCAGTTGCTATCCATACTGAGGAATCAATCTCTTTGACTCCAATTCTTAATATACCCTATTGTTGATGACGAACCGCCTTCGATTTTGGAGACACCGAACTTGCCTTTCCGTTAGAAAAGTTAATCCTATGTTATTAACATACGTCTTGATAACAATTATCGGACTCTGGTTTTGGAGACGCCAATTACTTGGATCCTTGCTTCTCCTACCAACGAGGTTGCCTCTGTTGGAATTATGCTCTAGGCCCTTGAGAAAGGCCTTACGTTACATCATTTGTTTTGGAGATAACAACTTTGGGTTATTATATGTTTTACATGTTTATTATAATAATCCCCATCCCTAGAACTCATGAAGAACTAGTATAAGTTTAATTGATGATCATGTGATGATCATGTGTATTAGATACAGATTAAGCTTATGGGTACATGTTGGTGACCATGTACTGGACATGACCCACCTATGAGATTTATGTCATGGTCAAATGTCATAATTAAATCTCATAATAGTTATATCATTGATATCCTTAGACCTGAGATTATTACAGTCTTCCACATGATGAACATTATGTTTGACGTACTCAAACGTTACCCCTAACCGGGTGGTTATAAAGGCCACGATTGGCATAATCGGATTCATGTAGGGAAAGGTAATGAGTCAATATGGGATTTGTCCCTCTCTCAAGAGAGATATCTGCTTAGGCCTCTCGTGGAGTGAGATTGATGAAATGCGTGGCCGCGCTAAAATGAATTGATGAGATCAATACCATTTTCTCATTATCAATCTACTCAAGATCGAGAAAGCATTGAACAATATAAGTTGACATGGACCATGACTTATGTTCAATATGATATCGTGAGACAAAAGGATTGTGATATATTCTATTGAGGATTACGAACTTCTTTAAGTTATATTAATTGGGTAGTCATGATGGCTTGCTAGAGTCCGCTCATGATTTATGAGTTTGACCTTGGTTGGACTCATTGCCAACTTAATATAATCCTATGGGGTCACACACAAAAGAACGAATTGTTTAAAAGGCTAAAAATGACTTTTTGCTGGTGCTCGGCCGAGCACCTCAAAGGACTCGGCCGAGCATGAGAAACAGAAAGTTTTGACACAGAGGTGCTCGGCCGAGCACCTTATAAGACTCGGCCGACCAGGCCCTTTTTGGGCCCAAAATCTGATTTCGTGTTTTGACGGGTTTTGACCTATTTCTCCTAAAAGGTTTAGGACTAATGAGTTTAAATACCTCTGTCTTAACCCTAATCAGTATGGATTGAATTTGTATCATTATTGGTAGCCTCCATGTGTTTGAGAAACATATTCTTGAGTTTAGATTGAGAATCAAAAGCTCAAGAACACCAATAAAATCATATAGCCTTTGAAGATTAGAAAAGCGTGTTTTCTAATGGGTCTAGCAATCCAGATCTAGAATCGTTCTAGATATTCGTTCGCGTGTGGATAAACATAGAGGGCGTTGGCATCAACTCCTTCAAAGTTCGTGATCCAAGTATTGTGGTCGTTCCTGTGTTCGTGATTCGAAGAAGCGCGAAGAACAAAGATAGAAGATCTCAGAATTTTAAAGCTCCGTCACGGTTAGTGTTCTAAATTCATCCTCGTATTAATTTAATCATCGTGATCGGATCTAGGCTTTAGGGTTTTAATTCCGCTGCGCATGTTTGCTCAAAACCCAACAGTGGTATCAGAGCCCCGTTCATCATGATTATTTTAATAATATCATGTTAATAATATAATTGGATTATATGTGTTGGCATGTTATTTGAATTTGGATTCTTGATGTTTATGTGATTTGAATTTTATGTATATATATGTGATATATGGAGATCATAAAATCGCACCATTTAAATACGTTATGTGGGATTTTAAATTGCAATAATAATTTGATTATTATGTTCCTTATGATTATCAAAAATTAATTGGATTGATTTGTTGATGATCTTTGATTCATGAATAAATCGTTTATTCAAGGCTTTGATGAACATGATGATTTGATCATCATGAACATCAAACCCTAATTGAATCGGGAAAGCAATTTGAGAATTGAAATTCGAAAAATCTGTTCTGATCATGGTGCTCGGCCGAGCAGTCCATAAGACTCGGCCGAGCAGATTGAATCAGAATGTACAGATTCTGGAACACAAAGATGCTCGGCCGAGCACCTCAAAGGACTCGGCCGAGCAGAAGGATTTTGGACAGAATTTGTTTTTCAGATGGCTGGTTTTAGAAACCGTGTTTCCTGAAATTAAGGCATGTTCGAAATCACTTTGGACTGAACTTGTTTGTCAGATGGCTGGTTTGAGAAACCGTGTTACCTGAAAACAAATTTCAAGGTCAAAGTAATAAATTGATGGGACAAAAGAATTTAGAATCGAGTTACTTTATGTAAGGGATTGTGGATGCCTTCTGGCTTAGTTTCGACCTTACATAGTTGTTTCTTCTAGTTTCTAAATTTGGTACGGGATTGTGGATGCCTTATGGCTTAGTTTCGACCGTACAATCGTGTTCTCAATAATGTGTTAAAGAATTTATCCCCATAAATCAATCACATGAAATCTTAATTTAATTAATGAGATTAGTTAAATTATTAACCGTTGCTTTATGTGTTTATATTATGTGACTATAAACATTGACCATGCTATATGTCATGAACCTTCTTTAAAATTTAAGTTCCGTGCCAATCCATGATTAAAACACTTGTGAGTACGTGGGTATTTTTGTGTGGGTTACGCCCTAGCGTAGGTGCATTGATTCTATCCATTTATGAGCAAGATGAGGAAACAGTGATTCCTATACGTTTAAAATGGTTTAACTTAATTAGGCTATCAAAACAATTTTGGGCCTAAGGCACAGATGAGATTAAAACATGTTAGATATACGATATCTAAAATCTCATAAAAGATCTAAGAGTCATATACGATATGATTGACAAGGAGTTGTCTACCTAAATAACTTATTTTGAGCAGTCGTGCCATAGCCGACTCAAAGTTAAGTGAAATATGGATCTTAGCCCATTCAAATTATATTATACATTGGATGTATATGAAGGTTATATAATTTAGTGGGAGTATTTATGAAATCCAATCTATATATCTCTTAAATGACTGGTATGAAATATAGGTGTATATTTATTTGCATATTTGTGTAGAATATTTTCTTAAACTTTAATTATGATTATTACTGCGATCTGTTTTTCAGAATGGAAATTATTCATGAGCTTAAGAATTGTTCTAAAGCAAGAATGGAAATTATACATTCTTAATAATCCTGAGTAACCTAAATTACAATATTAATTTGATTAATATGTTCCGTAGGATCATCAAAATTTAATTTGATTAACTTGTTGATGATCTTAGATTCATAAATAAATTGTTTATTCTTGGTTTTGATAATCATGGTGATTTGATCACCATGAGCACCAAATCCTAAATGAATCAAGAAATGCAATTATAGAATAAATTTGGAAATTTAAAATCTACCGCTTCTAAGATAAATATTTTGAGTTGAATTTAATTATCAGATGATTGGTTTCAGAAACCATGTTTCCTGAAATTAAATGTCAAGTTCAAAATTAATCTGGGATTGAATCTAATTTCAGACGGCTGGTTTGCGAAACCAAGTTTCCTGAAAAGTGATGTCAATTAAGAATTCAGATAAACTAAAATTAGAATCTTGAATTGTTCTTGATTGCTGAAGTTAGTCGAATTGATGAGACATTGGTTTGTGCTCTCAATATCTGAATTATCATGCGGAAAGATGATGACCTAAGTCGAAAATTCGATTTTGACTTTATGATTTTCTAAAAGGAAGGATTAAAAGCTAAAGGTAAGACAAACGTTGTCAAACCTAAAGGAAATAATTGTGGCTAAAATTATGACTCTGAATAATGCAATTTGGTAATGTGGCAATTTGATTGACCATTTAAAATTGCAATCAAAATTTTGGATGATCAATAAAAAGTGAATGGTAGTGAGACAACCACAAAGGATATTTATGCTATAAAATTAATCTTTCTAATTTTAATCATTGGGTATTGGATACCGGATTGGATCCCACATTTGTATAAATGTGCAACAATTAATAAAAGGAAAGACTATTTATAAAAGGTAAAGTTAATCTGCGAATGATAATGATGCAAGAGTTGCAACATTGTTCGTGGAACACTTATGAAGTGGCTTTGCTCATTAAGTAGAAAGTATTATTTTGCTATAAGATAATGAAGGATATTTATTTCTTATTTGGAATAAGAAAGAGCTTTATTTATTATGATTTGCTTTATCGTATTGTTAAATCATATAAATAAATCTCATATCCTAAATCTTGAAGAACAAAATAATAAATAAGACTATAACATAAATAATTAAATTCTCAAGGCATTATTGTTTTGATCAAATAAATGAGAAACGCATATCTAAAATTCCATGGGACGGAGTTTTAAAGTCATACGATTTTGAATCATATGATTTATGCAAATCTTATTTACTTAGATTAAGACAACTTTTACTAGGAGTAGTAAAAGGCTGATATCTTATTAGACCTAATACATGTCGATGTATATGGTTCATTAAGTAGCAATGCTAAAAGAGGATTTTGGTAACTTGGCAAAATTATTCAGAAATCCCGATTCGATCGTGATAATGAATAATTGAACCAAGAATTTGACAATCATCTTTAGGTTGTGAAATTGTTTCACAAATTAACTCCACCGAGAACACCATTTAGAATGATGTGTCTACGTGGAGGTGTAGAACCTTATTGGATATGGTTCATTAGATGATAAAGTCAAATTGATCTTCCATTATTTATTTTGGGGTTATGTTTTGGAAACCGCTATAATTACACTAATTTGAGTTCCATTAAAATAGGTTCAAAGGTACCATATGTGATATGGAATGAAAGAAAACTTGGTTTGTCTTTCATAAAGATTTAAGATGGTGAGACTTTTTGCGAAAAGACTTGTTTGGAACAAGCTCACACTTAAATCTAATAAATGTATTTTCATGGGATATCCCACGGAAACTTGAGGATATTATTTTACTTCTAAGAAACAAATTGTTTGTTGCTTGTAATGGCACTTTTCTAGGTAAATTTTTTATCTCTAAAAGAATCAGTGGGAGTAAAATATATCTCGAATGGTTCGAGACCTAGAAGATAACATAGAACCTTAGATGGAAGTTAAATGAACTTTCGCAAGGAGTTGTGGAAATTCGTTCAAATTACACAAGTTAATTGCATATATGATAGGATACAATCTATAATGAGAAATATTGGATTTCTTATTAAAGAAAGTATAAGAGGTAAAGTTCATTGAGAATGGTATATTTACTTCCTATCAAAATGCAATGTCCGCTCAATTTTAGATTAATGGCATGGAGTCATAAAATCTAAAAGGCAATCCATGTATATTAATCAAGTTTGGAACTTGATCTTTCTAACCTAAGGTGTAAAAACCAAAGGATGGAATCAAGTTTTCTTGGAGAAAACTAACATTGGTAGCAAAGGAACATACTAATTAAGCAAGATTAAATGTGAAAAGGTTGACTCATATTTCGACTATGATAAAACTTTCTCACTTGAAGTCATGCTTTAAGTTATTAGAATTCTCATTGTCATATCTTCATATTTGGAATATGAAATTTGACAAATGGATATCAAAACAACGTTTCTTAACGTGAACTCACTTAAGGATGTATTGGATACAACCTGAAGGTTTTGATAGTCTAGAAATTCTAATAAAGTATGTATGTTGCGGGAATCCATGAGATGGATTGAAGCAAGCTTCTTGGAGTTGAAACAATCATTTTGATGGAGCGTTCAAATCGTTTGAAATTCATCAATAATAAGACTTGTGTTTGCTAAGAAATTAGTGGGAGCATAGTCTAATTCCTAGTCTTAAATATATGTCTAACATATAGTTCATTTGAAAGAGTTTCTTAATGAAAGGACTTAGGAATAAGCCGCTTATATCCTTGAAATTAATATCTATTGATATTAATCTAGGAAGTTGATTGGTTTGTGTTAAAGTACTTATGGAGACAATGTACTGAATTGTTCAGTATGCAAGACTCTTGGAGAAGAACTTGCGAAGTTGTCTAACGACAGTGTTCTTAGCAAGACTTAGTCTTAGTGGAAGACTAATGAGCAAGAATATTATTAGGATTCCATATGCTTCGGCAATTGGATCTATCATGAATGTCATATTATGTACTTAGACGGTATAACTCGTATACTTGGAGTATGATGAGAACATACTAATCGTATCCTAGTGAAAG
Organism: Campanula takesimana; assembly: GCA_026119855.1. Taxonomy (NCBI): domain Eukaryota; kingdom Viridiplantae; phylum Streptophyta; class Magnoliopsida; order Asterales; family Campanulaceae; genus Campanula; species Campanula takesimana. The sequence goes on along the minus strand of JAOWBW010002127.1, from coordinate 99,956 downwards.
TCATTAGATAATGATCAAGAATATCCTTGTGTACTTGAGAAGAACTAAGGATGCATTCTTGATGGTTGTTGGAATGGGAGATGATCTAGTAAATGGTTACATAGATACATGCTTCCACATCGACAAGGGTAATTTAAATCGCAGTATAAACATATGTTTAAAAATAAGTGCTATTAGTTGGAATAGTTCCAAGCAAATACACTATAATTTATTCTACGAATAAAATTGAGTATTTAGTTACAAGAGTTGTAGCTAATAGAGTTGTTTGAATATAGATATTATTAGTAAAACTAGAAATAGTTTATAGTGATACTAATCCAATGGACCTTGTTGTGAAATAACGGTTATTGCACAAGCTAAGGTGCCAAGGGCTCATCTATGATCCAAACACGGGCTCAGACGTTTCCATCTCTATGAGAAATCGTTAACATGGGAAGTATCAAAAATATGCAAAATACCGTATGATGATAACAAAGACAATCATCTTACATGTGCTCACTTGCAAAAAGATGGAGATCATAACTTAGCTCAATGGGTATTGGATACACGTTGATTGGGCCTAGTGCAAGTGGGAGATTGTTGGAATTATGCTCTAGGCCCTTGAGAAAGGCCTTACATTACATCATTTGTTTTGGAGATAACAACCTTGGGTTATTATATGTTTTACATGTTTATTATAATAATCCCCGTCCCTAGAACTCATGAAGAACTAGTATAAGTTTAATTGATGATCATGTGATGATCATGTGTATTAGATACAGATTAAGCTTATGGGTACATGTTGGTGACCATGTACTGGACATGACCCACCTATGAGATTTATGTCATGGTCAAATGTCATAATTAAATCTCATAATAGTTATATCATTGATATCCTTAGACCTGAGATTATTACAGTCTTCCACATGATGAACATTATGTTTGACGTACTCAAACGCCACCCCTAACCGGGTGGTTATAAAGGCTACGATTGGCATAATCGGATTCATGTAGGGAAAGGTAATAAGTCAATATGGGATTTGTCCCTCTCTCAAGAGAGATATCTGCTTAGGCCTCTCATGGAGTGAGATTGATGAAATGCGTGGCCGCGCTCAAATGAATTGATGAGATCAATACCATTTGCTCATTATCAATCTACTCAAGATCGAGAAAGCATTGAACAATATAAGTTGACATGGACCATGACTTATGTTCAATATGATATCGTGAGACAAAAGGATTGTGATATATTCTATTGAGGATTACGAACTTCTTTAAGTTATATTAATTGGGTAGTCATGATGGCTTGCTAGAGTCCGCTCATGATTTATGAGTTTGACCTTGGTTGGACTCATTGCCAACTTAATATAATCCTATGGGGTCACACACAAAAGAACGAATTGTTTAAAAGGCTAAAAATGACTTTTTGCTGGTGCTCGGCCGAGCACCTCAAAGGACTCGGCCGAGCATGAGAAACAGAAAGTTTTGACACAGAGGTGCTCGGCCGAGCACCTTATAAGACTCAGCCGAGCAGGCCCTGTTTGGGCCCAAAATCTGATTTCGTGTTTTGACGGGTTTTGACCTATTTCTCCTAAAAGGTTTAGGACTAATGAGTTTAAATACCTCTGTCTTAACCCTAATCAGTATGGATTGAATTTTTATCATTATTGGTAGCCTCCATGTGTTTGAGAAACATATTCTTGTGTTTAGATTGAGAATCAAAAGCTCAAGAACACCAATAAAATCATATAGCCTTTGAAGATTAGAAAAGCGTGTTTTCTAATGGGTCTAGCAATCCAGATCTAGAATCGTTCTAGATATTCGTTCGCATGTGGATAAACATAGAGGGCGTTGGCATCAACTCCTTCAAAGTTCGTGATCCAAGTATTGTGGTCGTTCCTGTGTTCGTGATTCGAAGAAGCGCGAAGAACAAAGATAGAAGATCTCAGAATTTTAAAGCTCCGTCACGGTTAGTGTTCTAAATTCATCCTCGTATTAATTTAATCATCGTGATCGGATCTAGGCTTTTGGGTTTTAATTCCGCTGCGCATGTTTGCTCAAAACCCAACAGCCTCTACGTCGGAAAATGTGAATCCTATGCCATTAGCTTACAACTTGATGATAATTATGGGACTCTGAGGGGTGTGAATCCTATGTTATTAGCGTACGCCTTGATAACAATTATGGGATCACTGGTTGTGGAGACGCCAATTACTTGGATCCTTGCTTCTCCTTCTAATGGACTTGCCTTATCGTCAAAAAAGTGAATCCTATGCCATTAACATACGTCTCGATGGCAATTGTGGGACTCTAAATGGTGGGATCCTGTGTTATTAACTTACGTCTTGATAACAATCATGGGATACTCGGTTGCAAATCCAGTGTCATTGACATACGTATCGATGACAGTCGTGGGACGCCTGGTTGTAAATCCTGTGCAACTAACATACGTCTTGATGACAGTCGTTGGATTTAGAGTTTGCTGATGCAGATTTTGTTGCTCACCCATGATCTTGGATGTGCGGTGAGAATAAATTCGTACTGAGAAAAAACTTCATTTGTTCCAATTCTGAAAAAATTCCTTTGTTGACGACTCAATGTTCCATCTTGAACCGGGTTCAGATTCGACCTTTCAGTCTAAAGCAGGGCTTTTTCTGACCTTTCTATTAAAAAGTAGGGCTTTTCTGATATTTCTATTTAAAGCAGGGCTTTTCTAGAATTTCTCAAGAAAACATGGTTTTCTGAGGTTTTTCTGGAGATATCTCGTACGAGATATCGATGTCTCGTACGAGACTTCTCTGTTTTTGCGCAGATCAGAGACATTTTTAGGCGCTGAAAGTGATTTTCAAATCACTTTTTCTTATTTTAGTTTGGGAATTCTCAACCCTAGGCAATTTTTTCATCCAAAATCTTTATTTTCACCAAGCTCTAGTGATTTCCAACTCTTTCAAATCGCCGGTGCTAATCGATCCCACAAAGAACACCTCTTTGGTAGGCATATGAAGGAAAAGCGGTGGGAGACGGATGAGTTGTGCCCATTCCCCGAGGACCATGTCTCTCATGCCATTCGGACTAGGCGGGTAAGGATTTCTTCCTTTGACTGAGTTTCCATGCCAATTTTGTTGTTGCATGTCTCAATTTAGTGTTCTAGCAATTCGACTTTTGTCGATTTTCGCCTAGAATTATCGCTTCTAGGGTTTACCGTGCATGGCTGATCTTTTGATGGAAGTTCATCCTTGTTGATGTTGAAAATCATTATAGTATAGTAGTACATGATTTCGACTGTCGTTTTAGGCGATTTTCCGACTTTTTGGGTAAAATGCTTAAATGAGGATTTTACCGATTTTCTGACATTCGTCTCTTTTATCTATGTTGTTTGCAGTCATTCAGGGTGATTAACAACTATAGAGGCAACGTACGAGCAGTTTCCGAGAGGTGGACAACTCTCAATGGCGAGATGAAGGAAGAGATCGAGAATCTCGGGCTGAAACTCTTCTTTGACGGCTTAGTCGGTGAGAGGAGGAACGTTCACTTGCTCAAAGCCATTCGGGAGCGCTGGTGGGATAGTACTCATACCATGCACATGCGGTGGGGGAGGTTACCATGACCCCTACTGACTTTCATGCCATTACGGGGCTTGCCATCGTCGGCGAGCCGCTTGAGGTGGATGTCGACTTCTCTCCCAGAGGATGATATGATGCACCTTCTGGGATTCTCTGTGCGCATCCTAGGCAAGGGTGTCCCTCTGAAGGCTTTGAGGGACATGGTTGATGCCTATGTTACCGTTAATGCTAGCCAGATGCATCTTACTGCTACTCGTATTGCAGCCGTTCACGGTTTTCTATGGTGGGCCTTTTCTGAGATTCTATTTGCCAATCATGCATCGACAACCCTGTTCACTCTTCTGAGTATGTTGAGAGACATGCAGCATGTCACTGATGCTAGCTAGGGTTCTGCTGGCTTGGCCCACTGCTATGTGGCGATGGATGAGAGTTCGTAGGATCGGGCGAACGCTGGCTTAGGCGGCTACAGTTATGCCTGGGAGGTATAATACTCATCTTCTTTTGTATTCCTCCTTAATTTCAGCCCCAGTTTACCTTTTGTCTTGGTAGCTCATTCAGTTTTGACATTTTTCTATGTTTCTCCCCTTTTGCAGTCTTGGGGATACGCCATGTTTGGTCTCTTCACTTTTAACCTTCAAGACAACACTGTTATATTCCCAGATACTTTGAGATGGCGCCGGGGTAACAGGGATACCCATGATGAGCAGGCAGAGGGGGCTGATATGTCGGTGGAGTGCATGCGGCTCTATTTTGACAGATGGGAGGCCGTCCCTGAGTCCGCTGTTGCTTTCTTTCCTTGGCGGAGTTTGGGTATTGACCATGTTTACGTGTTTGCTGGTATGAGTTTGCTGATGATCGGTCTCGGTGGAGGATGCTTCTATTTAGGAGAGAGAGTCTCTCGCCAGCAGGGTGGTGCCAGGCTCGATGTTGTTGTTCCTCTGGACCCACCAGCCCATATGCTTAATTCTTATGCCATCGCGGAGGAGGATAGAGGGGACCTCATCATTGGTCAGGATGCTTTTGACCATATGTCTCTGGAGGCCGATTATCAGGACTTTCTCGCTCGTCTCATACCCCGATTGATTATAGAGGGTGATCAGGCTCAGGCCCAGGGAGTTGTCCACGCCCCTTTCCGTCCACAGCTTGGACCAGCTTCATTTACCTACAGCATGGCTGAGGGGATAGAGAGCGTCGAGGACCTTCCCACCGATTACGATATGCCTGAGGGACTCGTACCTCCCGCTGACGCGACCATGGTATGGTTTATGACCCTTCTTCCGTCATTTCTGTCATTCTACCATTTCATATCTCTGTTTATCATTTATCTGAAAGTTTTGAAGTCTTTATTTGTTTCTTCTCAACAAGTGCCCATTGTTTAGTATAGAGAGGTCGCCGGACGGCTTGCCCAGTTTATGGCCTATGCCAAGAGGGTGAAGAGAGAGACTGCGGATCTCTTAGGCTGATTGGCTCGCCAGACAGTAGAGTCGGCTTCTTGTGGGAAAAGACCTCGGACTGACGAATGATCACGTGGCAGTGGCGATGTCTCCTTTCTTTTGATGGCTGAGTAGATAAGATCCCCCCATTCCCTCTTTTTGTTGATGATGTATTTATTGCCTCGGCATAGGCGAAGACAACTTTTTCTTTTTGTACCTATGCAACAGTTATTTCCTAACTCTAACACACAATACATTTGTTAATTTTAGTTTTTGTTTCTGACTGTGTAAATGGATTGATTCGCATACGTCTGGTCAACCAAGGGGTAATTTTATGAGATGGATTCGTGTTGGTTCATTTGTATGTGATGTATAAACTGTTTCGAGTACATTTCTGAGGTGATTGAGACATGCTTTGACTTGTCGGGCAACCTGGGATTTGAGCAGAGCTGTTGCTGTTCTGAACTGGGGAGATGCCTCGTATGAGACATCGATGTCTCCTACGAGTCATCCTCTGAATCTGCGGCTGTTTCTCCTTTTTCCTCGGGGATTTGGTATCCAAACTTGTATATAAACACCTCTAGTCCGTCCTAGAATACCATGCAGCCTTAAATCAGTTTTGGGAACTTTAAAATTCTCAACCTTTTGCTCCCAATGGCCCTAAGTAAGTCCGTCCCTTCATCAATAATTGTTGATGAGTTCTCCTTAGACTCAGAATTAGTGGAACGCTACAAGGGTGATTTAGCAACGTTCTTTCGTTCATTCAATAAACCTTGCCAAGAGGGTTTAAGATTCTTTTCACCTTGAAGAATCTAAAACCGGATTGGGACCTTTTAAAGGGAGTTGCACGCTTCTGGGATCCATTGACTCATCTCTTCAACTTTTTACTTAATGAGATGGTCTCTACGGTAGAGGAGATAGCGGCTATCCTGGATATGCCATTGACTGGGGTGATTGCGGTTCCTAATTTTGACAAGGTACCGGTGGAGTCTCATGGGGACTTATTGAGTATAGGCCTTCCCGAGGTGCAGAGTTATATTCATAACCGCTATGTCGATCTCCACTCGTTGCCTAGGAGATTTAAAGGTCGGGTGACTCGTGGTTACGGTGTGGATTCCCAGTCTTGCCTCTTGGCATTATGTTTGTTCCGGAATGTACTTTTTGTGAGCAAGTGTGGCATGGCCAACACGGAGCTCGTAGACATTGTTCTTTAAGCTAGAGGACAGGCCTTCAACATAATTCCTCTTATCTTAGGGGAGACCCTTCATTGTCTTGATGAGCTACACCGAACCGGCTCCATGACTCGGGGAAGTCCATTATTGTTGACCATTTGGCTCAGAGAAAATTTTAAACTGTTGGACTCTCCGGTCGAGTATTCTCCTTAACTTTCCATAGGCGGAAACTATTGGTGAAGTGTCTCAGCGTCGAGGAGTGGGCCCTTCTTTTTGCCAAAGTGGAGACTGATGATATTGCTTGGTGCCCCTCCTTTTGGAAGGTGAAGCGGTTCGTAGCTAATACCCTTGGGTACGACAGGGTCGTCCTTCTGGGTTTGAAGGATTCCTCTTTCTATTTTGCTCAGAGGGTAATGCGACAATTCGGCCAGCAGCAGGACACTTTCGTGTTAGGGGGACGGCCTCAAGATATCTCTTTCATGGACTCAGAGTTCTCTGCGAGCTTGGCTTGCGTTTGGGGGCAAGGCACCGCTATGGATCGTTGGACCAATCTTCGTCATGATGGGGGGAGCATTTATTTGTCGGACAAATACATGGATTGGTTTCTCACAGAACTCCGTCCCAGTGTCGAGGGTATTGATGAGATTCGCCGCTCTCTGTTGGGGGACCAATTCGAGCCTACCTTGAATTTGAGGAAGAAGGAAGCTAAGGATGATCCTTCTAATGTCAGAGTAGATGCCGCTCAAGACTTTTTGGATAGTGACTTTTACGAGAAAAGGGCGAACGGACTTCCCGATATATTTCAAGATCTAGATAGGCCTCACGTGTTTGCACGATTGACTCCCTCGGTGTTGAATCGAATTGATGTTCCTCTCGGTTTTAAGATACCTTGGTTCAAGAGGAAGAGGGATGACAAGGCGGATCGTGGTCAAGCCCCTACTAAGTCAAGGAAGAAATAGATCCTTAGGAGTATCGAGAGATTGCAATAGATAGACCAATGTTTAGGTTTTTAGTATTTTATTTATTTTTCTTTTGCAAGTTGGTATTCATGTTAGAAATTTTCTTATTGCTTTCTTGAAATGCATTCAATTAATAAAAGGACAAGATTTTGATTTTATTTATTGAATAGACAGGACCAAAAGGCTGCCTACGTTCTCCTTTTACATCAATTAAATAAGGAGCCCAGGTCATCGTAGTTCTTATTTAAGAAAGAGAAAATTATGTCTTCTGAATGACATGTCTCGTACGAGACATAGGTGTCTCGTACGAGACTGTCCTCTATTTTTTTATTTTATTTATTATTATTTTTTATGCACACCCTGATTTTTGCCTAGACCGCCCTTGCGGGTTTTCAATCTAGCGGGCTTCTTTTCTCGTGCTCTCTGCACTAATTTTTGCCTAGGCCTCCCTTGCGGGTTTTTCAACCTAGCGAACCTCTTTTTTTTTTTTGAAATAGGGGACAGAGCTATGAGTAGTACTTCTTTAGCTTGTCCATGTTGACGGGCTTCGGAAGTTGATCTCTATCTAGGTCTGCGAGTTGTGCCGCTCCTCCGGAGAAGACTTTCTTGACTATGTAAGGGCGTATCCATCTTGGTCCACACTTTCCCATAGGATTAAATGGACCAGGATGGTGTTCACGTAGGACAAGGTCCCCTTCTTTGATGTTTCTGGATTTGACTTTCTTATTGAATGCTCGGGCCATTCTCCGTTGATACGCTTGGATATGCTCGGCGGCTCGAAGTCTTCGTTCATCTAGCAGGGCTAGTTGTTCATAACGGCTGTTCAACCATGCGACTTCATTCACTTGTTTTTCTAGGAGAACCCTTAGTGATGGTACTTATAGTTCGATTGGTAACACTGCTTCCATCCCATAGGCTAGGGCGTATGGAGTTTCACCGGTGGCGGTACGGATCGAAGTACGGTAGCCCCAGAGTGCAAAAGGTAACTTGCCGGGCCAGTCTCTGCCAGTATTAGCCATTTTCCTAATGATGGTCTCTATGGTCTTGTTAGCAGCTTTGACTGCTCCAGTGGTCGGTATGGTGACGACTTATGTCTCTCTATCTTGTACTATGCAATCAGTTGGTCACATTCTTTCTCGAAGTGCGTGCCATTATCGGATATCATCTCATGAGGTACCCCATATCGTCATATTATGTTGGTCTTAATGAACTCAGCCACCTTTTTGGCATTCAAGACTTTGTAGGATTGAGCTTCGATCCACTTAGTGAAGTAATCAACGGCGACCAACACGAATGAGTGTCCATTTTAACCCGTTGGTGAAATTTTGCCAATAACGTCTATTCCCCATGTCGCGACCCCGACCCCGCGGGCCCGGAGTGCGCGAGCTGGACGTCGACTTAAACAATAAACTCTAAAACGATGAAGATAAAAATTTCCTTTTATACCAAAAGATAATACAAGGTTTTGTAAATCAAAGTTTAATAATAACAAAGTACCACTAACATAAGCTCCACAAGCTTATACCCCAAAATATAACATGTACAATTCTTAACGACGTCATTGTTTGGTGACACTATCCCAAAGATATACATTTAAATAATGCAAACTGAATAACAACCTTCCCCAAAAAGCTATATCCACACTCGACGTCCTGTCTCGTGATCAGCGAGTCTAATCCTTTCCACCTGGGGGGGGGGGGTTAAGGAAAAACAAAGACAAAAGAAAAGGGGGGTGAGATAAATCTCAATAAGTTACTAATGCAACTACATGACATGCTATGATGCAATAATCGGTAATAAATCACATAGCACGTAGCAATTATCATTTAACAGATAGCAGCGGAAATAAACAAATAACAAAGGATATTAGCCAAGGTTTCCCAACTGATATAACCAAATAAAGGTCGCTGCGCGGCTTCAACAATCAACAATCAACATCTTCATGGTAGCATGAAAGCTTGAGGAGAAACCCCCGGTACCGGAACCAATAACAAAGTAACATGCCACAAAGGGCGGGAGCCATGCCACAAAGTCATGCTCCAAAACGCCTAGCTAGAATACTCACAAAAGGAGCTAGCTCATCCCATCCAAGGTCAATCTGGATGAGGAAAGAAGGACCAATGGGCGATGCTATACTGGACTTGGCTTGTGCCATTATAGCATTATCCATTGCCTGACTCGATACACAAATAACCAGCTGGACTTTCAAATAAAAGCTAAGTAAATAAACTCTAGCTTAAATAAACAACTACTGATTCCAAAGTAGGGAACCTTTCCAAATAAATTACCACAAAGGTAAACCAATCCAAACCACACATAAAAGATGGCACACATTCCCAAACGATACTCAATCAAATTCTATAACATTTTTATTCACAAAAGAACCAAATCCAATTAATAAAGTGTTCCACGATGTTAACTTAAGTTAATTAGTGTAATTATACTTAAACTAGGGAAGTCACTTAGTTTTAAACAAGCAAAAAGGAAGATTTTTGGAACGGGGACGGGCGGGCGCCCGGATGGGGTCGGGCGTGCGCTTGAATGACCTGAAGGTCTGGCCATCAGAAAAAGGCATGTAGGCGGGCGCCTGGTCCAACCCGGGCGGGCGCCTGGTCTACGGGCTGGGAGGAATTCTCAGCTAGGTTCATCAAAATTTCTTACCATTTTCACAACTCTCAAAATCAATCACAACCCAACTTGATTCCCAAAGTACCCAAACAACATCTAACAAAAAGGGGACCTAAATAATCCATTTATCAACCAAAACCAAGATTAAATCCCAACATTCATCAAATTCACCATTTTTAACCAAAAACCAAAATAAATTCCAAATAAATCTCAAACTCAATCAAACATCAAATGTATCAACTAAAGCATTATATAAACATGATATGAGCATTTTAGCATAAAAATGGGGGAAAAGCAACTTACTTGGAATTTCTCAAAGATGACGGATTTCAAATATTTTTAGCTCTCTACGATCCTATCGACGATCCAAACAAGTTTCATATTATGAGAAATGAGAAATAATGGAAGGAAGATAGGTAGAATGAAGAGAGAAGGAAGAGAAGAAAAACTTACCCAAATGGAGAGAGAGAGAGAGTTGCTGGGAGAGAGATGAGAAGTGAGGTGAGGGTGAAAGAGTGAGGGAGGATGAGAGGGAGTAGGGAGAATTATTTGAACATTTTCACTTAGACCCCTCCCCTACTACTACCCTTTACAATTAAACTCCCCAATAACAATTAAGACTCAACTCTTCTACACTAGCACAAATGGCCCAAATAAAATGCTAGGCATAAATTATTATAACACATAAAATGCACACATAAATTATTAATTAAATAATAGTTTAAACAATTAAATAAGAAATAATTAAATAATTAAATATTTATTATTAGAAAATAGAGACGGGTTTTCGGGTCGTGACATTCACTCCCCCTTAAAGAAAATTCGACCCGAATTTTAACGAGACTTACCCGAATTTAAAAGCCACGGATATTTCCTCTCTATCTCATCACGAAGCTCCCACGTCGATTATTCAACATTGTGATTCTTCCAAAGGACTCTAACCAACGCAATGCTCTTGTTCCTCAACTCTTGGACTTTGGCATCAAGAATCCGAACCGGTCGTTCCTCGTAAGTCATATCAGGCTCTATATCCTCCGGTACCCTCGGTAACACGTGAGATGGATCATGAACATACTTCCGAAGCATAGAAACGTGAAAAACATTATGTAACCGGTCCAAGGAAGATGGTAACGCAAGACGATATGCAAGAAGTCCCACTTTCCCCAAAATCTCAAACGGTCCAACGAACCTCGGAGCCAATTTACCCTTCTTCCCGAACCTTCGAATACCAACCTTCGGAGACACCTTCAAGAACACAAAATCTCCGGTTTGAAAACTAAGATCTCGCCTTCGGTGGTCGGCATAGCTCTTCTGTCGACTCTGGGCCGTCTTCAATCGATCCCGAATAATTTTAACCTTTTCCACCGAGTCCCGAACCATGTCAACACCCCAAAGTTTTGCTTCCCCAACCTCGTCCCAACAAATAGGAGACCGACATTTCCTCCCATACAAAGCCTTATACGGTGCCATCTGAATACTCGACTGATAACTATTATTGTAGGCGAACTCTGCAAGCGGTAGATGTGTATCCCACGAATCTGGAAAGTCAACTATGCAAGCCCGTAACATATCCTCAAGAATCTGAATGGTCCTTTCAGACTGACCGTCAGTCTGAGGAGGAAACGCGGTGCTAAACCTCAAATCGGTACCCAAAGCCTTCTGAAACGCTTGCCAAAATCGGGATGTAAACCTGGGATCTCTGTCTGACACAATACTAACTGGAACACCATGTAATCTGACAATCTCATGAATATAAAAATTCGCAAGTTTCTCCATCGAATAGGAAATGTCAATGGGTAGGAAATGAGAAGATTTAGTCAACCTGTCCACAATCACCCAAACTGCATTGAACCTTCTTCGTGTCCTGGGTAGTCCGGTTACAAAATCCATCGTAATGTGTTCCCACTTCCACTCGGGTATCTCAAGAGGCTGAAGTAAACCTGCGGGCCTCTGATGCTCTGCTTTAACTTGTTGACAGGTCAAACACTTCGATACATAATCTGCAATTTCCCTCTTCATGTTAATCAACCAAAATTGTTGTTTCAAATCCTGATACATCTTCGTACTCCCGGGATGAATGGTATACCGGGATTTGTGACCCTCATCAAGAACTCGCTGTTTAATCCCACCAATATCCAGCACACACAATCTGCTACGGTAAGTCAACACTCCCTTGGAGTCAAGCTGGAAGTCCACATACTGTCTATCCCGAGCATTATCCATAATCTTCTTCAACTCTGGGTCCTTCTTCTGAGTATCCTTTATTTGTTGAATTAGGGTCGGAGACACCCTAATATTCGCAAAAATCGCCCCACATCTCGATTCGCGAGGACACCAATCTCGAACATCCTCTAGTAATTTCCATTCACGAACCATCATTGATGCCACATAAGATTTTCGACTGATCGCATCGGCTACTACATTTGCTTTGCCCGGATGGTACGAAATAGTGCAATCATAATCTTTTAAAAGCTCCATCCACCTACGCTGACGGTTATTCAATTCCTTTTGAGAGAAGAGGTATTTCAAACTCTTGTGATCGGTAAAAATCTCGAACTTTACTCCGTATAAGTAATGCTTCCAGTTATGCAATGCAAAGACTATCGCAGCCAACTCCATATCATGAGTAGGGTAATTCTGTTCACTAGGGGTCAACTTCCTCGAAGCATAAGCAATCACTTTCCCATTCTGCATCAAAACACAACCCAAACCCTCTTTCGAAGCATCACTGTAAATCACTAAGTCGTCATTTCCATTTGGTAACGCAAGAATAGGAGCCGTAGTTAATCTCTTCTTCAATTCATCAAAGCTACTTTGACATTTTTCACTCCACACAAACGGTACATCCTTCCGGGTCAACTGAGTCATCAGAGTAGCAATCCTCGAAAACCCTTCAATAAACCTTCTGTAATACCCGGCTAAACCCAGAAAACTTCTGATCTCGGTCACTGACTCGGGTCTCTTCCAATCCACTATGGCTTCTATCTTTGAAGGATCCACGGAAATCCCATCTTTTGAAATAACATGGCCCAGAAATGAAACCTTCTCGAGCCAAATTCGCATTTACTAAACTTCGCAAACAATTGCTCCCTCGCAAGAATGGATAAAACTGTCCTCAAGTGTTGCTCGTGCTCCTCTCGAGATTTAGAGTAAACAAGGATGTCGTCGATGAAGACCACCACAAACGAATCAAGGTAAGGATGAAAAACCCGGTTCATCAAATCCATAAATACGGCAGGCGCGTTAGTCAACCCAAACGGCATAACCAAGAATTCATAATGACCATACCGAGTGCGAAAGGCAGTCTTCGGAATATCCTCGGATCGAATCTTCAACTGATGGTACCCACTCCTCAAATCAAGTTTAGAAAACACTACGGATCCTTGAAGCTGATCAAACAAATCATCAAAGTGAGGTAGAGGATACTTGTTCTTCACTGTCACCTGATTCAATTTCCGGTAATCGATACACAATCTCAAAGAACCGTCTTTCTTCCGCACAAACAAAACCGGTGCTCCCCACGGGGAAACACTAGGGCGAATAAACCCACGATCAAGCAACTCTTGCAACTGAACCTTTAGTTCCTTCAACTCTGCGGGAGCCAACCTATACGGTGCCTTTGAAATCGGAGCTGTACCCGGCAAAATATGTATACAAAATTCTATCTCACGATCGGGAGGCATATTATATTCGGAAGAGAAAACATCGGGAAATTCTCTAACTACCCGAACACTCTCCAAACTAGGGGATTCTTTCCTAGTATCAAGCACACTAGCCAAGTACCCCTCACAACCACGGTGCAACAATCTCCTAGCTTTCACATAGGAAATCATACGAATATTTTTACCCAAAGGCATATCCTCAAAAAAAATTTAGGCATATCAGGGATAGAAAAATTAACAACTTTCCTACGACAATCAACAGAGGCATGAAACTTGCTCAACCAATCCATACCCAAAATGACATCAAAGTCTTGAATAGGAAGGACTACCAAGTCCGCACACAAGACACGACCACATATAAGCACATCACACGCACGAAAGACTTTATCAGTCACCAAACATTCTCCTATAGGGCTTGACACCTCTAGCACATAAGGTAAAGACTCAAATGCAGCATTTAGCATAGAAGTAAATTGCACAGACATGTAAGAATGAGATGATCCTGGATTACTAACGCTCGGGCGCTCACATTAAACACAGAAACAATACCTCCAATAACGGATGGATCATCGGTAGCTTGTTGTTGATTCATGGAAAATACCCTTCCTTGGACCTTAGGCTTTCCCGTAGCATCCCTTTTCTGACCCTGTGGAGCACCAGCTCCTACCCCAGTCGGTTGACCTCTGAATCTCGGGCAATCCTTCATAAAATGCCCCAACTGCCCACAGTTAATGCATTTCCCTTGTTTCTTCCAACACCGGTCCTCTGAATGACCTTCCTTTTGGCAATAGGAGCAAAGTCTCCTATTTTGGTTTCCTTGGTTCCCGGAAGTAGTACCCGGGTTCCTTGGGATTGGTTGCCCTCGGAACTGAGATTGTCCCCTAAAGTTACCTCGGTTATCTAAACGGGATTGTGGCTTGCTCTGCTTTCTAGTGTTAGTCACCTCGACCTTCTTCTTATGCTCCTCTATATCTTGCTCGATCAAGTATGAACGGTCTACCGCATCCTGGAATGTCACAATCCTCTGGGCTATAAGTTGAGTCCGAATAGAAGTCTTCAAACCCCGGATGAATCTCATAGCTTTCTGTTCTTCGGTCCTCACAAGATAGTCACAATACCAGGCTAATTCTGTGAACTTAGCCGAGTATTGAGCTATAGACAACAAACCTTGCTCCAAGTTGAGTAGCTCGATCTCCTTTCAGTTCTGGTCCACTACCGGGATAAAATGCTCTTTGAACTTCCGCACAAACAATTCCCATGCATAAACTGTGTGAGTGTCATCCCAACTAGCTTTAACTCCTTTCCACCAATGCTCGGTGGCACCCACAAGCTTATAAGCCGCGAACCGAACCCTATCCTCGTCCGTGCACCCAAACACATCATAAATTTTCTCCATTGACTCGATCCATAGTTCGTCCTTCTTCACATCGGGCTCACCGTCAAACTCTCTTGGTTTTAATTTTAGAAACTGCTCTAACCCGTAACGTGGAGGTGGCACATACTCCTCTCTTGGCCCTTGGTCATGAATTTCCTTCATGGCCGCCTCAAACATGCCTTGGAACATAGCACAGTTCTCTTCTCGAAGATCATTCTGATTCTGAGCCACACTAGAACCTTCACATGTTCTTCTTCTAGCCATTAGGAACAATTACCTGCATAAAACATCAACCGTTACTCACTCCGAACACAACTACCCTCCTAGGTCATACTAGTCCACCTAGACTTATTCTTAGAGCTAAACCATAGCTCTGATACCAACTGTCGCGACCCCGACCCCGCCGGCCTGGAGTGCGCGAGCTGGACGTCGACTTAAACAATAAACTCTAAAACGATGAAGATAAAAATTTCCTTTTATACCAAAAGATAATACAAGGTTTTGTAAATCAAAGTTTAATAATAACAAAGTACCACTAACATAAGCTCCACAAGCTTATACCCCAAATATAACATGTAAAATTCTTAACGACGTCATTGTTGGTGACACTGTTGGTCCCAGAGGGCAACAAGGGTATAGAACCGCTAGAGGGGGGGTGAATAGCGGTCCGAAACTTTTTCGAAAATACCCTTAAAATCAACCGAGTACTTATCAGTTTGGCCAACTGCGGTTCAAAGCACAACAACCGAACTGATAAAATGCACAGCGGAGTTTGCGGTTTTGGCCAAATATGTTAGTTAAAGAGTTGGGAGGTTTGACTCGGGTTGAGAAAACACTATGATGCAACAGAATAGTTAAACTTAAAGTTTAAAGGAAAACACAATTCATTTTCAAGTCATTTCGTGTATGGAAGCAAGTTCAAGACCACAAACAAGAAAGATAAATATCAAGACAGAAAATAAAGATCAAACACACAAATTGAAGAGGTTCGTTCTTAAATGAACTACGTCCTCTACCTAGATGGTTAGTCTAGGATTTTCTAATAGCTATAAGACTTGTATTAATTTAGAGGAGGTTTTACAAGATGAATCTAAACTCTAAACAATAAGTCTAACCTAAGCTATAATAACAACCGGTGTTTTCGAAGTATATAATCTATGTGATCATATAAATCGGGTGTGGTGTGAAAAGAAATCAAATGCTCTAAGTATCTAAATGATGGTTGAGCAAATAGAATTCTTTCGGTGTAAAGGCTAAGTATGAATGGTTGTTAGGCTTGAAGCTTTGATGAAGAACTGGGTTTGCAATGGAGATGATTTTAAGATATGAATATCTGGGTTTAACTCTTCAAAGCAAACTTGAATACTTGGGAATGAATCTCTTGAAGCTCAGCAACCTTCATTGTTGAATAATGAAGGCTATTTATAGGCAGAGCACCCTTGTGACCGTTGGGTAAAGATTTGAATCAAATTTGAAGGGTACAGTGCTGTCGAATTCCCATTGGTTGAGCTGTCATTTTCGTCCTTGGTTTTGTCTTGTAGTCCTAGGTAGTTGTTGCACCACTACCTGACAATTGTCCTTTGTTGCAGAAAGGACTAACGGTAAACAATTCAAACTGATGGACAAACCGACATTCCTTGCAGAAACTCCAAGTTAACTTAGAGTTATTTTGACATGACATAACAACATCCTTATACGGTCATAAAGGGAATGTTTGTCTAAGGAATAAATGACATCTCTTTAATTCTTCAATAACTGCTCTGCGGTTTCACCAAGCATAGGGGCGGTTTGAAGAATGATCTTGATGTGCGGTTTCATCAAACATGCAAACTGTAGTTTGATGAAACTGAAGAGCTCCATGCTGGCGGTCTCAAGATGACGGCTTAAAGCACTAAACCGCTAATGATACAACCGAATTATACTCAGCCTAGAAAACGAAAAATCTAGAAATGGACTTATCTAAAAATTGAAGTAGAACTTCATTACATGCGGTCTTAAAGTCCATAAAAAGACACGTGGCATGGATCAATCAAATTAAGGTGGGTGAACTAACAATGAATTCTAACAATCTCCCCCTATTTGATTGATGCCATTACCACACTATGATAATAGCAAAACATTGTACTTGGTAAGAACATATCAGAAATAAATTTTATGAAATTGCATGTCCCAAGTCAATGCACACACTATGCTAGATCATAGATTTCTAATCTATCAAGAACAAAGGAAATGAAGAAAAGATAGAAAAGAAATACATTCAGATGCATAAAAGATGATATGATTTTGAGGATCAGAAATGCATGTTTAAACTGAATGTTTAAACCATAATGCACTAAAAAGTATTTTCATGATGAATGAAGTGCATGAGGTTTGAAGAAATACAAGCATTGTTTCACAAACAAGCAGTTTGAATAAACAAAGTTTTGGAAACAGAATGCTATGCAGTCATTCTCATTATAATTCAATCATAAAGGATAGTAACTTACAATGTATGAATTACAAGAGACATCAAAAAAGAAAGACTAATAAAAAGAAATCTAGTCTACTTCATCTGTAACAGAACCCCTTGCAGCAGCAGCATCGTCTGCGGTTTGGTTCTGAACGGTTTGAGCATCTTGAGCAGCTTGTTCTTCTGCAACTTGAACATTAACAGCGGGGGCGGTTTGATCAACATTTCTATAACCGGATCCACGGGTGGCTTCAAAAACAAAGTCGCTGCACGAAGCCGAACTTCAGTCGGTTCATCAATCTTCAATTCAATTGCAGCGGCTTATTTGACAAGTTTCCCGGTTCTATGCAGGATAAGTTCTGAAGAGCTAGAATGTCAAGTTTCTCAACAACAGATTGAAGAGATGCATCAACGTCTTGAAACTTTAAGTTGCAAAGATCATTGTTGGTTCTGACAAGATCTTGAAGGGCCAGTTGATTTTCCAAGATTAAGTTCAGTCTCTCATCTAGATGTTGTTGGCTTGACCTATCATCAAATCTCTCATTCACTCTCTCCCCCTTAATGGCATCAAGATCAGATTGAATAGTGAGGAGATGAGTGTCAAACCGAGAAGTGGCGGTTTGCTGATGAACTTGAATATTTCTAACTGCATCTATTAAATCTGCGGTTGTAGCATGAAGAGGTAGAATAGGATAGGAAGGAATTGAAGAGGGCGGTTCATCAGAAGGAGTATAGTTAGGGATGTGCTCATCACTAGAATTGTCATCATCAGAAATTTGGATGGCATCATCAGAAGGATGGGATGAAGAAGGCATTTTGGCTTTACCTTTCAACAGAATGTGTGCCTCTTCTAAAGTCTCACCCATAGAGATCCTAAGGGCAGTTTCAAGCTCAATGGGATCAAAGTGAAGAAAAGAACGAACAGGGATAATAGCAGTTTGAGAAGGTGAAGGAGGAAGAAGAGGAAATCTCAAATAATCATCATTTAGAAGAATGGAAGGGGAAGGCACGAATCTCCAATTAAACATAGGAGGATAAGCTCTAGCAGTTAACTTTAGAAAGAATTGATTAGCAAGAGTGGGATCCATGAGTACCTGATCGGCAATCTCACCCATCACTTTGTCTGCAACTGAAAGATTAAGTTTTCAACTGCGGCTTCCATCTCATCCTTGGGAAAGATAGCAAAAGGGTTAGGGCGGCCAGCCTTCAAGAATCTAGCTTCGTCTTTGGCGGTGGCACGAGCATGGGCTCCAGCCCTTCTTTCCCTAGAGGTTTCAGTTTTGAACCGCTTCAAATATTTTGCTAAGTCAGCAGCATTTTTTCGTTTCTTTGTCTTCGGTTTAATGAATGAAACCGATGTCTGTGGAGATAGCTGAACTGGCGGCTGAGAGAGAGATTGAGCTTGAGTAATAGCCAGCGTTTGAACTGAAGGAAGAGGCAGTGGTTGAACCGACAAAGAAGTAGATGGCAAAACCGGAGTTGGAGCATAAGGTAAATCAGGAGATGAAGATGGAGTATGTTCTGGTGAATCAAAGTCCAACTTCCTTTTAAGTGAAGGAGGAGAGACCTCAACCATCATTGGGTCAATACCTGCCTTCCTCATTTCAGCTCTTTCTCTTAGCTCTCTTGCAAAAGCTCCTTCAAGAGGTGAGTGATCCCTTTTATAGTCAGCTTCACTGAAGTCTACAGCTCCTGGTGGCCTTGACTGCAATGCTCCACATAATCACTTTTCTTCACCAACTTTCTCTTCTTCTTTGGCGGTTGAACCTCAAGAACTTCAACATCTTGCTCAGGTTCACAAGTGCCTCAGACATATCAGTCTGCTCAGGCAATGCTGCAGCCTCAAACTCATCGGTTTGCTCAGGCTGAACCACAATGGTAGATACAGCAGTTTGTTCAACTAGAACCGCATCCTCAGACACTTCGGTCTGCTCAGGATCAGTTTGAGAGGAAGGTTTGAGGTTTGGAAAGGCTTTGAAAATTTCAGCCAACTGTTCTTCAGAGAATTGAACAGAGGGCGGTTTGGAGGTGGAAGGTTTAGGAGGAGAAGGGATAGGAAGGAAAGATGAGGTGAAGGGATAAGTTCTGGAATGGATTTAGCCTTGGCGGCTTTTAAGAGAGGAGCATCCATAGCAAAATTTAAGGATTTCTCCACATTTTGATGTACTGGAGAGAGAGGTTTAACTTGAGGTTTGAGAATAGAGGGTTTAGAAGAGATAGGTTTTGAAAGAGTAGGAGATAGTCTGATGGGGGGAAAAGAGGTTGAAGAAGATGACGGTTTTGAAGTCGGTTTGGATAAGGGTTTAGGAGGCGGTTTGGATAGGTTTGCTTTTGTAATAACCGAAGGGATTTGAGCAGATCCCTTTCTTTTCCTTGGAGCAGCGGTTTCCTTGGGACGAGCCGCAGGTATAGCCGAACTGCAGGCTCCCCTCAACCGCAGGCTCCCCCTCAGCCTGTACCACGGTTTGAGCTAAATGACTTAACCCCAGTCTGTTTAGAGTGTGGCAGTTTGACCTTCATTTCTTAGCATCGTAGCATGGGCCTGATCAGCAATGGCACCAGCATACGGTTTCCCTGATTTGTTGAGCCGAGCTTCAGGAAATGGGCCACGTTCGGCTTCAGGAAGAGGGTCCTCATTCCAAACTGTTTGGGCATACCGCCATCCAAAAGTTGTTCTGAAGGTATCAAGTCTTGACAATCCAAAGATAAATTTTTCACTTGGATCAACCAATAGTCCTTGTTTTCAGCCGAGAACTTGAAAATGGCAGTATCTTGATGCAAGAACTTTGTCAGCAACCTGCAATGAGTTCTGACCTTGGATTTTCCAGCGGCTTTAGCAGTATGGAGGCGGTTTAGAGCATTATAATCTCCTTCATCACAACCTTGGGCCAGTGCAGTTTCTTCCCTTTAAGAATGGCCACACAGTAAGCATACTGTTCACTTGTAAAGTTGTTGTGGTTTCCATTCTTGCACATGACTCCAGAATCTACCAATTCACAAAGATGAGCCATCACCTCTCCAAAGTCCTTTTTGGAGGAATTCTGGTGGAGAAAGAGTTAACTCCAATCAGCTCATTGTAGTATTGCGTAGAAGTTCGGTTTTATTCCCATAACTCCAGAGTTCTCAAGACCAGCTAGAACTGCAATCTTGGAAGCGGTTAGGATCACTTCTTTGCCACAGACGGTGGACTTGATAGCATCTTCAAATTTTATTTCACCAGATTCCAGATCCCTTATCGGTTCTCCTCTTACATCTAGTAATTCAGCCTTCGTGGAGATCCCATTCTCAAAGAATTCGGCGCAGATAATAGTAACAAACTGCGGTTCATCCATAAGAAACAGAGGTAGCAATTTTGCATCATTCAGCAGTTTGAGGATCTTCCTTCCAACTGCATCTTGTTTAAGTTCACCCTCAAGAATCCTAGAGCCGGGAACAAAGTTTGAGGGATCCTGAAAGATATTCTTAGTTAGAAATAATTTAAAGAATGATAGTTTGAATCCTTAAGCAAACCGCGGTTTGATTAAGTCCTACAAACTATAACAAGGAAACCTAACAATGAAAACATGCGGTTCAAGGAGAGCAAGAGTAAAAATGTAAAAACAAGGAATGAAGGAACAGTGAAGGCAAAATGGATCAAAGAGGAAAATTTTTGAAAAAGAGGTTTGAATGCATGAAGAACACGAAGAACAGAGTATGAATATGCAAAACAAAAACTTAACCAAAATATGGAAAAATTATATCAAAATGATCACAAAGGACAGATTCTAACAAAGTTCTAAATAAACTAAGACAAATAACAACACAAGAACCCAGAATCTGCAAATTTTCGCAAGAACACCAAATAACCCCAAAATTGATTTTGCTTAAAATTGAACACAAATCTTAAAACAAAGTAATCAAACAGTATATATAAGTAAATGCGAGCATAAACCAACCAAGAAATTTGAAGAAAAAGCATAAATGATCAAAGGAGATGAACAAGCTTTTAAGCTTCAACAATGGCGGACAAATGAAATAAACTGAGTTAGGGTTCAGAATTTCATACCATATCGGGCTTCGAAGGTTTGGACGATGTAGAAGAAGAAGCAAGATCAATTGATTTCTTTGGTGCCATTTAAAATTTTTGTTTAAGTAAGAAATTTTTTAGTGAGAACAGAGAGAGAGAAGAGTACGAACAGAAGAGAGAGAGAAGGTTTTTGCTAAAAAGAGTAAGAAGGTAAAAAGATAAATTGAAAATGGTTTGTCTTTTAACTCAATTAACCACCTCGGTAGTGGAGCGGGCATGACGGCTGAAGGAAACTCAACCGTCAGTGTACCTGTCGATTCGCATTCAATGCTGCAGAGATAATTGCAAAAAGGTCCTTAAAGAATGAAGTGACATAAAGTAGGGACTAAAATGCAATTTCATACCTGAGCGGTTTTGCGTAAACCGACTTACCTTTTCCTCATTATCGGTTTTGGTGAAACCGATATCTTTCAGATCTATCTTCGGTTTAGTATAAAAACGGAAATCTTGCTTTGACAATTCGGTTTGGATAAAACTGAAATTGTTCTACTTGACTCTCCGGTTTGAATGAAATCTTTAGCCGAACCATCTTGTTGCGGTTTTGTCTATTTGAACCGCAAACTATTTGCATTTTCTTAATAAGCCAAAATAGTTAACAAAAATTATTAGAACAAGAATAAATAGGCATGAATTATATTAGTAAGTTCCAGCATACCCATTTCTCCTCGTAAATGAAAGAACCTAGAATTTTTCGAGCGGTTTGGTGAGAATATCTGCAATTTGATCGTCGGTTCCCACCTTTGCTAGAAAAAATGTTCTTCTTTTCAACATGATCTTTAAGGAAATGATATCTTATGTCAATGTGCTTGGTTTTTTGAGTGTGTACTGGATTGTTGGAGATTGATATTACTGCACTACTATCACAATAGATAGGGCATTTTTCTCAAATACTTCATATCTTCCAATTGCTGTTTCATCCAGAGAATTTGAGAGCAACAGCTTCCAGCCGCAATATATTCAGCTTCAGCGGTTGAGACTGAAACCGATGCTTGTTTCTTCTGCTGACCATGATACAAGCCGGGTTCCAAGGAACTGACAAGTACCACTTGTGCTCTTTCTGCTTATCTTACATGCTGCAAAGTCAGCATCTGAATAACCTAATAGATCAAATGAAGATTCTTTGGAGTACCAAGTCCAAGGTTAATAGATCCACATAAATATTATAATTCTTTTAACAGCTATAATGAGATTCTCTAGGGTCAGCTTGAAATCTAGCACAAACACAACACTGAACATGATATCTGCCTACTAGCAGTTAAGTAAAGTAAAGAACCAATCATACCTCGGTAGAGAGTCTGATCAACTTTCTTACCTCGTTCATCTTGATCCAAACTGCAGGCCTTTTACATTGGGGTATCAACTGGCTTAGCGGTTTCAAGCCCAAATTTCTTGATCAAATCTTTGGTATATTTGGCTTGGTTGATAAAAATTCATCATGACATTGCTTGATTTGGAGTCCAAGAAAGAATGTCATTCTCCCATCATACTCATCTCAAATTTACCTTTATAAGCTTCTCAAACTTAACACACATAGTCTCATTAGTAGAACCGAAAATAATATCATCAACATATATTTAACTAATAATGAATGACCTTTGTGTTTAGCAATAATAGGGTTGTATCAATTTTACCTCTAGAGAAGCCTTGTTCAATAAGAAATTTAGATAGAGTGTCATACCAGCTCTTGGAGCTTGTTTGAGTCCATACAAGGCCTTCTTGAGCTTGAAGACATGATTGGGATATTTTGTTGTCTTCAAATCCTTGGCGGTTGAGCTACATAAACTTCTTCTTGTAGTTTACCATTCAGAAATGCACTCTTCACATCCATTGATATAACTTGAATTTCTTGAAGGAGGCATAAGCCAGGAACAATCTAATGGCTTCAAGTCTGGCTACAGGGGCAAAGGTTTCATCATAATCAATCCCTTCTTCTTGCCTATAACCCTGAGCAACCAACCTTGCTTGTTTCTTGTAATAGTACCATTTTCATCCATCTTATTTCTGTATACCCATTTTGTTCCAATTACAGTGTGATCTCTGGGCCTTGGAACTAGAGTCCAAACTCTGCATCTTTCAAACTGATTAAGCTCTTCTTGCATTGCAGCTACCCAACTTGATCACTTAGAGCTTCATCTACCTTCTTCGGTTCCATCTGAGATAACAGTGCAGTTGAGAACAAACTGTGGTTATCTCTATGAGTCAAGCTTCCTCTTGTCTGAACACCAGAACTGATAGGACCTATAACATTAGTTGTTGGATGGTCTCTATGCTCATTGATTTCTGGAGGGAGGTCTTCATGAACCACTATTTCTTGAAGATTTTCCAAGGAGGCTCTTCTTGATATTCATTGAAATCTTCATTGAAGGTGATGTTTGGACTGGATCAACGGTTTTGAATAGGATCAGAAGAATGCGGTTCTACAGCAACACCTTCGGTTTGATTTGGAGCGGCTGGAGAACCTGATGGAGCAGTTTGAGTAGGTTGGCATTTGCGGTTGCATGATTATGGTAAGGTGTACCTGTCTCAAAACCACTAAATCATCAGCAACATTTGGAGCCATATGGTGGCTCAAGAAGATTATGTTCATCAAATGTAACATGGACTGATTCTACAATTTTTAAAGATGTCTTATTGAAACAACGAAAAGCTTGGAGTGTTTTGAATAACCGACAAAAATACCTTCATCGGCCTTAGCATCAAATTTACCTCGATGCTCTTTGCCATTATACAGGATGTAGCACTTGCCATCCAAATATTTGAAGAAGGCAATGTTGGGTGATCTGCCTCGCCACAATTCATAAGGAGTCTTATTGTGAACTTTGATGATTAGGGAGCGGTTCTGGGTGAAACATGCGGTATTGATGGCTTCGGCCCAGAAGTATTTGGGAAGCTTTGCTTCTGCAATCATTGTCTTCCCGGCTTCAATCAAAGTCCTGTTCTTTCTTTCTACAACTCCATTCTGTTGTGGAACCCCAGCGGCAGAGAAGTTATGATCAATTCCATGATCATCACAATATTGGGCAACACCATAGTTTGTAAATTCGGTTCCATTATCTGAACGCACGGAAACAATGTCATCCAATTTCTGAGTTTGGAGCTGTCTAAAGAGAGCGGTTACAATGCCATAAGTATCATCTTTAGAGGCCATCATTTCCATCCATGTATATCTTGAATAATCATCAACCACCACAAGTGTATAGCGGTTTTCCTCCAATACTGGCGGTTGGGACAGGTCCAAATAAATCTCTGTGCAGCAGTTGCAAACAGCGGTTCGTTGAGGGCGCGGTTTTGCTAGGAAATGACTGTTTGGGCTGCTTTCCAAGCTGGCATGCTTTACACTTTTCATCATGATGGTCAGCCACTTTGGGTAGTCCTTTTACTAGACCATCCCTGTGCAGTTTTGCTAGATACTTGAAGTTCAAGTGGCTGAGCCGCTTATGCCATAACCAGCTGCTTTCACTTATATTTTTGGCTACAAAACAGAGGTCATCAATAGAAACAATATTGCTCAAATCTATCATATAAACATCACCTGTTCTGTTGCCAGTCAGTATAGTGACTTCAGAGGAAGCATCTTTGATATAACAGTTAGTTGATGTGAAGATGCAGTTCATTCCTTTGTCACAAAACTGAGATATGGAGAGAAGGTTGTGCTTGAGTCCTTCTACTAGTGACACATTTTCAATAGTCACCTTTCCTCGTCTGATTGCTCCATATCCTACTGTTTCTCCCTTTTGTTGTTACCAAACACTACTGGGGGACCTTTCATTTGGATGAAAACTGCAGAGTAGTTCGGAATCTCCAGTCATGTGTCGTGAGCATCCACTATCCAAATACCAGAGATCCTTCTTCTTCTTAGCGGTTCCAGCCATAAAACATGAAATCTGAAAAATAAACATGAAAGGTTTTGGTCCCCCTTATTCCTTGGGTCCTAGGGTTAGCAGCTTTTTGGGACCCACACTTGTTTGACCTTAGGATTTTTACGTCCCTTGGCATTGGGTGTGAATCTTAAAAGACAATGACCAGCACTATGACCAAAATCAGCACAAATAGCACAATGAATAAATCCAGGTTTTGGTTGCGGTTTTACAAACCCTTTACTGACCTTCGGTTTCTCATGTTTTACTGGGTCAGCGGTTTTGGCTTTACCAAAGATTATCTTCTTGAGCTCAACCTTCCTCTTAGGTGCGGCTTTAGGGAAAATGATAGGAATTTCCTTAAACCGACTAGGAGCGGTTTTCATCACTCAATACTTCCTTGGTTGCCTCAGCCGCTATGGATTTCTCTTTCCACTTTGAATCTCTCCCAGTCTGGTTTTTAGGGTACTCAAAGAAATAATTTTGCCTTTTAATTTCTTGTTTTGAGCCCTTTTTACCAGCATGATTAACCTTAGGAATTTCTTTGGTTTGTTCAGTAGGTTTCACACCACCTTCGGCACAGAGACAAGGACACTTACACCCATCATCGGTTTTAAACCCTAATCCACTTTTATCCGAAGTAGGAATTTGTGAATTTAGGATTTGTTCCACGGTGACACCAGACTTAGTCCATACATCGGTCACTTTTGGAGGTCATCCCTTTGTACGGTAAGATCATGGATTTGGGTGAGAAGTACCTCGTTCTGTCCTTCAGATAGCGGTTTTCATCCACAATAGTAGATATCCCAACAATTTGGAGCTTGAGATTTTCAATTTCCTCCTTGTGGGATTTACATACACGTTGGGATTCTTCAAGTTCCGCAGCCATTAGTTTATATGCCTTTTTAAGTACAGTGTGTTGTTGACATATAATATTTGCACGTTCTAGTACCTGATCATCATGACTTTGGTCTGCTGAACCTCGGGAGTGTAGTTTGGTGTTGTAGGAGCTCTGCTTGATCTAGCCTCAGGAGTCTTAGGTGAAACTGACTTCATTTGTGTTTTGCAGTGGAAGGCTTTCGTCAATTCAATTCTTTCTTCAAATCCTATGAGACAGAGATTAGCAGTTTCTTCATCATCACTTTCATCTGAGTCTGAACCCATCCATGTCAGCGGTTGATCTCCTTGGTCAGCTACCATTCCTCTTCTTTTCACGAATTTCTTGTTGAATGGTTTCTTTGCTGGCGCGGCTTCATAGCGCGGTTTGGGACAACTTGACGCAAAGTGACCTGGCTGTCTTCAATGTTAGTAGTTTTGATCAGCCATTTGCTACCAAGTGCTTGCATGAATCTCATGTTCAAATCTGTATTAGAATAGACATGTCCAAGAGAAAAGCAAACGTTAACAATATCAATAAACCTCTCATAGCATTGTCTAAGAGATTCCTTAGGATCTTTAACAAAATAGTCAAAGAGTCTTCTCTGTTGATAGAGGCGGTTTTTCTTGGTATCTGTCACGACCCGAAAACTAGGCTCTATTTTATTAGTAATAAATAATAATTATTTATTTATTTGCTTAATTATTTATTTAAATTATTATGTAATTAATAATTTATGTGTGCATTTTATGTGTTATAATAAATTATGACTAGCATTTTATTTGGGTCAATTGTGCTAGTGTAGAAGTGTTGGATCTTAAATGTTAGTGGGGAAAATAAGATGATTGAGTTAGTGTGTAGGGAAGGGGGTTTATGTGTAAATCTCCTACTTACTCCCTCTTTTCCCCTCCTTCTCCCTCACTTCTCATCCCTCTCTCTCCCAACACACACACTCTCTCTCTCTATATATTTGGGTAAGTTTTTCTTCTCCCTTCTCTCTACATTTCCATCATCTTCCTCTCATTATTTCTCATTTCTTAAAACATGAAACTTGTTTAGATCGTCGTTAGGATCGTAGAGGGCTAAAAATATTCGAGTTCCGACAACTTTGAGAAAATTCAAGTAAGTTACTTTTCCCCCATTTTGATGTTAAAATGTTCATATCATGTTCATATAATGCTTTTGTTGTTATATTTGAAGTTTGGATGAGGTTGCAATTTATTTGGAATTTATTTGGATTTTTGGTTAAAAATGGTGATTTATGAATGTTGGGTTTGATTTTTGATTTTGGTTGTTAAATGTTGTTATATGAGTTCTCTTAGACCCATAAGTTGCTCTAGTACCTTAGTATGCTAGTTAAGAGTGTTGGATTTTGGTTTTGTTTTGTTTTGGGTTAAAAATGGAAGAACCCAGTTTGTTCTTCCCGAATTCCGGCAGACCAGAGTATTGGGCGACCGCCCAAAAATGTCTGGGCGACCGCACATCTATCTGAAAGCTTTTGTTCTTGTTTGAGGGCTTTTTGGGCGACCGCACAGTCCCTTTTGGGCGGCCGCACAGAATATCTGAAAGTTTTCATTTGTTATTTTGTGTGATTGAAGAATGCGTTTTGTTCTAAGTCTTGGGTGTCCTTCTAGTCGACCTTAGTGAACATTGTAGTACACTCTAGTGATGGAATTGGGTCATTTGTGATTAAGTTTGTGTTGTGAAATTTAGTTTTATGTTCTTTAATAACTTTGGGATTATTTGGGTTTTAGAGGCACATGAATTGAGTTTTCTTGTCTTTAAATGTTAGGATAGAAGTATATATAGGTACTCCTAATTTTTAGAACGAAAGGAGCGAAATTCGGAGCTAAAACAGGGATTTTTCATAATGTCCGGCCGAAACTTTATAAAAATTGTCCGTTTACGTTCAATCTTCCGGAGACCATACCTTCTTCGTCCGGACTCCGTTTTAGACGTGTAAACTATCGTTGGAAAGCTCTTTTCGAGTACTACGCAATGGTTATATTGGCCGCATGGTTACAGATCAGAATGGTTGTATCATTGTTGAAGTTTAAGATCAAGGTGTAGTCTCGGTCTAGGTTCCATAGTACTATTCTAGTTGATTTAGTTGGGCACCGTGGAACACTTTAGTAATTGAAATTGGTTCCTTTGTGAACAATGGTGTTATGAAATTTGATCAAGCATTGTTTGGGAATGTTTGGGCATCTTATGATGTGTTCGTGATTATTCCAATCGAATTGATTTTCGAGTAAGACTTTGTCTAGGTTTTAGGCGATGTCCTATAGTACCTAGAGGGTTGTTATTGAACACCAAAGTGTAGGGTTTAGTCCGGTCGTGATCATGTTCTAATAAGTGTAACCTTTTGGATTCGTTTGGGGTGTTTAGAATTGGTTCGTTATGAACGGAGGTAAAGCGTGAATTGGCAATTGGGTACTTACGGTTTGATTAACCTTAAGGTGTATTCATTCTGATTTCATACTTTGGAATTCCAGGTGCGATGAGATGGTTGAGTTCATAGTCATAGTATATCTTTATGAGTAGATGCTTAGGGTCATTTTAGTAATAGTAATTGTGCTATTTGTGAGCGACTGTTTGAGTTGTGTTCCTTATGATTAACTTGTGGGTATCATCTTTGGAATGTATCTGGTATGGTTCCTCTTTATGGAATTATCGTATTCTAATAATCATTGTTGTTGAGCTCCTTATGAGCAATTCCATTTATCGTTGTTGTGCTCTTCATGAGAAACTCTTGTTATCGTTGTTGTTAAACTCTTCATGAGTAACCGTTGCATCTTTATGGTGATTATTTGGTATGGTTCCCTACTTTGGAACCTTAAGTTGTTTATTCATGCTAAAATATTATTACTTAGCATTTAATTAGAAGCCCAGCTGGCATATTTATTGCATCGGGCGATGGGAAAGATTATAATGGCAAAGCCAAGTCCATTATAATGTTGACCATTGTTTTGCCCCCTTCTATACCCTTTTCCAGATTGGCCTTGGAAAAGTCAAGTTATCATTCCTCTGTGAATGTATCTAGCTAGCGGGCATGACTTTGTGTCATGGTCCTTGTCCTTTGTGACACTCTTATGGTTATTGGTTCCGGTACCGGGGTTTTCTCTTCGAGCTTTCATGCTGCTATGAAGATGTTGATTGTTGATTATTGAAGCTGCACAGCGACTTTTATTTGGTTCTTCAGTTTGGTGAAACCTTGGCTAAGTATCCTTTGTTACGTGTTTATTTCAGTCTTATGTGCTGCATGATGAGTTAGTCGTTATTTCCAACTGGTATGGGACAGTTGGCGATAGGGAGCTTTCTCATTTGTTGTTACGTGATTTACTTGTTCAGTTATCGTTGATTTGCATGATATTATGCCATGTAGATGCATTTAGTAACTTACTGAGATTTTATCTCACCCCGTTTCTTGTTTCAAATTGTTTTTCCTTAACCCCCCCCCAGGAGAGCAAGCGGTAGCGTTGTGAGGTCCGTTGTAGCGGGAATCTTCTGAGAAGGTTGATCGTATTTGAGATAGTTGCTCTTCGGAGCCTTTATGTATTTTATTGTGGGTTCGTAGTCGTTCAGTGTGTTGTATATACGGTTGTACTTTGGGTATTTTTGTTAATAGTTGTTCTTGCTTCCGCATTTGTTTCTAGTCTCCGAGTTATAATCTCGTTGAGGTGTTGTTTGATGGTATTGGTTTATAGTGAATTCACGCGCTCGGTTTGGTATATTACATTTTGGAGATGTATATTATAAAAATTTTATATTTATGGATTTGTAAGATTTCCGGGGCGTGACAGTTGGTATCAGAGCAATGGTTTTAGATCTTGAAGGAGAATAAGAACTCTGATATTGAATAGGTTTCAATACTTGGATGTTATGATTTTGAGTGGTTTAGAAACTAAGTTTTCTTGAAAGAATGAGGTTAAGGTAGAAGTTGGTTGAGTTATAAGTCGTGATATCGACGTCGAGTGTTCCTTCTCTTGTGGTATATTAAGTATAGGATTGGTGTCAATAGTGTTGGTTCCATTGGGGTTAGTTGGCTTGGGAATCGAGAGTGCGAGTTTTGAAGGCTTGAACGTACCTATTTCGTAAAGTTGAAATGTCTTGTGCTATATTCTTATGTTTGTTCTCGTTAAGTGATTTATGTTGAGGTGTATTCTCGAGTACGGAATTTCGTGATCGCTACTGATAGAGGTAAGGTGATCTGGTTATGTCACCTATGCGGGATATTGATGAGTTAAGTGGTATGGTTTAGCTTTCTATATGATACGAATTTCTTGTGTGCCATCGATAGGTGGAGAATATTTCTATACTGGTATGTTGACTTTGTTTAGGAGCATACTAGGTGTATATATATATATAATGTTCAAGTTCTATAATGAAAATCAGAAAATCTTTATTATAAGGTTGTGCTGGGAATTTAGCTTATTCTGTTGGCAATGTTAATTTTGAAGTCTTGGGTATAATTTATATTGGGGGCAATATGTCGCTTGATCGATAGGGAACTTGGGTTAAATTGGGTTGTTGTGGTACAAGGTTGTAATGCTAATATTTAGATCAATATCCATATTGTATCGGTTGCGTTATAGGAGTTGAGGATTCAATGAGAATCTCTTGAGGAAAATTTTGGTCACTTTTAGTACATCTCCGTGAATGCATCGGAATGGATTAGTATGGAGAGGTGTACGATTTGTTATGGATGATGAGTTTGTTGTAGGAGTTATGATCATTAATGGTGATAAGCGTGTTAAGTTAGAAAGGACTAAGTACATTTTGGGAGAGTAATAATTTCTCAATCTATGTTAAAGACATTTAGAAATTTTGGTTAGATAGTGGTTCTATGGTTCTAAATCCCTTCTTGATGGCGTTACCAGAATTGGATCAAGGGCATGTGAAGAAATTTGAGTATCAATACTTGGGCATAATTAAGGAATATCATGATTTGGTATTGGGTCAGTCGGAACGTTGCTAGCTAATTGGCTTATTATGATGGTAGTACTATTGAGCCTAAGTATCATTAGGTTAATAAATGCATGCGTGGAAGACTAACTTGGGTTAGCTATTGGAGATTTGAGGTTCGTTGATTTCCTTGGTTATATGAGCACAGATTATTAACTAAAAAGGGAGTTAGAGGAAATCCATTGAAGATAAAATTTAGATCATTTTCGGACTATTGAGTATTCGTAATTATTTCAGGCTTTCAAGGATTGGAGTGTTATGACGATGATATTCTGGCGTAGATTTAAGTGGACATTTTGTATTAAAATTTTGGGTTTATATTACACCACTAGTTTAAGGTGCTACCTAGAGCGAGAGCACTATAATGGGAATCCTTAGAGATATAGCCTTTGGTGAATATTATGGGGATGGAAAATTTCTTTAGCCTTTCATATTTTAAAAGCTAATTAAGCTCGAGATGGTAATGTTTTGAATTTCAGGGGAATAATACTAAGTATGCGATTTACAAATAGAAGTACCTTTGCGGTGTAGTTAAGGCTATGAATAAGGCGAGCTTGAGATAACTCGAGAATTATGTGTGGAAATAATTTGTATTCTTCGATCTTGAGTACGGATTTTGATTAGTAATGAAGATAATGATGGAATGATTCGGTTCAAGAGGTAGTGTTATCGTAAGCATCATTTAAGGTTACCTTGTAGTGGGTTAGATTGGACAATTGAGGAATTTGAGAAATGGCAGAACTATCGTATCCGTAGCTAATTGGTCTTTCGGGTAAGTCTCGTTAAAATTCGGGTCGAATTTTCCTTAAGGGAGAGTGAATGTCACGACCCGAAAACTAGGCTCTATTTTATTAGTAATAAATAATAATTATTTATTTAAATTATTATGTAATTAATAATTTATGTGTGCATTTTATGTGTTATAATAAATTATGACTAGCATTTTATTTGGGTCATTTGTGCTAGTGTAGAAGTGTTGGGTCTTAAATGTTAGTGGGGAAAATAAGATGATTGAGTTCCGGTACCGGGGTTTTCTCTTCGAGCTTTCATGCTGCTATGAAGATGTTGATTGTTGATTATTGAAGCTGCGCAGCGACTTTTATTTGGTTCTTCAGTTTGGTGAAACCTTGGCTAAGTATCCTTTGTTACGTGTTTATTTCAGTCTTATGTGCTGCATGATGAGTTAGTCGTTATTTCCAACTGGTATGGGACAGTTGGCGATAGGGAGCTTTCTCATTTGTTGTTACGTGATTTACTTGTTCAGTTATCGTTGATTTGCATGATATTATGCCATGTAGTTGCATTTAGTAACTTACTGAGATTTTATCTCACCCCGTTTCTTGTTTCAAATTGTTTTTCCTTAACCCCCCCCCCCCAGGAAAGCAAGCGGTAGCGTTGTGAGGTCCGTTGTAGCGGGAATCTTCTGAGCAGGTTGATCGTATTTGAGATAGTTGCTCTTCGGAGCCTTTATGTATTTTATTGTGGGTTCGTAGTCGTTCAGTGTGTTGTATATACGGTTGTACTTTGGGTATTTTTGTTAATAGTTGTTCTTGCTTCCGCATTTGTTTCTAGTCTCCGAGTTATAATCTCGTTGAGGTGTTGTTTGATGGTATTGGTTTATAGTGAATTCACGCGCCCGGTTTGGTATATTACATTTTGGAGATGTATATTATAAAAATTTTATATTTATGGATTTGTAAGATTTCCGGGGCGTGACAGTATCTGAATCTCCTTCCAGAAAGTCAACTATAGCATCCCAGGTAGCCTTTGCGGTTTTGCAGTGAAGCACCTTAGAATGAGTCCTCAGGTCAATAGCTGACACTAGCATGGACATAGCTCTTCCATCAAAATCCACATTGATGCGGTCTGCATCAGTCCATTCACTTTCTAATTTCTTAACTTCAGCTTCTTCTCCTGCGGTTCCTGCACGTGGATTAGCTTTCATAGGAACATATGGTCCATCAGTAACCGCGGTCCACAGTCTACGATCACATGAAATCATGTGTTTCATCATCCTATCTTTCCAAAAGATAAAACTATCTTCATCCAGAATCGGTAAGTGATTCGAATTGGATGTTTGCATCATATGGGTGTTTGTGTTTGCCATTGGATCAGCACCCAAGCGGTTAAGGTTGTAAAAACAAGTTTGGTGGATATGCTCTGATACCACTTGTTGGTCCCAGAGGGCAACAAGGGTATAGAACCGCTAGAGGGGGGGGGGTGAATAGCGGTCCGAAACTTTTTCGAAAATACCCTTAAAATCAACCGAGTACTTATCAGTTTGGCCAACTGCGGTTCAAAGCACAAGAACCGAACTGATAAAATGCACAGCGGAGTTTGCGGTTTTGGCCAAATATATTAGTTAAAGAGTTGGGAGGTTTGACTCGGGTTGAGAAAACACTATGATGCAACAGAATAGTTAAACTTAAAGTTTAAAGGAAAACACAATTCATCTTTCAAGTCATTTCGTGTATGGAAGCAAGTTCAAGACCACAAACAAGAAAGATAAATATCAAGACAGAAAATAAAGATCAAACACACAAATTGAAGAGGTTCGTTCTTAAATGAACTACGTCCTCTACCTAGATGGTTAGTCTAGGATTTTCTAATAGCTATAAGACTTGTATTAATTTAGAGGAGGTTTTACAAGATGAATCTAAACTCTAAACAATAAGTCTAACCTAAGCTATAATAACAACCGGTGTTTTCGAAGTATATAATCTATGTGATCATATAAATCGGGTGTGTGTGTGAAAAGAAATCAAATGCTCTAAGTATCTAAATGATGGTTGAGCAAATAGAATTCTTTCGGTGTAAAGGCTAAGTATGAATGGTTGTTAGGCTTGAAGCTTTGATGAAGAACTGGGTTTGCAATGGAGATGATTTTAAGATATGAATATCTGGGTTTAACTCTTCAAAGCAAACTTGAATACTTGGGAATGAATCTCTTGAAGCTCAGCAACCTTCATTGTTGAATAATGAAGGCTATTTATAGGCAGAGCACCCTTGTGACCGTTGGGTAAAGATTTGAATCAAATTTGAAGGGTACAGTGCTGTCGAATTCCCATTGGTTGAGCTGTCATTTTCGTCCTTGGTTTTGTCTTGTAGTCCTAGGTAGTTGTTGCACCACTACCTGACAATTGTCCTTTGTTGCAGAAAGGACTAACGGTAAACAATTCAAACTGATGGACAAACCGACATTCCTTGCAGAAACTCCAAGTTAACTTAGAGTTATTGTGACATGACATAACAACATCCTTATACGGTCAAAAAGGGAATGTTTGTCTAAGGAATAAATGACATCTCTTTAATTCTTCAATAACTGCTCTGCGGTTTCACCAAGCATAGGGGCGGTTTGAAGAATGATCTTGATGTGCGGTTTCATCAAACATGCAAACTGCAGTTTGATGAAACTGAAGAGCTCCATGCTGGCGGTCTCAAGATGATGGCTTGAAGCACTAAACCGCTAATGATACAACCGAATTATACTCAGCCTAGAAAACGAAAAATCTAGAAATGGACTTATCTAAAAATTGAAGTAGAACTTCATTACATGCGGTCCTAAAGTCCATAAAAAGACACGTGGCATGGATCAATCAAATTAAGGTGGGTGAACTAACAATGAATTCTAACAGACACTATCCCAAAGTTGTACATTTAAATAATGCAAACTGAATAACAACCTTCCCTAAAAAGCTATATCCACACTCGACGTCCTGTCTTGTGATCAGCGAGTCTAATCCTTTCCACCTGGGGGGGGGTTAAGGAAAAACAAAGACAAAACAAAAGGGGGGTGAGATAAATCTCAATAAGTTACTAATGCAACTACATGACATGCTATGATGCAATAATCGGTAATAAATCACATAGCACGTAACAATTATCATTTAACAGATAGCAGCGGAAATAAACAAGTAACAAAGGATATTAGCCAAGGTTTCCCAACTGATATAACCAAATTAAGGTCGCTGCGCAGCTTCAACAATCAACAATCAACATCTTCATAGTAGCATGAAAGCTTGAGGAGAAACCCCCGGTACCGGAACCAATAACAAAGTAACATGCCACAAAGGGGGGAGCCATGCCACAAAGTCATGCTCCAAAATGCCTAGCTAGAATACTCACAAAAGGAGCTAGCTCATCCCATCCAAGGCCAATCTGGATGAGGAAAGAAGGACCAATGGGCGATGCTGTACTGGACTTGGCTGGTGCCATTATATCAGTATCCATTGCCTGACTCGATACACAAATAACCAGCTGGACTTTCAAATAAAAGCTAAGTAATAAACTCTAGCTTAAATAAACAACTACTGATTCCAAAGTAGGGAACCTTTCCAAATAAATTACCACAAAGGTAAATCAATCCAAACCACACATCAAAGATGGCACACATTCCCAAACGATACTCAATCAAATTCTATAACATTTTTATTCACAAAAGAACCAAATCCAATTAATAAAGTGTTCCACGATGTTAACTTAAGTTAATTAGTGTAATTATACTTAAACTAGGGAAGTCACTTAGTTTTAAACAAGCAAAAAGGAAGATTTCTGGAACAGGGGGCGGGCGGGTGCCTGGATGGGGTCGGGCGCGCGCTTGAATGACCAGAAGGTCTGGCCATCAGAAAAAGGCATGTAGGCGGGCGCCTGGTCCAACCCGGGCGGGCGCCTGGTCTACGGGCTGGGAGGAATTCTCAGCTGGGTTCATCAAAATTTCTTACCATTTTCACAACTCTCAAAATCAATCACAACCCAACTTGATTCCCAAAGTACCCAAACAACATCTAATAAAAAGGGGACCTAAATAACCCATTTATCAATCAAAACCAAGATTAAATCCCAACATTCATCAAATTCACCATTTTTAACCAAAAACCAAAATAAATTCCAAATAAATCTCAAACTCAATCAAACATCAAATGTATCAACTAAAGCATTATATAAACATGATATGATCATTTTAGCATAAAAATGGGGGAAAAGCAACTTACTTGGAATTTCTCAAAGATGACGGATTTCAAATATTTTTAGCTCTCTACGATCCTATCGACGATCCAAACAAGTTTCATATTATGAGAAATGAGAAATAATGGAAGGAAGATAGGTAGAATGAAGAGAGAAGAAAGAGAAGAAAAACTTACCCAAATGGAGAGAGAGAGAGAGAGAGTTGCTGGAGAGAGATGAGAAGTGAGGTGAGGGTGAAAGAGTGAGGGAGGAAGAGAGGGAGTAGGGAGAATTATTTGAACATTTTCACTTAGACCCCTCCCCTACTACTACCCTTTACAATTAAACTCCCCAATAACAATTAAGACTCAACTCTTATACACTAGCACAAATGGCCCAAATAAAATGCTAGGCATAAATTATTATAACACATAAAATGCACACATAAATTATTAATTAAATAATAGTTTAAACAATTAAATAAGAAATAATTAAATAATTAAATATTTATTACTAGAAAATAGAGACGGGTTTTCGGGTCGTGACACCTCATGTAGAGAATGGCCAAGGGGATGTCATGGGGTATAACACGGACGGTGGTGCGTGTTGCAGGTTGGTATGTATCTGGCACTTGTGGCATTTTCTAACCATTTCGATGCAGTCGGCTTCCATAGTAGCCCAGTAGTACCCTAGTCGGATAATTTTCTTTGCTAGCATATTTCTATTCATGTGGGTTCCACAGACTCCTTGATGGACTTGGTCTATGATTTCTACGGCTTCGTGCTCGTCGGTACAGAGTAGACACTGCTCGTGGTGTTTCTTGTAGAGGCGATCACCTATGATAACGAATCGGGCGGCAAACCATTTGAGGGCTATCTTTGCTTTAGGTGATGCGTCTGATGGAAATGTTCTGTCTAAGAGGAAACGCCATACATCATAATACTTAGGTTTATCGTCTAAGGCATTCACAGAGTTACACTCTTCTTTATAGTCGTGCAGGTCTATGATTGAGTAATAAGCATGAGTTGTTCGCCTTGCGACTTTGAAGGTCTTGACCTCAGTCCATTCGAGAATTTCCACAAGTGATGCTTGCATGGCTAGCGATTCTGCTAAGCGGTTCTTATCTCTAGGAAGATAGTAGAAAGTGACCTCTTTGAACTGTTTGACCAAGTCTTGGAGATGCTCGTTGTATTTCTGGAGTGTAGGATCTTGTACCTTCCACTTTTTGAGTGACTGATAGATTATAAGTTGTGAATCTCCGTACACTTCTAGTTCGGTCACATTTATTTCTAAGGTAGCTTCAAGCCCCGCTATGCAAGCTTCGTACTTGGCAATATTGTTAGTGGCCTTAAAATCAAGGCGGATTGCAAGTGGAGTGTAGAAATCTGAGGGATCTACTAGTAACATACCAATGCCATATCCCCGTTTATTGGCTGCGCCATCGAAAAATAATTGCCACTTATTTTTTGCTATTGTCATGATGTCCTCATCAGGGAATTGCGGGTGTTCCCCCTTCGCTTCATCACAAGGAAATTCAGCTAAATGATCCGCGAAGACTCTTCCTCTCACGGATTTCTGTGTGATGTAAGTGATATCGTACCCCGCGAGCATAAAGTACCACTTAGCAATCCTAGAGGAGACATGCGAC
The DNA here is from genome assembly GCA_026119855.1 of Campanula takesimana. NCBI lineage: Eukaryota > Viridiplantae > Streptophyta > Magnoliopsida > Asterales > Campanulaceae > Campanula > Campanula takesimana. Next base: position 62,379 of record JAOWBW010002127.1, on the reverse strand, counting down.
TTCTCGAAAATGTACTTCATTGGGTCTATTCTGGCGATAAGTTGTACAGGAAACGCCTCTATGTACGGCTTTAGTCTCTCAGCCACCCATACCAATGCAGCACACGACTTTTCTAATGCAGAGTAATTCAATTCAGCCCCTTGGAAGCGACGGCTGACAAAGTATACGGCATTCTCTTTCTTTGAATCGGGTTACTCTTGTCACGACCCGAAATATAGGCTCTATTTTATTAGTAATAAATAATTATTTATTTATTTATTTGCTTATTTATTTATTTAAATTATTATTTATTTAAATAATTATGTGTGCAATTTATGTGTTATAATAATTGCCTAGCATTTTATTCGAGTTAGTTGGGCTAGTGCAGAAGTGTTGGGTCGTAATTGTTAGTAGGGAGTGTAGTATTTGTGTGTAGTGTGAGAGAGGGGGCCTAAGTGTAAGTTTTTGAATTATTTCCCCCTACTCCCCTCACCTCCCTCACCTTCTCCCTCACTCTTTCACTCATCTCCCAGAAATCTCTCTCTCTCTCCAAGCTTTTGGTAAGTTTCTTCCTCTTCCTTCTCTCTTCATTTTCTCCTTCTTCCTCTCATTATTGTTCATTTCTTAAAACGTGAACATTGTTTAGATCGTCCTTAGGATCGCGTAGAATCAAAAAGAATTGAATTCCGTCAACTTTGAGATTTATCAAGTAAGTTACTTTTCCCCCATTTTGATGCTAAAATGTTCATATCATGATTAGATAATGTTTGATGTGTATTATTTGAAGTTTGGTTGGGTTTTGAATTTGTTTGGAATTTATTTTGGGTTTTGATAAAAAATGGTGAAATCTTGAATGTTGGGTTTGATTCTTGATTTTGGTTGTTAAATGTTGTTGTATGAGTCCTTTTAGACTTATTAGTTGTTTTGGTACATTAGTATGTGAGTTGGAATGTTTGATTTTGGTTGAATGTGTTTTGGGTTTGAAAATGGAAGAAACCATCTTGTTCTTCCCGATTTCCAGAAATCCAGAAGGTTGGGCGGCCGCACAAAATTGCCTGGGCGACCGCACAACATTCTGAAAGCTTTTGTTCTTGGTTTGAAGGATTTTGGGCGACCGCACAGTCCCTTCTGGGCGGCCACACAGTTCTCTGAAAATTTACATTTTGTTAAATTTGGGTGATTGAAGGACGCGTTTTGGTCCAAGTCTTGGGTGTCCTTCTAGTTGACCTTAGTGAACATTGTAGTACACTTTAGTGATAGAATTGGGTCCATTGTGATCAAGTTTGTGTTTGAAATTCATTAATTGTTAATTGGGATTTTGGAGCACTTTTATGATGGATTGTTGGTTCATTTCATCTTCTTGGTGATTATTTGGTATGATTCCCTACTTTGGAATCCTTTGTTGTTTATCGTGCTAGTATTTTATTACTTAGTAGTTATTTGAAAGTCCAGCTGGTATTTGTGGTTGTGTCGGGCGATGTGAGATATTGTGATGGCACCGGCCAAGTCCATTATGGTGTCGACCATTGTTTTGCCCTTATTTTCCTCTTCCAGATAGGCCTTGGTTGAGACGTTTGGGGCATGACTTTGTGGCATGGCTCCCGCCCTTTGTGGCACATTACTTTGTTATTGGTTCCGGTACCGGGGTTTTCTCTTCGGCTTTCATGACATTATGAAGATGATGATTTGTTGATTATTGAAGCTGCGCAGCGATCCTTTATTTGGATGTTCCGGTTTGGAAAACCTTGCCTATATCCTTTGTTATGTGTTTATTTCCGCTGCTATCTGTATGTGATAAATGCTATGTGCTATGTGATATTTATTATTGCTTATTGCTTCTTGCATCATAGTATGTCATGTAGTTGCATTAGTAACTTATTGAGATTTATCTCACCCCCTTTTCTTTTATCTTTGTTTTTCCTTAACCCCCCCCCAGGTACTAAGGATTAGTCTCGTTGATCACGAGAAAGAGGACGTCGAGTGTGGATCTATTCTTTTGGGGAAAGTTGTATAGGTTGGTTTACATTATATAAATGTGTAACCTTTTGGGGTATTTGTACCAAACAATGACGTCGTTAAGAATTCTATATTTGTATTTTATTGAGCATAAACTTGTGGAAGTTTATGATAGTTGTATTTGGTTCTTATTAAACTTGGTTTTGTAAAACTTTGGATTATCACCTTTTGGTATTAAATGAAATTTTTAACTTCGGTATTTCAAAGTTTTGGTTTTAGAGTCGACGTCCAGATCGCGGTCTCGGGCCCGCAGGGTCCGGGGTTGCGACAGTTGGTATCAGAGCTATGGCATTAGCTCTAAGTATAAGTCTAGGTGGATTAGTATGACCTTGGTGGGTAGTAGTGTGCGGAGTGATTAACGGTTGATGTCTTTTATAGGTAATTACTCAAAATGTCTGGAAGAAGAAACAGAGGAGGTACTAGTGGGGCACAGAATCAGAATGATAAAAGGGAAGAAGCATGTGCCATGTTTCAAGGCATGTTCGAGGCGGCCATGAAGGCCATACATGATCAAGGTCCGAGGTTAGAGCAAGCACCACCCCGCTATGGTTTGGAGCAATTCTTGAAACTGAAACCGGTTGAATTCAATGGGGAACCCGACGTAAGGAAGGCTGAGTTGTGGATTGAGTCTATGGAGAAGATTTATGATGTGTTTGGTTGCTCGGATGAGGACAAGGTCCGGTTTGCGGCTTACAAGCTTGTGGGAGCCGCCGAGCATTGGTGGAAAGGTATTAAAGCTACTTGGGACGATACTCACACGGTGTATGCGTGGGAGTTGTTTGTGCGCAAATTCAAGGAGCATTTCATTCCGGTTGTTGATCAAAACCGAAAGGAGATCGAGCTACTCAACCTAGAGCAAGGTGTGTTGTCTATAGCACAATACTCGGCGAAGTTCATAGAATTAGCCCGGTATTGCGACTATTTGGTAAGGACCGAGGAACAAAAGGCTATGAGATTCATTCGGGGATTGAAGACCTCCATCCGTACTCAACTTATTGCCCAACGGATTGTGACTTTCCAAGATGCGGTGGACCGAGCCTATTTGATAGAGCAAGATATTGGGGAACATAAAAGGAAGACCGAGGTAGCCAACCCGAGTAAGCAAGGAGTTCAAAGCAAGCCACAGCACCGTTCCGATAACCGAGGTAACTTTGGGGGACAATCTTAGTTCCGAGGGCAACCGACCCCAAGGAACCCGGGTACCACTTCCGGGAACCAAGGGAACCAAATTAGGAGGCTTTGTTCGTATTGTCAAAAGGAAGGTCATTCTAAGGACCGGTGTTGGAAGAAGCAGGGAAGGTGCACCAATTGTGGTCAAATGGGTCATTTTGCAAGGGATTGTCCGAGGAATAGAATTCAACCAACGGGGGTAGGAGCTGGGGCTCCTCAGGGTCAGAAAAGGGACGCTACGGGAAAGCCCAAGGTCCAAGGGAAAGTGTTTGCAATGAATCAACAACAAGCCACAGATGATCCTACAGTTATTGGAGGTATTATTTCTATATCTAATGTGAGCGCACGAGCGTTAGTAGATCCAGGATCATCTCATTCATACATCTCTGTGCAATTTACTTCCATTTTAAATGCTGCATTCGAGTCTTTACCGTACGTGCTAGAGGTGTCGACCCCTATAGGAGAATGCTTGATTTCTGATCGAGTCTTTCGTGCTTGTGATGTGGTTATATGTGGTCGTGTCCTTTGTGCGGATTTGGTGGTTCTTCCTATCCAAGACTTTGATGTCATTTTGGGTATGGATTGGTTGAGCAAGTTTCATGCTTCCGTTGATTGCCGTAAGAAAACTGTTACTTTTTCTATTCCCGATGTGCCTAAGTTTGTCTTTGAGGCTAGTCCTCTGAGTAGAAAGGTTCGCTTAATTTCTTTTATGAAAGCGGAAAATTTATTGCATAGTGGTTGTGAGGGGTTTTTGGCTAGTGTTCTTGATACTAGGAAGGAATCCCCTAGTTTTGATAGTGTTCGGGTAGTTCGGGAATTTCCCGATGTTTTCTCTACCGAGTATGATATGCCTCCCGATCGTGAGATTGAGTTTTGTATAGATCTTTTGCCGGGTACGGCTCCGATTTCGAAAGCACCTTATAGGTTAGCTCCCGCAGAGTTGAAGGAGTTAAAGGTTCAGTTGCAAGAGTTGCTTGATCGAGGGTTTATCCGCCCTAGTGTTTCCCCGTGGGGAGCACCGGTATTGTTTGTGCGGAAGAAAGATGGTTCGTTGAGATTGTGTATAGATTACCGGAAGTTGAATCAGGTTACGGTGAAGAATAAGTATCCTCTACCGCACATTAATGATTTATTTGATCAGCTTCAAGGGTCCGTGGTTTTCTCTAAGCTTGATTTGAGGAGTGGGTACCATCAGTTGAAGGTTAGATCGGAGGATATTCCGAAGACTGCTTTTCGCACTCGTTATGGTCATTATGAGTTCTTGGTTATGCCATTTGGGTTGACGAACGCGCCGGCCGTATTTATGGATTTGATGAACCGAGTTTTCCATCCTTATCTTGATTCGTTCGTGGTAGTCTTCATCGACGACATTCTTGTTTATTCGAAATCTCGAGAGGAGCATGAACAGCACTTGAGGACAGTTTTATCCGTTCTTGCGAGGGAGAAATTATTTGCGAAGTTCAGTAAATGCGAATTTTGGCTCGAGAAGGTGTCATTTCTGGGTCATGTGATTTCGAAAGATGGGATTTCGGTGGATCCTTCAAAGATTGAAGCCATAGTGGATTGGAAGAGACCCGAGTCAGTGACCGAGATTCGTAGTTTTCTGGGTTTAGCCGGTTATTACCGAAGATTTATTGAGGGGTTTTCGAGGATTGCTACTCCGATGACTCAGTTGACCCGGAAGAATGTTCCGTTTGTGTGGACCGAGAAATGTGACAAGAATTTCGAGGAATTGAAGAAGAGGTTGACTACCGCACCGATCTTGACTTTGCCTAATGGAAGCGATGGCCTAGTGATTTATAGTGATGCTTCTAAAGAGGGTTTGGGTTGTGTGTTGATGCAGAACGGGATAGTAATTGCTTATGCTTCGAGGAAGTTGACCCCTAGTGAACAGAATTACCCGACTCGTGATATGGAGTTGGCGGCGATTGTCTTTGCGTTGCACAAATGGAAGCACTATCTTTATGGAGCGAAGTTCGAGATTTTTACGGATCACAAGAGTTTGAAGTACCTTTTCTCCCAGAAAGAGTTGAACAACCGTCAGCGTCGATGGATGGAATTGTTGAAGGATTATGATTGCACGATTTCTTATCACCCGGGGAAGGCGAATGTGGTAGCCGATGCGATTAGTAGAAAATCTTATGTGGCTTCGATGATGGTCCGTGAATGGAAAATGCTTGAGGATGTTCGAGATTGGTCTCCTCGTGAATCGAGACATGGGGCTATTTTTGCGAATATAGGGTGTCTCCGACCCTAATTCAGAGGATAAAGGAAGCTCAGAAAGAAGATCCCGAGTTGGTGAAGATAATGGGTAAATTGAAGGAAAAGAATTTCGAGGATTTTTCTATTAGCTCGAGTGGAGTTTTGACTTTCCATGGAAGATTGTGTGTTCCGGATGTTGATGGAATTAAACAGAGAGTTCTTGATGAAGGTCACAAATCGAGGTATACTATTCATCCGGGTTGTACGAAGATGTATCAGGATTTGAAGCAACAATTTTGGTGGATTAATATGAAAAGGGAAATAGCCGAGTATGTATCGAGGTGTTTAACTTGTCAACAGGTCAAAGCCGAGCATCAGAGACCCGCGGGACTACTTCAGCCGTTAGAGATTCCCGAGTGGAAATGGGAGCATGTGACTATGGATTTCGTTACGGGACTGCCTCGTACCCGTAGGAAGTATGACAGTGTTTGGGTAATAGTGGATAGATTGACCAAGAGTGCCCATTTCTTGCCTATTGACATCAGATATTCGATGGAGAAGCTTGCAACCCTTTACATTGAGGAGATTGTTAGATTGCATGGAGTTCCGGTTAGCATTGTGTCAGATCGAGACCCAAGGTTTACTTCTAGGTTCTGGAAGGCGTTTCAGGAAGATTTAGGTACAGATTTGCGATTCAGTACGGCTTTTCATCCCCAGACCGACGGTCAATCCGAGAGGACTATTCAGATTCTTGAGGATATGTTGCGAGCGGGTTCGATAGACTTTTCTGATTCTTGGGATTCGCATTTACCGTTAGTGGAATTCTCTTACAACAACAGTTATCAGGCTAGTATCGAGATGGCACCGTTTGAGGCCTTGTATGGAAGAAAATGTAGATCGCCTATTTGTTGGGATGAGGTTGGTGAAGCGAAGATTGTGGGTATTGATTTGCTTCAGGATTCAGTTGAAAAGGTTAGAGTTATCCGGGATCGATTGAAGACAGCCCAGAGTAGACATAAGAGCTACGCAGACAACCGAAGGCGAGATCTTAGTTTTCAGACCGGTGATTTTGTGTTTTTGAAAGTGTCTCCGAAGGTGGGTATCCGAAGGTTCGGGAAGAAGGGTAAATTGGCTCCGAGGTTTATAGGTCCGTTTGAGATTTTGGGAAAGGTTGGACTTCTAGCGTATCGTCTTGCGTTACCGCCATCTTTGGAGCGGTTGCACAATGTGTTCCACGTTTCTATGCTTCGGAAGTATGTTCATGATCCATCTCACGTGTTACCGAGGATACCGGAAGATATTGAGCCCGATATGACTTATGAGGAACGACCGGTTCGGATCTTAGATTCTAAAGTCCAAGAGTTGAGGAACAAAAGTATTTCTTTGGTTCGAGTTCTTTGGAGGAATCATAACATCGAGGAGTCGACTTGGGAGCTCCGAGATGAGATCGAGAGGAAATTTTCGTGGCTTTTTGTTTAAGGTGAGTCTCGTTAAAATTCGGGTCGAATTTTCTTTAAGGGAGAGTGAATGTCACGACCCGAAATATAGGCTCTATTTTATTAGTAATAAATAATTATTTATTTATTTATTTGCTTATTTATTTATTTAAATTATTATTTATTTAAATAATTATGTGTGCAATTTATGTGTTATAATAATTGCCTAGCATTTTATTCGAGTTAGTTGGGCTAGTGCAGAAGTGTTGGGTCGTAATTGTTAGTAGGGAGTGTAGTATTTGTGTGTAGTGTGAGAGAGGGGGCCTAAGTGTAAGTTTTTGAATTATTTCCCCCTACTCCCCTCACCTCCCTCACCTTCTCCCTCACTCTTTCACTCATCTCCCAGAAATCTCTCTCTCTCTCCAAGCTTTTGGTAAGTTTCTTCCTCTTCCTTCTCTCTTCATTTTCTCCTTCTTCCTCTCATTATTGTTCATTTCTTAAAACGTGAACATTGTTTAGATCGTCCTTAGGATCGCGTAGAATCAAAAAGAATTGAATTCCGTCAACTTTGAGATTTATCAAGTAAGTTACTTTTCCCCCATTTTGATGCTAAAATGTTCATATCATGATTAGATAATGTTTGATGTGTATTATTTGAAGTTTGGTTGGGTTTTGAATTTGTTTGGAATTTATTTTGGGTTTTGATAAAAAATGGTGAAATCTTGAATGTTGGGTTTGATTCTTGATTTTGGTTGTTAAATGTTGTTGTATGAGTCCTTTTAGACTTATTAGTTGTTTTGGTACATTAGTATGTGAGTTGGAATGTTTGATTTTGGTTGAATGTGTTTTGGGTTTGAAAATGGAAGAAACCATCTTGTTCTTCCCGATTTCCAGAAATCCAGAAGGTTGGGCGGCCGCACAAAATTGCCTGGGCGACCGCACAACATTCTGAAAGCTTTTGTTCTTGGTTTGAAGGATTTTGGGCGACCGCACAGTCCCTTCTGGGCGGCCACACAGTTCTCTGAAAATTTACATTTTGTTAAATTTGGGTGATTGAAGGACGCGTTTTGGTCCAAGTCTTGGGTGTCCTTCTAGTTGACCTTAGTGAACATTGTAGTACACTTTAGTGATAGAATTGGGTCCATTGTGATCAAGTTTGTGTTTGAAATTCATTAATTGTTAATTGGGATTTTGGAGCACTTTTATGATGGATTGTTGGTTCATTTCATCTTCTTGGTGATTATTTGGTATGATTCCCTACTTTGGAATCCTTTGTTGTTTATCGTGCTAGTATTTTATTACTTAGTAGTTATTTGAAAGTCCAGCTGGTATTTGTGGTTGTGTCGGGCGATGTGAGATATTGTGATGGCACCGGCCAAGTCCATTATGGTGTCGACCATTGTTTTGCCCTTATTTTCCTCTTCCAGATAGGCCTTGGTTGAGACGTTTGGGGCATGACTTTGTGGCATGGCTCCCGCCCTTTGTGGCACATTACTTTGTTATTGGTTCCGGTACCGGGGTTTTCTCTTCGGCTTTCATGCCATTATGAAGATGATGATTTGTTGATTATTGAAGCTGCGCAGCGATCCTTTATTTGGATGTTCCGGTTTGGAAAACCTTGCCTATATCCTTTGTTATGTGTTTATTTCCGCTGCTATCTGTATGTGATAAATGCTATGTGCTATGTGATATTTATTATTGCTTATTGCTTCTTGCATCATAGTATGTCATGTAGTTGCATTAGTAACTTATTGAGATTTATCTCACCCCCTTTTCTTTTATCTTTGTTTTTCCTTAACCCCCCCCCCCAGGAGCTAAGGATTAGTCTCGTTGATCACGAGAAAGAGGACGTCGAGTGTGGATCTATTCTTTTGGGGAAAGTTGTATAGGTTGGTTTACATTATATAAATGTGTAACCTTTTGGGGTATTTGTACCAAACAATGACGTCGTTAAGAATTCTATATTTGTATTTTATTGAGCATAAACTTGTGGAAGTTTATGATAGTTGTATTTGGTTCTTATTAAACTTGGTTTTGTAAAACTTTGGATTATCACCTTTTGGTATTAAATGAAATTTTTAACTTCGGTATTTCAAAGTTTTGGTTTTAGAGTCGACGTCCAGATCGCGGTCTCGGGCCCGCGGGGTCCGGGGTCGCGACAACTCTTGTGCTAGCATAGCCCCTAGTGCAGTGTCATTGACAGTAAGTTACAAGGTCAATGGTTTCTCCTTATGCGGTGGTACCAATACTGGCGGATTCACTAAGTACTCCTTGACCTTTTCAAAGGTTTCTTGGTATTCTTCAGTCCATTCTAGAGATGCATTCTTCTTGAGGAGTTTTAAGATGGGTTCGTACATCGTTGTGAGTTGATTAATTAAACGACTAATATACTGAAGGTGGACCATGAATCCCTTGACCTCTTTTTGCGTCTTAGATGGAGGCATGTCAATGATGGCTTTGAACTTAGTGGGATCCGCTTCTATACCACGCTCGGTAACCATGTACCCAAGGACCTTTCCTTTTACTACCCCAAACGCGCACTTGGCCGGATTAAGTCTCAACTTGTAGTGTCTCAACCTTTTAAAGAACTTTCTGAGGTCGACGAAGTGCTGCCCATCGGAGCCTTTGGAGTGTATGATCATATCATCAACGTAAACCTCCATCTCTTTATGTATTATGTCATGGAACAACGCAGTTACAGCTCTCTGGTACGTGGCTCCAGCATTCTGAAGTCTGAATGGCATGACCGTATAACAGAATGTCCCCTAACGTGTGGTAAACGCTGTTTTGTATTGGTCCTCCTCAGCCATGAGGATCTGGTTGTAACCGGCGAATCCGTCTATGAATGAACGGACCTCTTATTTTGCGGTATTATCAACGAGCATGTCTATGTTTGGAAGAGGAAAATCATCTTTCGAAGATGCTCTATTGAGATCACGGAAATCAACACAGATGCAGACCTTTCCATTTGCCTTGGAAATCTGCACAGTATTAGCCAACCAGGTTGGATACTCTATCACTTTGATGAACCCAACACTCAGGAGTTTCTCTATCTCTTGTTTGACTTGTACTGACCACTCTGACTTAATTCTGCGGAGTTTTTGCTTGACTGGCTTTGAATCGGGAAGCAGCGGTATCTTGTGCTCAATAATCGAGTTGGCTAGCCCCGGCATATCTTTGTAGGACCAAGCGAACACATCTACGAATTCTCAGAAAAGCGCTATGAGGGCTTGTCGGTCTTCCCCCTTGAAAAAACTGCCAATCTTGGTCTCTTTCGGATCATCCTCCGTCCCCAGATTAACTGTCTGCATTTCTTCGGCATCAATAGGACCATTTCCGCCACGAAGAACTACTTGCTTATTAATTTCTTTTAGGATTTGTTTGTTTTCTTGATCTATCTCGTCATATGACTCATTATTATCTAATTCTTTAGGGTTATTAGTTAATTCATCATTTACGACGCTAGCAATCTCGGGATACTCAGAAAGATCTATTTTTTCATTAAGAAAGTAAGGGAATACATGTTCCGCGATGGCATCCAAGTCCTCTTGGGTGAGCTCATCGGTAGCGGTATCTGACTCTAAGGTAAGAGTTACAAATTTTCTTTCTCTATGGCGATGGGGAGTACATCCTAACTCTTGGATCAGTAAGTCTTCACTTGCTATGGGTCCCCTAGTTGTATACCAATTCTGGATAGGCTCGTCACTCTTCTCGATGAGCTTGGTGTAGTCTTGGTTCAGAGCATCCCCCTTGTCTATTGCATTGATCTGAGTGTCCTCTAGCTTGCAAAGGTTAAGAAATTGACGCAGTAGGTCTTCTCCCAACACAAAGTCCCACTCACTGAATGCTTCTGCCTTGGTACCCCCTAATTCTCGAGGTAGCCACGAGAATTTTGTCGGTTCTGTTTCAAGTCAGTACGGATCACAGTCACTGAATATTTCAAAGCCCGATTGGCGCTTCCCCATATGGTCGATCCGTGGTTCAGTGAACATGAAGTATGGCAAGTTTTCCCCCTCACGTACAAAGTACCCGTTTAGAGTCTTTCGATAGGGTGGTGCTAGTGACACTATGTATGAGATCCAATCCCTTTCATCCTTAGGGATGCCCTTGAGTGGTGATACATACCCTAGACCATATTTTGGGGGGTATAGAACGACAGGTGGTGGTTCTTTTATCCCTTGTAAATGCTTGCCAAGTCCAAGACCGGGGAAGTACCCTTCTTTTAGCATCATGTTAAGTACTAGGAGCATTCCGGAGAATGGAATCGCCTTGGAATAGTCATTTTCAGTGTGCACCTCTACCATCTCTACATTACTCTCTTTTTGGATTTCGAATCCATTGAAGAGTTGGTCAGCTGCCTCATGCTGAATTTTTAAGATCGGGCTAGCAGTGACTAGTTCCCCAAGTATGGTGACTATCGTGTCGTTGTGTTTAAACTTAACACATTGATGGAGAGTTGATGGTACTCCTCCTTTTTGATGTAGCCATGGGCACCCCAGAAGAAGGTTGAAGGAAGAAGGGATGTCAATGACTTGGAATTCTGCCTTTGTAGTTATCTCTCCCACTATCACTGTTAGAGTGATCGCCCCTATAGGTGAGCGTGCAGTGTAATCAAACCCTCTTACAGTAAGAGTTGACGGTTTTAGCTCTCTTGAGGTAAGGCCAAGCGTTGTCATGACTTTCTTGGGTAAGACATTTATGGCGGACCCATTGTCTACTAGGATTCTAGGGATTCGATGCCCATTGCGGTTATGTAGAGAGCTTTGGTGTTCCCTCCACCATACTGTGGTAGATCTAAGTCGGTAAATGTTATCACATTGCCAAATTGGATTTTGCCTACCATTTGTGTTAACTCTTCGGGAGTTATTTCTTTGGGCACTTCGACTTGGGCTAAAGATTTAGAGATCATCATTCGATGCTTATGAGATGAGCCTAAGAGATCCCATATGGAAATGTTGGCTTGGGTTTTCTTTAGTTGTTTAAGAAGTGGATCGTCAAGCTCAACGGGTTCGGGCTCTTTCGAAGACGATGGTTCTTCTATTCTTGGGTCTTTGTTTATTATGACTCGACCAGAACGGGTGAGTATGTTAACATCCTCCTTTTCTTTATTATTCTTTCTATCTAGTATTTGATCCCAAGACAACATGTAACAGAAAGAAATTTCATTATTAAACTTTGGAGTGCTCTCGCCCACATTTGGGACTAGGCGAGTAGTCTCCTCTTTCTCACTAGCTATTTCTATTACATTGATTCCTCCTCCCGTTGTTGGGAGAGGGCTTACCACTACATTAGGGACCTTTAGTTGCTTAGCGTCTATGAGATCTTGGATCACATCTTTAAGGTGGTGGCAAAAGTTGGCATCATGACCACTAAATTGATGGAACTTGCAGTAGAGGTGGTGATCATGGTTTGCAGGGAGTTCCTTCGGAGTAGTAGGAGGCTTCCTTGGTGCGACCTTGCCGGCATCTACGAGTATGTCAAATATCTCGCTTTGAGTGATGCCTTCGAACTTGTGGTAGGCTCTTGGCTTTGCCTTAGCTTTGGATTCAACTTCCATTTTATAACATTCTCTTTGAGCTTGTAGGCATGCTTGGAGTGTATCGATCTTATTCCCATAGTACTCTTCTTGCATGAATAGGCCTTTTTGGAATGCGCCTACTTCCTCTTCTCGGGCTAGCAATTGACTTTGGAGAAATTTGATTTCTCTATCGAAGAACTCCTTTTGTGTCCGTAGTCGAGTCATGAATTCTTCTTCTATTTCCCTCTTGAAGCGTGCGTACAAGACCGTTGCGTACACCTCAGAGAGTTGACCCACTTCCCCCTCTAGTCGAGCTTTGAGGTCGTTGAGTTCTTGAGTAAACTTAGCGCTTGACATTGTGTTGGGAGTGTGGAGCTACTTTGCTGAGCGGACGGACCTAGAGTGCAGAAACTGTGTCAAATCCAGGCTGGGGTCCCAACAAGTCGGATTTTATGAAATAGGGTTGACCAACACGGCAGATTCACAGAAAAAGGAGGATGTCTCATACGAGACATGGATGTCTCGTACAAGGCATCCAGCCTAACAATCAGATTGAAGTTTTTAATCCTATTGGTCGGATGGAATTTAATCCATTTTGAGAGGTTACTACTCTAGTTCATCCTGGAACAGTGGATTCTGTCACCCTAGAATATGAGCCCCTTGTTTTTCACCTCTATTGCACTCTCCCAAACGGATAATTCGGGCAAGGGTCCCATATTCTCATCGAAATCCACCATTCAAATTAACCAAACATAAGTGATTCCGTAGTTGTTTTGCACTTGGTTAAACAACGCATTAATGCAATCAAACCTTGTGAAGTCTTTTAAGGGACAACCGAAGGGGACATTGTCAAACGCAGGGTTTTAATGGTGAGAGAGACTAGACTCGAATCCTCGTAGAAAATTAATCATCTCATCACCTCAACCCTTTGTCTAACAATTTATACCGAAGGGACAATCATCAAGAATTCATTAAGGGAGGATTATAGATTGTAGAAAATGCGTTATCTAGGGCAAAGATTAAAACAACCCTAAGAATCGAACCGACCGGTATCGAGGAGTGTCTTATTAACTAGTATGTATACATGAGGTTGATGTAAGGCTTACGGCTAAGGCTCCCCATGAACACAGTCTAGGAGCGTGTCACGGAGTGGGTACACCATCTTTGGAGAGACCGGTAAGGGCCATTCGTTAGAATGGGGGTGCTGACCAACATCCGTCCTCCGATTGGGACCCGGGTTTATAGGGTATGTAGTGCAGTTATTCTACATGCGTGCACGTGTGTAAGAGTCAAGATCTAGGTGACAAAGAGAAAATAGAAAGTTTTTTTTTAAAGCAAAACAAAAACAAGCAATGGCCGGGCCAAGTGGCTGCCTACGTTTCCCTCTTGTGGAGGAACTCAGGCCGTCGTAGTTCACACATAAAGCAAACGTAGGTAAAGCAAGGAATAAAAAAATTAGCAAGTACTCCTGCAAAACAAAGGTTAGCTTTAAGATACACGGGGAGTTTCTTCATCGTTAGGAAGGTCCTAAGACTCAAAAACAGAGGGGAGAGAGGATCTGAAACCCTGTGTACGTGTTTGAACTGAACGAAAGTCCTTTTTCAAACTAGAGAGTCAGACCAGCCGGACAGAGCTGAGATGTCTCGTACGAGACAAGTGATCCCTCGTATGAGGCTTCTCAGTCAGGGAACAGATTACAGTACAGAATGCAAAATTTTGAAACAACAATGATTTCTTTCGACGCAAGTCCAACCCACTTACTGTGATCTTCCCCAGCGGAGTCGCCACTGTTTGCGTATGGGCTTTTCGAGGTGGTTTTCGTCCTTCGATTTACCTTTTTGGTTGTTTTGAGAGTCGCCACCATGTTGTTGTCGGAACACAGACTGAGATATCTGGATTCAGGGGTTAAGTTATGAATTGGGAAGGTCAACGAGCACCCAATTCACCCAATCTAGGATTGGTCTTGCTAAGAAATCATCATCATTGTTTCAAAATCATGCAAAACATACGCAAAAGAAAAACGAACAAATAAATAATTGCTTTTTTATTTGGGATGTCGGATCATGTGCTTCGAGACCATCTCCATGGATTGGAGAGGCTCTAGGCTGATCCTTTGATGGAATCACACTACTTCAAAGACAAAGAAGGAGATGAGAAGGTAGAAAACAAAGAGTTTTACCTAAGAGTTCTTCAAGAATCCTATGGATGGCCTTGACTAAAGGCCTTGATGATCCAATGAACTTGGCTTGAATGGTGTTGTGGAGGCTTGAATTTCATGGGTGAGGAAGAGGGACTGATTATGGGGACCTCTTTGATCAGATTTGGAGTGGTTTTTTGGGTGAATAAGGATTCTATCCCCTTTTTGGTTCAAGAACCTCTATATTTATAGGATTTCTAGACCTAGGGTTTTGTCCAAGAAGGTAAGTTGTGATGGGAATCCAAGACTTGATTTCCACAGAGGTATTTTTGGACTTTAGGATCGTCCATTAGGTTTTCCCCGGATTGCTTAAGTGTTTGCCAAGAAAAAGGGGTCAAGATCAATAAGGAAACTGACCAAAACCCGACTGTCAATGGGGGATACCTCGTACGAGACATCAATGTCTCGTACGAGACATCCATGTGTTGGAATCACATTATTGCCCACTGCAGCAGTTTTAATGTTCATTTTGGCCCCTGAGTAATGGAGTCAGTCAGAAACTTAACGAAACATGTCCAACTTAACGAGTTTCGACCCAAATCAAAGGTGAGACACAGAAGTAGTGTGATTATGAATGAGTGTCCAAAATGGGGTTGTTGGGTATGCCCACTTATATCTCAGTTTCAATGTAATAGGATTGATTAGATTTGATTGATCCATCACCTAAGTTTTATTTCATGGACTTTAGACCCATATGTAAGAAGTATTTATACTTCATTTTTTAGGTTGTCCATTGCAATAGAATATGCTTAGGAATAGGGAAAGAAGATAAAGATTCAAGATAAATCACAAGTTTAGTTTGAGCCACGCGCCTATGCGCCATGCGCCTCCTTAGGCGCGCGCATGAGTATGCGCCTAGCTTAGCTTATGCGCCCCAGATGGCTTAGCGCGCGCTATGTCTACGCGCCCCTTAGCTCAACGCGCATAAATGTTGAAATAACATTCAGTGATTTAATGAAGACTCAAAAACTTGAAGAGATTCAAACTACGCCAATGATCCAACGGTGGTTAAATAACACGTATGCACCTGCATCTAAGGACACCTGTCCATAACGGTCATATTTGTGTTATGTGTCTAACGGCTATAAAAGGACACGTGTTCCACTCAATGAGCGACAGCACATCCGTCCTTTCTCTGACTCACCAAGGATTTCCAACGGCTAGTTTTTAGGGCTCTACTATAAATAACCCATAACTTCCACCATTTGAAGTTGCTAAGCATTTCACGAATTTCTCTCTCAAGCATTTGTTGAAGATTGCCTTTGATTTACCAGAATTCTCAAGAACATCTTCATAACTTCATCCTTAGCCCAGATCCTCAAGCAAAAACACTTTAGTTTTCTTGTGCTCTCAATCTCAAAGATCTAAAGAGCCTTGAATCTAAAATCACACACGCACCTCTTTAAGTTTGATCACTTAGATCTTTCTTTTAGAGATACACCGGTTATTGTCTAGGATTTGTTCTTTCATAGATATAGATCTTGAGTTAGTGTATAAGCTCAAACGATTGTAATTTGTAACACTCTCAGATTATATAAAGATCTTCATTAGAAATCCAAGACTAACCATCTTGGTAGAGGACGTAGATCATTTTCCCGATCGAACCTCTCCAAATAGCGCGTACTTATTTACTGCTATTTCCTTTCAAGTTCATATCATATCTAACTATTTGTTTGTTTATTCATTGTAGATTGATTGATTGAACTGTGTTGTGTTTGTTATATCATTTGCCTTAGTTTCTTATTTCACCCACTTTGAGCCAAAATACTTAGAGTGTGTGTGCGCCCCCTTTATCATCCTTTGCGCCTATTTACATTACTAAATTCCGCTGTGCATTTCACTCACTCACTTAGGCGCATATCATAACGCTTATTTGATAAAGTGCGCATTTGCAATTGAGTTTATCAAGGGTACGAAAAGAATTTTAAAACAGTTATTCACCCCCCCCCCTCTAGCTATTTTTCATACCCTTGTTACCCTTTGGTACCAACAAGTGGTATCAGAGCAAACACCTTTATAAAACGCTTTTGTTTTTAAAGCTTAACAGCTTGGGTGCCGATTCTGAATGGCAAACTCAAAACCTATGGCAACTGCAAACTACACTCACGTTCCTGTCTTTGATGAAGATCATTTTGACGTGTGGAAATTCAGCATATTGACCCATCTCAACTCAACCGATGAAAGGCTCCATGACACCGTCGTTTATGGACCTTACATTCCAGTTAAAGATAATCCAAATCCACGCACCAACGCTGCTCAACCTACAGTTCTGAAACCGAAAGAAGAATGGACTGAGGAAGAAACAAGAAGAGTTGCAAATGATGGGAAAGCTAGAAACATTCTCCTAAGCACCCTAAGCACGGCTATGAAACAACAAGTCATGCATTGTGCTACTGCTAATGAGCTATGGGATGCCATTGAAGAGCAAATAGAAGGAGATACCATTTGCAAGGAGAACAAGAGATACGAAGTACAAAAGAGATTCAACAATTTCTCTCAACTCCCCGGAGAAACCTTAAGACAAACTTATGAACGCTTTTGTGAAATTATCAATCTATGTATTTCACTTGGCATGAAGTTTTCAAACAAAGATTTGAATGTCAATTTTCTTCAAGCTTTTGGATCAAGATACATACATAAATCTAGCACTCTTGAAGACGCTGGAACTTTGGATGATTGGACTTTAAGGAACCTTTATGCTAATCTTAAAGTTTATGAGCTCAAACTTCAGCGAATTAGTGAAACTGAAGGAAAATCAAAATCTGTTGCAATGGTGGCGCATAGAGAGGAAGCCCAACCTCCTGCGCCTGCGTCTATTCAGAAAGAGAAAAGTTCTGATCCCCAAATTTCTACTTCTGAGCTATTGGACATGGATGATGAAGACTTCGCTTTATTTGTGAAGAGATTCCAGAAGTTCAGAAAATTCACCAAGCCCGGCTCAACCAACAAATATCAAGTATCCACCAGCAAAGCTCCTTCAAAGTTCATAAGGAGCAATGATTCTAAAAGAAAAGAAGACCTTGTTTGTTTTAATTGCAGGAAACCTGGATACTTTGCATCAAGCTGCCCAATTCCCAAGTTCGAGTATATGCAAAAGAAGAGCAGCCATACTCCTAAATTCACTCCCAAGTTCACTCGTCATAAGGGAATGGTTGCTGAGGAAGAAGCACCAGCAAATGAGCACAACACGTGGATTAAAACAGACTCCGATGAGAGCGGTGAAGACTCCGATAATGGACTCGTTTGTTTTGTTGCAAAAGATGAAGATGATGGTGAAATTAATGACTATGACTCCGATGACTTCTCAAAGGATGTTCCCGATATGAAAAACTTAAACAAACCAATCAAGAAATCTACTAGTCACTTTGAAGGGAAAAAGAAGAAAGGACCAACCATCAGTGAGCTAATTGAACAAGGATGTCTTACTCCGGCTCAAAGCGATGGTGGATTATTATTTGCCCGATGTGATCTAAGTGCAAGGAAAGCTAAGAAAGGGAACTTACATTAGACCACAAGTTGAACCAGCTGCACCAATTCCTAAAATCAACGATGATGAAATTGGTGCTGAACAAGAAAAGTTATTCAAAAAGGCTGAAAAAGTAATCAATAGATTTGATAATATGAAGGAAGCTTAAGCACTATCATATGATGAAATTTCCCAGATTAAGACCGAGAAAACTGTTCTAAAATCTGAACTCACCCTCCTTAAGGAGCAGATAAAGAGCATGACTCCTCTTACTGTTAAAAACACTTTTCTAACAGAACAAAACTCACTTCTTAAAGTTCAAAACGATGAATTGGTCGCTCAAATTACTGATCTCAAAAAGATTACAAATGAGTGGTCCAACTCTCGTGTCACTATGGACAATATTTTTGAGTCCCAAAAAGCCAGTGGTGATAAAAGTGGCTTGGGATTCTCATCAACTAGTGACAACTTTAAGTGTGATGTCTGTGCTGAAAGAGATAGCGAATTTACAAAACAGCAAACTTTTAAAATTCCCAAGGAAAAACATTCTAATTCAATGGGAAAAGGACAGGAAAAAGTCAAGAGACAAACATTCCATTATGTCTACCCAACGAAGCAATTTGGGAAAGCTAATGGGAAAGATATAGCGACAGATGAATCATCCTCTAGCAAAATCCCTCTTGAAACAAAGCGCGCTCCTTCTCCGAGTGCTCATTATGCGCCTAGGAGCCACGCGCCTCATCGCCGTGCGCCTCCTAGCCCTATGCGCCCTCCTAGATCAAGCGCTCCAAAATTTCAAAAGAAGGATTTTGTTAAGGCTAGTCCGTCTGACCCAAAGAAGAATGCTACCCCAAAGAAAAGTAAAGAGTTTGTGAAAACTCATGTGATCGGTGGCTTTCATCATTGTTCCATTTGTGATTGTTCTGGACACAAGGCCGTGGAATGCCTTTTGCGATTCACTTCCAATGCCAAAGGACGTAAAAACCCTAAGGTCAAGCAAGAGTGGGTTGTCAAAAGTTGCTAACTCTAGGACCCAAAAGGAATAAAGGGGACCTGCTTAAATGTATATATTTCGGGTTCTTTGTTTCATGGCTGGATCTTCAAAAGCTAGAAATTATGAATGGATTCTCGATAGTGGGTGTTCACGACACATGACTAGAGATGAATCCTTATTAGAAGATGTTCATGAAGAAAGAGGTCCCTCAGTAACATTTGGTGATAATAACAAAGGTCAAGTTGTTGCATATGGAAAGCTCAAGAAAGAAAAAGTGTGCATTGAAAGAGTCTCTCTCGTGGAAGGTCTCAAGCACAATTTATTATCCATATCTCAATTCTGCGACAAAAGATTAGAATGCCATTTCACCTCAACTCAATGTCTTATCAAGAATGGCAAAACTGGAGCTACATTACTCACGGGATATTGTAAGACAAATATTTACATTAGTGTTTTCCATAGTATGAACTCTAATACTAATCTTTGTTTTGTAGCTAAAAGTGTGAGCGAAAATAGTTGGCTGTGGCACAAGCGCTTAAGTCACTTGAACTTCAAGTATCTATCTAAACTCAGCAGGAATAACCTTATTAAAGGACTTCCCAAGGTTGCTGATCATCATGACAAGAAGTGCGTCGCGTGTCAACTTGGCAAACAACCAAAGAAATCTTTCTCCAACAAGACTAATCTTTCAACTTCTAGATGTTTGCAACTGTTTCACATTGATCTATTTGGTCCAGTCACCCCTACAAGTATTAGAAGAAACAAGTATACTTTAGTTGTGGTGGATGATTATTCAAGATACACATGGGTGGAAATGATGATCTCAAAAGACGGTTGTTACGACATTTTGACCACCTTATTTCGACTGCTCCAAACCCAAAAAGAAGATGACATCGTTAGTGTTCGATCCGACAATGGAATAGAATTCAAGAACAACGGTGTTGCTCGATATTGTGACGATCATGGGATAGATCACAACTTCTCAACCGCTGGAGTTCCTCAACAAAATGGTGTTGTGGAAAGAAAGAATAGGACGTTGATTGAAGCAGGAAAGACGATGATAGCTGAAGCTAAATTGCCCAAGTACTTTTGGGAAGAAGCTATCAACACAGCATGTTTTACTCAAAATCGTTCCCTCATTAACAAACTTCACAACAAGACTCCGTATGAACTTTGGTGTGGTAGAACTCCCAACATTGCATTCTTCAAGATCTTTGGTTGTAAGTGTTATATCCTCTACAATGGAAATGAACATAGAGGTAAATTCGATGCCAAAGCCGACGAAGGTATTTTTGTTGGGTATGCCAAACATTCTAAAGCATTTCGCATTTTTAATAGATCTACATTAGTGATAGTTGAATCTGTACATGTTACATTTGATGAACATTCTCTCCTTGAGCCACATTTGGCTCCAAATGTTGCTGATGATTCTATTGAGCTTAACGAAACAGGTGCTCCTATTTATGTTGTGCCTACTCAAAATCAGAATCTATCAACTCAAGGAAATCCATCTACATCAAATGCACCTAATTCTTCATATGACGTGCCAAATGGATCATCAGCTGCGCCTCACTCATATGTTGCGCCTCTTGATTCCTCTCATGTGCCTATATCTACTGTTGCATCTGGTGTAAACCCAAGTTTCAACTCTACACCAATTCAACCCCAAAATTTTGATGATTTAGAATCTGGTGAAGATGTACCAATTGAAGACCTTCAAGTTACTACGACTCAACCTAACTTACCTCCTGAAATTCGTGAAGTTAGAGGTCACCCAATCAATAATATCATTGGTGATCTAAATGTTGGTGTTCGTACAAGGAGAGCTACAAACTTTGATGCTTACACTGCCTTTATCTCTCAAATTGAACCGAAGAAGGCTGATGAAGCGCTCCAAGATCCAAATTGGGTTGTTGCAATGCAAGAAAAACTCAATCAATTTGAACGATGTAAGGTTTGGACTCTTGTTCCAAGACCAAATGATCAAGGAGTGATTGGTACGAAATGGGTGTTCAGAAACAAGATGGATGAGAATGGAACCATCACAAGGAACAAAGCACGATTGGTTGCACAAGGCTATAGGCAAGAAGAAGGAATTGATTAGGATGAAACTTTCGCGCCCGCAGCAAGACTTGAAGCTATTAGACTCTTTATAGCTTACGTCGCTCACAAGAACTTCAAGCTATATCAAATGGATGTGAAGAGCGCGTTTCTAAATGGTAAACTCCAAGAACAAGTCTACGTTTCTCAACCTCCTGGGTTTGAAGATTCTCAATTTCCAAATCATATGTACAAACTCCAGAAAGCTTTGTATGGACTCAAGCAAGCACCAAGAGCATGGTACGATACACTATCAAAGTTTCTCATTGAAAAAGGCTTCACTCGCGGTAAAATCGATACAACTCTTTTCATTGCCAAACATAATAGTCATAAATTACTTGTTCAAATTTATGTTGATGATATTATATTTGGTTCTAGTAATGAATTGTTGTGCAAGCGCTTTGAGAAACTAATGAAGAGCAAGTTTGAAATGAGCATGATGGGAGAACTCACATTCTTTCTCGGGCTTCAAATCAAGCAAATGAATGAAGGCATATTTATCAATCAAGCCAAATATACAAAGGACTTAATCAAGAAATTTGGACTTGACAATGCTAAACCATACGATACTCCAATGGCTACCGGCAACAATCTCAACAAATATTTAAAAGGTAAACGTGTTGATCAAACGCTCTATCGAGGTATGATTGGCTCGCTCCTTTATCTTACTGCTAGTAGGCCCGATATTATGTTTAGTGTTTGTGTTTGCGCTCGTTATCAATCTGACCCTAGAGAAGCGCACTTGATTGCTGTGAAACGTATTATAAGATATCTATCCGGTACTGTTAACCTTGGACTTTGGTAAACCAAAGATTCGAACTTTAAACTTGTAGGTTATTCAGATGCGGATTATGCAGCGTGCACAATTGATAGGAAAAGCACAAGTGGCACTTGTCATTTCCTCGGATATCGACTTGTGTCATGGGCAATTAAGAAACAAGCTTCAGTATCTGTCTCAACAACCGAAGCTGAATATATCACTGCGGGAAGTTTTTGTTGTCAAATACTATGGATGAAGCAGCAATTGGTGGACTATGATATCATCGAAGAAAATTGTCCCATCTACTGCGACAACACTTCAACCATTGCCGTTTCTGAAAATCCTATCATGTACTCCAAAACCAAGCACATCGACATCAAATATCACTTCCTCAAAGACCACGTGGAGAAAGGAAATATTCATTTGGAACACGTGGGAACCGACTATCAAATCGCTGACATTCTAACGAAAGCACTTGACACGAAACGGTTCATCTTTTTGAGAGGTGAAATGGGTATGCTTGAACTCAACTAAATCCTTATAGTTTTATTATTACTAATGATTTTATGTTTTGTTGAGTTATAAGCATACTAGGTTTTAAAAGATAAATCAATTTCTGAGTTTCAAGGAAACTCACTGCACGCCCAAGCATGTCTGCGCGCCCCCACACTCTGCGCGCTCAAAAGCCTTATGCGCCCTATCTATCATGCGCGCCCATGAGTGTTATAGGCCTCCCTAGCGCCCATTTATGACTGCGGCTCAATCAATGCACCAAAATTTATTATTCCAATGATTGAACGTATTCAATACTCACAAGTACCAGGTATGTTTGTTCTTATTTATTATAGGAATCTTTGTCGTTTGACATTCCATAATTGTTCAAGTGTACTTGTGCAATTATTTTTCCCTCATTTTTTGATTTTCAAAATTTTATTTTCTGTGGATATATTTCTTGCACCCCAAACTTACACCAAAACAGATGTTTTTGGAGTTTGTGCAAAAATTAGTCAAAATTGCTCATACACTTATAAGGGAAGTGGAGCAGTTTTTCTTAACCCAAGATGTCACATCATCACTCCTTGGGTCATTCAGCATTAAATAAGCCACCACCTCCTAAAATCCCTCATTAATGCTTCTCCTTTCCAAAGTCAATCACCATAAATGCCTATCTCTTCATCTTCCATTTTTGTCTAGAAAACCTACCCTATATATATAACCCTAACCCCTTCACCTTCCTTTTTCATCATTGCCTACACCCTCACTCACCAACTTCTCTCTTCTCTCCCAGTCTCTCACTCCTCCGCCTCACTTTCTCTCTCTCTCTCTCTGTCTCGTTTCTCTCTCTCTATCTCCATTTCTTCTCCATTTTTTTTATCTCTCTCTATATATATGGGTCCTAAACGTTCTGCAAAGACTACACAAGATGAAATGGTATGAATTCTTGAACTCAAAAATCTTAATTTATGCATTTTAGTTTCGTACTTTCTGGGTTTTCGGGTTCTTAGAAACCAAAAATCATTTTTCTTGATAAATCTTGTTTCGATTCTCCGTTTTCAAAATCGTTTGTTAGGTTATGTTCTTTTTGTGATTTAGAATCTTTTAAACTAAACTTTTCAACGATCAATTCGTTATATTTTGCGAATCTGAAGATTTTTCATTTTTGAACTTTTCGAACTTTCGGTTCTTTAAATCCACTTTCTGGATTCGTTGTTATTTTGTACTTGCTTTGGTTTACATTTTTGTGATCCTTGTGTTTATGCGGTCATTTTGATATATTGTATGCTTGATTTGGTGAACTTTCATGAATTATGTGTTCTTGGTGTTCTTCGAGCACTCAAGCCATGTTCTTCGTGTTTTTCGTTATTTTTGCATGACTTGGGTTTCAAAATTTTCAAAACATGTTTTTCAAAATTTTCATATTTTGATTCTTAAAAACTTGCATATGTATGTTTGCATGTATGTCGCGACCCCGGACCCCGCGGGCCCCGGGACCGCGAGCTGGACGTCGACTCTAAAACCAAAACTATGAAATACCGAAGTTAAAAATTTCATTTAATACCAAAAGGTGATAATCCAAAGTTTTACAAATCCAATTACAACTAACATAAACTTCCACAAGTTTATGCCCAACAAAAGATAATTATACAAATCCTAATGACGTCAAAGTTTGTTACAAATATCCCTAAAAGGTTACACATTGATATAATGTAAACCAACCTATACAACTTTCCCCAAAAGAACAGATCCACTCTCGACGTCCTCTTTCTCGTGATCAGCGAGACTAATCCTTAGCACCTGGGGGGGCGTTAAGGAAAAACAAAGATAAAAGGAAAGGGGTGAGATAAATCTCAATAAGTTACTAATGCAACTACATGACATGCTATGATGCAAGAAGCAATAATCAATAATAAATATCACATAGCACATAGCATTTATCACATAACAGATAGCAGCGGAAATAAACACATAACAAAGGATATAGCCAAGGTTTTCCAAACCGGAACATCCAAATAAAGGATCGCTGCGCAGCTTCATAATCAACCAATCATCACCTTCATAATAGCATGAAAGCCGAAGAGAAAACCCCGGTACCGGAACCAATAACCAATGAAATGTCACAAGGGACGGGAGACATGTCACAAAGTCATGCTCCAA
Organism: Campanula takesimana; assembly: GCA_026119855.1. Lineage (NCBI taxonomy): Eukaryota > Viridiplantae > Streptophyta > Magnoliopsida > Asterales > Campanulaceae > Campanula > Campanula takesimana. The sequence goes on along the minus strand of JAOWBW010002127.1, from coordinate 37,886 downwards.
GTAAAGCTAAAATGCACACAAAGGAGCTAGCTCTTCTCACATCCAAGGCCAATCTGGAGGAGGGTAATAATTGGGCAAAACAATGGTCAACATCATAATGGACTTGGCTTGTGCCATCATAATATTTCGCATCGCCCGAAACACACACAATGCCAGCTGGGCTTTCACGTAAAGGCTAAGTAATAAAATACTAGCACGATAAACAACAAAGGATTCCAAAGTAGGGAATCATGCCAATTAATCACCAAGAAGATGAAATGAACAAACAATGCACAATAAAGGTGCTCCAAAATCCCAATTGACAATTAATGAATCTCAAACACAAACTTGATCACAAAGGACCCAATTCTATCACTAAAGCGTACCACAATGATCACTAAGGTCAACTAGAAGGACACCCAAGATTTGGGTCAAAAAGCATCCTTCAAACACACAATTTTAACAAAATGGAAATTTTCAGAGGACTGTGCGGCCGCCCAAGTTGGGTTGTGCGGTCGCCCAAAGTGCCTCAAAACAAGAACAAAAGCTCTCAGAAAGATGCGCGGTCGCCCATACAATTTTGGGCGGTCGCCCAATATGCCGGAATCGCCAGAAATCGGGAAGAACAACAGGGGTTCTTCCATTTTTAAACCCAAAACCCATAACACCCAAAATCCAACACTCCCAACAAGATTTCTAAGGTACCCAAACATTATTTAAACAAAAAGGGGACCTTAACAACACCCTTTATCAACCAAAACCAAGATTGAATCAAGATATTCATCAATTCACCATTTTCAACCAAAAACTCAATAAATTCCAAATAAATTGCAAAACTCATCCAAACTTCAAATGTAACACATCAAACATGATCTAAACATGATATGAACAATTTAGCATTAAAATGGGGGAAAAGTAACTTACTTGAAAATAATGAAGGTTGACGGAATTCGATTCTTTTTGGTTCCCTACGAACCTATCGACGATCTAAACAAGGTTTATGATTTAAGAAATGAGAAATAACTAGAGGAAGATGGAGAAAAAGAAGAGAGAAGATAGAGAAAGAGAATGCTTACCTTTTCTATGAAGAGAGAGAGAGAAATGGGCTGGGAAGAGTGGTGAGGGTGAGGGAGAAGGTGAGGGAAGTAGGGAGGAGAAGAAGAAATATTTGAAATGTTACAATAAGGCCCCTCCCCCAATACTACCTTTTCAATTAAACTCCCCACTAACTAATAAGACTCAACACTTCCACACTAGCCCAAATAACTCGAATAAAATGCTAGACATAAATATCATAACACATAAAATGCACACATAAATATTTAAATAAATAATAATTTAAATAAATAAATAAGCAAATAATTAAATAAAAATCATTTAATTACTAATAAAATAGAGCCTAGATTTCGGGTCGTAACATTCACTCCCCCTTAAAGAAAATTCGACCCGAATTTTAACGAGACTCACCTTAAACAAAAAGCCACGGAAATTTCCTCTCGATCTCATCACGAAGCTCCCACGTCGACTCCTCGATGTTATGATTCCTCCAAAGGACTCGAACCAACGCAATGCTCTTGCTCCTCAACTCTTGAACTTTAGAATCTAGAATCCGGACCGGTCGTTCCTCATAAGACATATCGGGCTCAATATCCTCCGGTATCCTCGGTAACACGTGAGACGGATCATGAACGTACTTCCGAAGCATAGAAACGTGAAAGACGTTATGCAACCGGTCCAAAGATGACGGTAACGCGAGACGATACGCTAGAAGTCCAACCTTTCCCAAAACCTCAAACGGACCAATAAACCTCGGAGCGAACTTGCCTTTCTTCCCAAATCTACGAATACCCACCTTCGGAGATACTTTCAAGAACACCAAATCACCGGTCTGAAAACTAAGATCTCGCCTTCGGTTATCTGCGTAGCTCTTATGTCGACTCTGGGCTGTCTTCAATCTATCCCGGATAACTTTAACTTTCTCAACTGAATCCCGAAGCAAATCAATACCCAAAACTTTCGCTTCACCAACCTCATCCCAACAAATAGGCGATCTACACTTTCTTCCATACAAAGCCTCATACGGTGCCATCTCGATACTAGCCTGATAACTGTTGTTGTAAGAGAATTCCACTAACGGTAGGTGCGAATCCCAAGAATTAGAAAAGTCTATCGCACGCAACATATCCTCCAAAATCTGAATAGTCCTCTCGGATTGACCATCGGTCTGGGGATGAAAAGCCGTACTGAATCGCAAATCTGTACCCAAAGCTTCCTGAAACGCCTTCCAGAATCTAGAAGTAAACCTCGGGTCTCGATCTGACACAATACTAACCGGAACTCCATGCAATCTAACAATCTCATCGATATAAAGGGTCGCAAGCTTCTCCATCGAATATCTGATATCAATAGGCAAGAAATGAGCACTCTTGGTCAATCTATCCACTATTATCCAAACACTGTCATACTTTCTACGGGTACGAGGCAGTCCCGTAACGAAATCCATAGTCACATGCTCCCATTTCCACTCGGGAATCTCTAACGGCTGAAGCAATCCCGCGGGTCTCTGATGCTCGGCTTTGACCTGCTGACACGTTAAACACTTCGAAACATACTCTGCTATTTCCCTTTTCATATTAATCCACCAAAATTGTTGCTTCAAATCCTGATACATCTTCGTACTACCCGGATGAATAGTATACCTCGATTTGTGACCTTCATCTAAAACTTGCCTCTTTAATCCACTAACATCGGGTACACACAAACGACCACGGAAAGTCAACACTCCCACCGGGCTAATAGAAAAATCCTCGAAATTCTTTTCCTTCAATTTACCCATTATTTTCACCAACTCGGGATCTTCTTTCTGAGCTTCCTTTATCCTCTGAATTAGGGTCGGAGACACCCTAATATTCGCAAAAATAGCCCCATGTCTCGATTCACGAGGAGACCAATCTCGAACATCCTCAAGCATTTTCCATTCTCGAACCATCATCGAAGCCACATAAGACTTTCTACTAATCGCATCGGCTACCACATTCGCCTTCCCCGGATGATAAGAAATCGTACAATCATAATCCTTCAACAATTCCATCCATCTGCGCTGTCGGTTGTTCAATTCCTTCTGAGAGAATAGGTACTTCAAACTCTTGTGATCCGTAAAAATCTCAAACTTCGCCCCATAAAGGTAGTGCTTCCACTTGTGCAACGCAAATACAATGGCCGCTAACTCCATATCATGAGTCGGGTAATTCTGCTCACTAGGGGTCAACTTCCTCGAAGCATAAGCAATTACTTTCCCATTCTGCATCAACACACAACCCAAACCTTCTTTCGAAGCATCACTGTAAATCACTAGGCCATCGCTCCCATTAGGCAGGGTCAAGATCGGTGCGGTAGTCAACCTCTTCTTCAATTCCTCGAAACTCTTGTCACATTTCTCGGTCCACACAAACGGAACATTCTTCCGGGTCAACTGAGTCATCGGAGTAGCAATCCTTGAAAACCCCTCAATAAATCTTCGGTAATACCCGGCTAAACCAAGAAAACTACGAATCTCGGTCACTGACTCGGGTCTCTTCCAATCCACTATTGCCTCTATCTTCGAAGGATCCACAGAAATCCCATCTTTCGAAATCACATGACCCAGAAATGACACCTTCTCGAGCCAAAATTCGCATTTACTAAACTTCGCAAATAATTTCTCCCTCGCAAGAACGGATAAAACTGTCCTCAAATGTTGCTCGTGCTCATCTCGAGATTTCGAATAAACAAGAATGTCATCAATAAAGACTACCACGAACGAATCAAGATAGGGATGGAAAATCCGGTTCATCAAATCCATAAACACGGCCGGCGCGTTCGTCAACCCAAACGGCATAACCAAGAACTCATAATGACCATACCGAGTGCGAAAAGCAGTCTTCGGAATATCCTCCGATCGAACCTTCAACTGATGGTACCCACTCCTCAAATCAAGTTTAGAGAAAACCACGGACCCTTGAAGCTGATCAAACAAACCATCGATATGCGGTAGAGGATACTTATTCTTCACCGTAACCTGATTCAACTTCCGGTAATCTATACACAGCCTCAACGAACCATCTTTCTTCCGCACGAACAAAATCGGTGCTCCCCACGGGGAAACACTAGGGCGGATAAATCCTCGATCAAGCAACTCTTGCAATTGAACCTTTAATTCCTTCAACTCTGCGGGAGCTAACCTATAAGGTGCTTTCGAAATCGGAGCCGTACCCGGCAAAAGATCTATACAAAACTCAATCTCACGATCGGGAGGCATATCATACTCGGTAGAGAAAACATCGGGAAATTCCCGAACTACCCGAACACTATCAAAACTAGGGGATTCTTTCCTAGTATCAAGAACACTAGCCAAATACCCCTCACAACCACTATGCAATAATTTTCTCGCTTTCATAAAAGAAATTAGGCGAACCTTTCTACTCAGAGGACTAGCCTCAAAAACAAATTTAGGCACATCGGGAATCGAAAAAGTAACAATTTTCTTACGGCAATCAACAGAAGCATGAAACTTGCTCAACCAATCCATACCCAAAATGACATCAAAGTCTTGGATAGGAAGAACTACCAAATCCGCACAAAGGACTCGACCACAAATAACCACGTCACAAGCACGAAAGACTCGATCAGAAATCAAGCATTCTCCTATAGGGGTCGACACCTCTAGCACGTACGGTAAAGACTCGAATGCAGCATTTAACATGGAAGCAAATTGCACAGAAATGTATGAATGAGATGATCCTGTATCTACTAACGCTCGTGCGCTCACATTAGACACAGAAACAATACCTCCAATAACGGATGGATCATTGGTAGCTTGTTGTTGATTCATAGCATAAACCTTCCCTTGAACTTTGGGCTTCCCGGTAACATCCCTTTTCTGACCTTGATTAATACCAACTCCTGACCCGGATGCTTGTCCCTTGCCTCTAGTACAATCTCTTGCGAAATGCCCCATTTGACCACAATTGGTGCACCTTCCTTGCTTCTTCCAACAACGGCCTTCAGAATGACCTTCCTTTTGACAATACGAACAAGGCCTCCTAATTTGGCTCCCTTGGTTCCCGGAAGTGGTACCCGGGTTCCTTGGGGTCGGTTGTCCTCGGAACTGAGATTGTCCCCCAAAGTTACCTCGATTATCAATTCTCGGTTGTGACTTGCTCTGCGCTCCTTGCTTACTCGGGTTGGCCACCTCGGTCTTCCGCTTATGTTCCCCAATATCTTGCTCTATCAAATAGGCTCGGTCCACCGCATCTTGGAATGTCACAATCCGTTGAGCGATCAGTTGAGTACGGATGGAGGTCTTCAATCCCTGAATGAATCTCATAGCCTTTTGTTCCTCGGTCCTCACCAAATAGTCGCAATACCGGGCTAATTCTATGAACTTAGCCGAGTATTGTGCTATAGACAACACACCTTGCTCCAAGTTGAGTAGCTCGATCTCTTTTCGGTTTTGATCAACAACCGGAATGAAATGCTCCTTGAATTTCCGCACAAACAACTCCCACGCATACACCGTGTGAGTATCATCCCAAGTAGCTTTAACACCTTTCCACCAATGCTCGGCGGCTCCCACAAGCTTGTAAGCCGCAAATCGGACCTTGTCCTCATCCGTGCACCCAAATACATCATAAATCTTTTCCATAGACTCGATCCACAACTCAGCTTTCCTTACATCGGGTTCCCCATTGAATTCAACCGGTTTCAACTTCAGAAATTGCTCTAAACCATAACGGGGTGGTGCTTGCTCTACCCTCGGGCCTTGATCATGTATTGCCTTCATGGCCGCCTCAAACATGCCTTGAAACATGGCACGGGCTTCATCCCTTGTATCATTCTGATTCTGTGCCCGACTAGTACCTCCTCTGTTTCTTCTTCCAGACATTGAGAACAATTACCTGCATAAAACATCAACTGTTAATCACTCCGCACTCTACTACCCACCTAGGTCATACTAATCCACCTAGACTTATACTTAGAGCTAATGCCATAGCTCTGATACCAACTGTCGCGACCCCGGACCCCGCGGGCCCCGGGACCGCGAGCTGGACGTCGACTCTAAAACCAAAACTATGAAATACCGAAGTTAAAAATTTCATTTAATACCAAAAGGTGATAATCCAAAGTTTTACAAATCCAATTACAACTAACATAAACTTCCACAAGTTTATGCCCAACAAAAGATAATTATACAAATCCTAATGACGTCAAAGTTTGGTACAAATATCCCTAAAAGGTTACACATTGATATAATGTAAACCAACCTATACAACTTTCCCCAAAAGAACAGATCCACTCTCGACGTCTTCTTTCTCGTGATCAGCGAGACTAATCCTTAGCACCTGGGGGGGGGGGTTAAGGAAAAACAAAGATAAAAGGAAAGGGGTGAGATAAATCTCAATAAGTTACTAATGCAACTACATGACATGCTATGATGCAAGAAGCAATAATCAATAATAAATATCACATAGCACATAGCATTTATCACATAACAGATAGCAGCGGAAATAAACACATAACAAAGGATATAGCCAAGGTTTTCCAAACCGGAACATCCAAATAAAGGATCGCTGCGCAGCTTCATAATCAACCAATCATCACCTTCATAATAGCATGAAAGCCGAAGAGAAAACCCCGGTACCGGAACCAATAACCAATGAAATGTCACAAGGGACGGGAGACATGTCACAAAGTCATGCTCCAATTAAAGCTAAAATGCACACAAAGGAGCTAGCTCTTCTCACATCCAAGGCCAATCTGGAGGAGGGTAATAATTGGGCAAAACAATGGTCAACATCATAATGGACTTGGCTTGTGCCATCATAATATTTCGCATCGCCCGAAACACACACAATGCCAGCTGGGCTTTCACGTAAAGGCTAAGTAATAAAATACTAGCACGATAAACAACAAAGGATTCCAAAGTAGGGAATCATGCCAATTAATCACCAAGAAGATGAAATGAACAAACAATGCACAATAAAGGTGCTCCAAAATCCCAATTGACAATTAATGAATCTCAAACACAAACTTGATCACAAAGGACCCAATTCTATCACTAAAGCGTACCACAATGATCACTAAGGTCAACTAGAAGGACACCCAAGATTTGGGTCAAAAAGCATCCTTCAAACACACAATTTTAACAAAATGGAAATTTTCAGAGGACTGTGCGGCCGCCCAAGTTGGGTTGTGCGGTCGCCCAAAGTGCCTCAAAACAAGAACAAAAGCTCTCAGAAAGATGCGCGGTCGCCCATACAATTTTGGGCGGTCGCCCAATATGCCGGAATCGCCAGAAATCGGGAAGAACAACAGGGGTTCTTCCATTTTTAAACCCAAAACCCATAACACCCAAAATCCAACACTCCCAACAAGATTTCTAAGGTACCCAAACATTATTTAAACAAAAAGGGGACCTTAACAACACCCTTTATCAACCAAAACCAAGATTGAATCAAGATATTCATCAATTCACCATTTTCAACCAAAAACTCAATAAATTCCAAATAAATTGCAAAACTCATCCAAACTTCAAATGTAACACATCAAACATGATCTAAACATGATATGAACAATTTAGCATTAAAATGGGGGAAAAGTAACTTACTTGAAAATAATGAAAGTTGACGGAATTCGATTCTTTTTGGTTCCCTACGAACCCATCGACGATCTAAACAAGGTTTATGATTTAAGAAATGAGAAATAACTAGAGGAAGATGGAGAAAAAGAAGAGAGAAGATAGAGAAAGAGAATGCTTACCTTTTCTATGAAGAGAGAGAGAGAAATGGGCTGGGAAGAGTGGTGAGGGTGAGGGAGAAGGTGAGGGAAGTAGGGAGGAGAAGAAGAAATATTTGAAATGTTACAATAAGGCCCCTCCCCCAATACTACCTTTTCAATTAAACTCCCCACTAACTAATAAGACTCAACACTTCCACACTAGCCCAAATAACTCGAATAAAATGCTAGACATAAATATCATAACACATAAAATGCACACATAAATATTTAAATAAATAATAATTTAAATAAATAAATAAGCAAATAATTAAATAAAAATCATTTAATTACTAATAAAATAGAGCCTAGATTTCGGGTCGTGACAATGTATTTGTGTGTTTTTGTGTGTTTTTATGCTAAAGTTTAAATTATTTACATAGATATGCGCCTAACTATGAATCTATGCGCCTAGTTAAATATGCGCCTATTGATATTATGCGCCTCAAAGTGATTCATGCGCCTAACATGTGTATGCGCCTCTGGCTATTACAAGTATTATGCGCCTCAATCCTTTATGCGCCTAATAACATTATGCGCCTATATATCTTATGCGCCTCTATTCTTACTTAGTCAAATTTTTCTATGTTTTAATTTTTCCTTAGTATTTTTCATAGAACCATGACATGCGCCTCGTACTTATTTGCGCCTTCAACATCTATGTTTAATTTCCAGGATCCAGCAAATTTTAGGCCCGGTGAGACATTTAATCTCACTGAGCTATCTGCAGTCCAAATTGGCGTTGATATTATGGACTTCATCAGACAAGCTGGTCTACTGCCTCTATTTACTTTGGAGCAACCTTTCTACTCACCGCTCCTCATGGATGAATTCTTCTCAACAGCTGCTCTCGTTGAGATACCTGCGGATGGATACGTGCGCTACAGAATACGCGCCGTTGTTCAAAATGTTAAAGTCACTATCTCTACTGGCACTCTCAAGAATATCATCAACTTCAACACGACTGGCCCTCTGAGTGTAGCTGGTAAAATCAATACATATTCTGCTGCTGCGCAGAATCTTATGGCGAGTACCCATATCAACATTCCTACTCTTCAGAATAACATCAAATCTGTTGAAATAAGGGATGGTGGTGATTTACTGGCGCATATCGCGCATTTGGTGGGAACTTCCATTACTTTCAAGACGGGAAATGTGAACAGATTCACAATGGAGCAGTGGGAATATACTACAGCTATTATGGGAAACACAATCCTCAACTGGCCTCAAATATTATTCAAAACTTTGTCAGACCAGATTGATAAGTACAACAAGAACAAGGATGATGGGAAGACAAAGTTCAAAACTCACTGCCGAATTCTCACAAAGATTTTTCTCACTTATCCTGCCCTTGCCACTTTTCGTACTGAGAACCCAGTTTATCAAACAACTGATGTTCCGATCTTTGGCAAAGACAGTTTAGTGATGAAACGGCGCAGGAAGCGCATGGCTAAGCAAGCGCCGCGTGTAAAAGGTGATCAGTTGATCGATGAAGCCACTGAGTCAGATGAAGAAGTAGATGGCGCAGAACCTGATGTTGCACCTCACGCAGAACAAATTGCGCCCCATGCAGAAACAATAATTGCTCCAGGTGCAGAAAAGGGCAAAGGCAAAGGGATTGCTGAATTTCAAGTAGACCACCTAAGCGCCCTCGAACTGAAACATAAGAAGAAAAGGAGGTTAAACGCGCTAAGGAAGCCAGTAGACTGGAAGCGCAGAAAAAGAGGGATGAAGACTACAGATTGAAACAGGCTGCTGATTTATCCAAGTCTGAAAGGCGCAAAGGTGCAGGGTCTAGCGCGCCTACTCCTAATGCGCCTCCTATTGTTCGTGCGCCTCCATCAAAGATTCTGCTCCTGCTCCAGCTCAGAAACTAACTCCAGAATCACTCTCTGCTGAGCGCCAAGCTCTCAAAGATAAGCTATCTGATGAAATTTTTGGCGACTTGAGTGATGATCTAGTTCAGGGGGAGCCAGAGCCCTTGACTAGGCGCAAGAGCCCTTCTGCGCCTCCTCCTCATGATTCTGCGCCCCCAACTATTTCAGTAGAACCTACTTCAAGTGATGACTATCTTCCTTCTCCTAGCGCTCCTACTCAATCACCAGTTAGGCGCTCCTCTTCTACTGCGCCTCAACCTACTCCTGCTCCTCCCACTCCTGAAATGAGTATGGTTATCTCATTGCTTCAGCAACTTCAGCAAGGCCAAGCTCACATTAATTCTCAGATGGAGCTTCATACTTCTATGCTTACTCAGCAAGCTGATGAGATTGCTGCCATTAAGGGGGAGATAGCGCGCATAGATGCTAATATCAAGGACAAACATTTCCTTACTCATCAACAGTGGAATGACGCTATAGATCAAATGAATGAGCTTTTCAAAGGTACTCTTGCTTCCCTACATGAGCGTATAGATGGTGGCATCAAACTCACTGATGGCCAAGATTTCATTAACGCCATAAGGGAGGTATAGTTGAATATAGCAGGTGATATAAGGAAGTTGTTTGAGATGGTGGCTGGAGATAGCCAAAAATTATTGAGTGTTGTTGATAAACTCAAATAAGTTAAGGATGAACTAGAAATCCTGGGCTTAACAGTATATGGTGCTGATCCTGGCGCAGAACCCAAAGCTCCTGAATCCCATGAGCCTTCAGCTCCTGAAACTCCTGCGCCCTCTTCCAGCTCTGCTCCTGGCGCGCATATTGACATTAATTCACTGCTGTCAAAGATTGATGTTTTGAAGGAATTAGTTGTCACTCACTTTAATGCCGCGCATTCCAGCGCAGACAGGCGCACAGATAGAGTTTTTGCTGATATACTCACTACCCAAGCTGCTGTTGAAGCAAACTTTCAAGCCTTCACTGAAAACTTTTCACAACAGCAATCCATCACTCAGCGCACCATTGATGAGTATCAAAACATCAATGTTGATCATCTGCGCTACATTAGAGATGGTGTCACTGATAATCACGGTGTTGTAAACCGTTGTCACCAGCTTTCAAAGCAGATTCAGCGCTCCGTGAAGGAGATTGAAGAAGGATTGAAGGAAGACGATGCGCCTCCTCCCAACCCTTAGTTTATGTTTTGTTTGTAAGTTGTTAGAACTCTTTGAGTTTAAAATCCATTTATTTGTGATTTAGTGCTTATGTGTTTTAGCACCTTTTGATTTTTGTTCCACTGAAAACTTGTAATCACCAACTCCTATATTTCGAGTTTTAATGAGAACAAAGCATCACTATTATTTCAAACCTTGTTCACTCAAACTTCTTGTTTGTAGAACAATGAATGTTGTTTAAAATCATATGCATCATATTTGAACTGCTTCATACTTTTCATGCATTAAGTTTAAACTTTGTTTAAACACATTTCAAAACTAAAACTCATATCATTTTGAATGTGTTATAAACTGTCATTTCTATCTTTCCATTTGTAATGTTTTATCTTTATTGGAATAGATTAGAAATCTATATCTTGGACTAGTGTGTGCATTAACTTGAGACATGATTTACTAATATCATTTATTTGGACATGTTTTTATCAAGTATAATGTTTGCCCCTGATATAGTAGGTAATGGGATCAATCAAATAGGGGGAGATTGTTGGGTATGCCCACTTATATCTCAGTTTCAATGTAATAGGATTGATTAGATTTGATTGATCCATCACCTAAGTTTTATTTCATGGACTTTAGACCCATATGTAAGAAGTATTTATACTTCATTTTTTAGGTTGTCCATTGCAATAGAATAGGCTTAGGAATAGGGCAAGAAGATCAAGATTCAAGATAAATCACAAGTTCAGTTTGAGCCACGCACCTATGCACCATGCGTCTCCTTAGGCGCGCGCATGAGTATGCGCCTAGCTTAGCTCATGCGCCCCAGATGGCTTAGCGCGTGCTATGTCTACGCGCCCCTTAGCTCAACGCGCATAAATGTTGAAATAACATTCAGTGATTTAATGAAGACTCGAAAACTTGAAGAGATTCAAACTACGCCAATGATCCAACGGTGGTTAAATAACACGTATGCACCTGCATCTAAGGACACCTGTCCATAATGGTCATATTTGTGTTATGTGTCTAACGGCTATAAAAGGACACGTGCTCCATTCAATGAGCGACAGCACATCCGTCCTTTCTCTGACTCACCAAGGATTTCCAACGGCTAGTTTTTGGGGCTCTACTATAAATACCCCATAACTTCAACCATTTGAAGTTTCTAAGCATTTCACGAATTTCTCTCTCAAGCATTTGTTGAAGATTTGAAGATTGCCTTTGATTTACCAGAATTCTCAAGAACATCTTCATAACTTCATCCTTAGCCCAGATCCTCAAGCAAAAACACTTTAGTTTTCTTGTGCTCTCAATCTCAAAGATATAAAGAGCCTTGAATCTAAAATCACACACGCACCTCTTTAAGTTTGATCACTTAGATCTTTCTTTTAGAGATACACCGGTTATTGTCTAGGATTTGTTCTTTCATAGATATAGATCTTGAGTTAGTGTATAAGCTCAAACGATTGTAATTTGTAACACTCTCTCATTATATAAAGATCTTCATTAGAAATCCAAGACTAACCATCTTGGTAGAGGACGTAGATCATTTTCCCGATCGAACCTCTCCAAATAGCGCGTACTTATTTACTGCTATTTCCTTTCAAGTTCATATCATATCTAACTATTTGTTTGTTTATTCATTGTAGATTGATTGATTGAACTGTGTTGTGTTTGTTATATCATTTGCCTTAGTTTCTTATTTCACCCACTTTGAGCCAAAATACTTAGAGTGTGTGTGCGCCTCCTTTATCATCCTTTGCGCCTATTTACATTACTAAATTCCGCTGTGCATTTCCCTCACTCACTCACTTAGGCGCATATCATAACGCTTATTTGATAAAGTGCGCATTTGCAATTGAGTTTATCAAGGGTACGAAAAGAATTTTAAAACAGCTATTCACCCCACTTCTAGCTATTTTTCATACCCTTATTGCCCTTTGGGACCAACAGGGGTGTCTACATCTGGCATGTGCACGGCTAAAGAGAGGCTTAAAGGTCAGCCCCGACATGTAGTCATGAACTACGCCACGGGCTGAGGTTTACCGCTTCGATAGAGTCAAGGTCGGGTGGAGCTTGAAACTCTCTAGGACGGGCCTCAGCGGGTTTGAGGTTATAGACTTTGTGCGACTCGAAAGTGATCAATTCATAAGAGTTGAAAGTTCACGTATGTGAGTTCAAGCTAATTGACAAAACTTTTTTTTTTTTTTTTTTAAAGAAAAAAAAACAAACACGTAAGCACGTAAGAAAAAAATGAAAATTACAACTTTTGAATGTGTTGGAGATTATGCCCTAGGTCCTTGAGAAAGGCCTCATGTTATGTCATGTACTCTTTTGTTATGGAGATAACAACCTGGATTATTATATGTTTTGCATGTTTATTATAATAATCCCCGTCCCTGATACTTATGAAGAACTATTATAAGTTTAATCGATGATCATGTGTATGTGATACAAATTAAACTTACGGGTACTTATTGGTGAACAAGTACTGGACATGACCCACTATGAGATTTATGTCATGGTCAAATATCATAATTAAATCTCAGAAAGCTATATCATATGTTATCCTTAGACCTGAGATTATCATGGTCTTCCACATGATGAACATTATGTTTGACATAGTCAACCGCTACGCTTAACCAGGTAGTCATAAAGGCTATGATTGGCATAATCATATTCTTGTAGGGAAGAATGATAAGTCAAGATGGAATTTGTCCCTCCCTCAAGAGAGAGATATCTGCTTGGGCCACTCGAAGAGTGAGATTGATGAAATGCGTGGCCACGCTCAAATGAATTTATGTGCTAAATGTCATTTTCTCATATCAATCTACTCGGGATCGAGAAAGCATTGAACAATATAAGTTGACGTGGACCATGACTTATGTTCAATATGATATCGCGTGACAAAATGATTGTTATATGTTCTATGAGGATAAACGAACTTCTTTAAGTTGTATCAATTGGGTAATCATGATGGCCTGCTAGGGTCCGCTTATGATTTATGAGAAAAAATTTGTTTGGACTCATTGCCAACTTGATATAATCCTATGGGGCCACACACAAAAGAACGAATTATTTAAAAGGCAAAAGGCTGGATTTCTGGTGGGCACGGCCGTGCCAGTTTGTGAGCACGACCGTGCCATTTAACAAGCACGACCGTGCTAGCATTCGACTTGGGCATGTTTGGTTCGCACCAAATGGAACGGCTGTGCCACTTTGTGAGCGCGACCGTGACAGAGTCCCTGGAGCCAGATTTTGGTATGTTTAATTGGGTGAAGGGATTTAGGTCTTCTAGGTCATTAAGGGTAAATGACTAGGGACTATAAATACATCTTTTCACCATCCATTAAACTAATGCAACCCAATATGTTTGAGAAACATAATTCTTGATCCAAGATTGAGAATCAAAGATCAAGAACGCATAAAATTCATAGAGCCTTTGAAGATTAGAAAAACGTGTTTTCTAATAATAGGATCTAGCAGTCCAGATCTAGAATCGTTCTAGATATTCATTCGCATGTGGAGACACATAGAGGATGCTTGCTTTAGCATCTCATGTTCGTGTTCCTGTGATCGTGATTCAAAGAACGTGGAGAAGATCAAATCATAAAGCTTGAAGACTTGAAGATTTGAAGATCCAAAAATTTTAAACGCACAACAACGGTTAGTATTCTAAATTCATCTTCCTATTAATTTAATCATCATGAATGGATCTCGGGGCTTTAGGGTTTTGTTGATTTTCTATTGCCGTTTTCCGCTGCGCAAGGACCCTCAAAACCCAACAGAATGGACCGTGTGATAGATAAAAATAAACAGAAATTAAAAAACAAACAGTCATGTGCACGCAACTGTGCCCACACACCATCACTCTGTATTGTTCTGTTCTCTGTTCTATTTTTTTCTGTTCTGTTCAAGAAAACTGCCCAGAAGCGCGTGCCTTATGAAGGCAAGGTCAGAGGCATGCGGGTTTGGCTGTGAGTGCTGGAGGCGCCTGCTTCTGGGCAACACCTGTAAAGCAGTGGGTTTAGGGGATTGCCCTGACCCTTTATGATGGAACTTTCCCCCTGCAGAAATGGTTAGCACAAATACAAAAAATAGGAAGAACATATGAGAGGTGGGCGACTCTGACTTCTTAGGTAGGAGGTGCGCGCGGTAGGCCAGGATGGCCAGAGGCTCACGCTTAACACCATCAGAAACGAGAACGCCCATAGATTGAAGTAGAACACAAATTTGACACAAGTTTAACCCTCTAAGCAGTCCCTGTCAGAGTCGCCACTGTAGATACCTCGGAAAAACCACCACTTGGCTAGAGCAATGGCGTTATCCTAGGATGTATAACTTGATTTTAGAGTTTGTTTGTTAGAATCGCCACCTACCTTTTTAATAGGAACACGAGGAAACCTAATATAACCTAATTTTATTACGAAAACCAGAGATTTGGGGAGAAGGGTTCGGGGGTTAGGTTATGTAGTGGGAAGTAGTTAAATACCCACTCCGCCCGGCTAAGGCCGGTCTTGCAAATAAATGTTCTACTTTAAATGTCTTATGTTCTTCCTATGCTAACCAAGTAAAAAGAGTTTTAGGGGGATTAGGGGGAGTTGGAATGTAGGGAGATAACTCCTAGGCCAAATTCAATTGTAGTGAAGTAGCCTTTGGTGTCATGTCCTACTTTAGGTGGATTGCATGCTTAAAAGAATAAATAAAATAGAAGAAAGAGATGAAGTAGAAAATATGTGAACAAAACAATACCTAAAACTTCAAGAACTTGCTTCCTTAGGATGCCTTGAGAGTCTTAACTTTTGTAATTAAGAGTTCTTTAGTCTAAAATTTCGGTCCCAGAAAATGAAAGAAAAGGTTTGTATTTATAGGTGAAAAAGGGATATTTTTGGTGCCAAAACCAGTCAAACACAGAGATGATTCCCGGTGGTCTTGGACTTAATGAGTGAAAATGAGCAAGGAAGGGATTCTTGGGAAAAAAATCTTTAACTGACGCCCAGAAGCAAGCGCTCCTCGCCACAGGCATAGGAAGCGCGCGCCCCTGACCCAAGGAGGAGGAGGCGCCCGACTCTGAGAAGGCTTTTTTGATAGAATGGACTGGAAAGTTAGAACTGTTATTCAGTTTAACCCCCAAAACTGACAGAGTCAGTCAAAAACTTAACGGAAGTAACAGAAATTAACGGAAAACAATCAAAACAAAGTAAAAATACAAATTAAGCATGCAAACAGGGTAAGAGGTCCAAGGTGGGGTGTCTACACTATGTTCACCAATAAGTACCCATAGGCTTAACTGTATCACATACACATAATCATCACATAATTATCTGTTAAACTTATACTAGTTCAACATAATGTATCCAATTGCCGAAGCATATGTGATTCCATTCATGAGTTCTCGCTCATCAATTGTCTAAGGACACTGAGTATTGCTAAGACTTTTACCATGTAACACTGGCAGGTTAACTCTCTTAGAGTTTTCCATGCAGAATCTTTTAAGAACCTTGTCAAAGTATGTACTTTGACTTAAACAAATCAATATTTTAGATCTATCACGATAGATCTTAATACCAATGATATAAGTGGCTTCACCTATATATTTCATTGAAAAGCATTTTCCTACCAAGTATTTACAAACTGAAGTGCAGGAACATCGTTTCCAATGAGCAATATGTCATCAACATATAGCACTAAAAATAATACTACGCTCCCAATAATTTTCTTGTATACACAAGGTTCATCTTCGTTCTTGATGAAACCAAACTCTTTGACCGATTCATCAAATCGAAGATTTCAACTCCTTGAGGCTTGCTGTAATCCATAGATGGATTTTGCAACTTGCATATCTTATTAGAATTTTTGGATTTACAAAACCTTTAGGTTGTGTCATATACATATCCTCAAGTAAGTTCCCATTAAGGAACGTTGTTTTGACATCCATTTGCCATATCTCATAGTCGAAATATGCGGCTACGGTAATTAAAATCCTTATAGACTTGATCATTATTACGGGAGAAAAGGTGTCATCATAGTCAATACAATGAATCTGCCTATAGCATGTCGCTACAAGTCTAGATTTATAAGTATGCACATTCCATCCATGTCAGTTTTCTTTTTGAAAACTCATTTGCATCCTATAGTTTTTACGCTTTTAGGTGCATCTATCAAGTTCCAAACTTGATTATCATACATGGATTGGATTTTGGATTCCATGGAACCAAGCCATTTATCCAAATCAGGAGATGACATCGCTTCTTGGTAGGAAGTAGGTTCATCATTCATAATGATTTCCACCTCATTAATATCCGTCACGAGAAATCCATATCTCTCGGGTTCAGATCGTAACCTACTAGATCTGCGATGAGCTTGTGTATCTTAAACAGGTTCCACAACTCCTTGTAAAACTTGTTCAGATTCCACTATCGGTTCAATGTTATTTTTGGGTTCTCGAACCTCTTCGAGATTGGTTTACTCCCACTGATTCCTTTGAAGAGAAACTCTTTCTCTAGAAAGGTACAATGTTGGGCGATAAACACTTTGTTGTCCGTGCGGTTGTAAAAGTAATATCCTTTAGTTTCCTTAAGAAAACCAACGAAAATACATTTTTCAGATTTGGGTGCAAGTTTGTCAGAGACAAGTCTCTTAACATATGCCTTACAACCCTAAATCCTCATGAAAGACAAACTAGGTTTTCTTCCATTCCACATCTCATATGTTGTCTTTGGAACCGATTTAGTTAGAACATTATTAAGTGTGAACGCAGCAGTTTCTAATGCATAACCCCAAAATGACAATGGAAGATCAACTTGACTCATCATAGATCGGACCATATCTAATAAGTCTGATTCCTCCTCTTAGACACACCATTCCAATATGGTGTTCCGGGTGGAGTTAAATGTGAAACAATTCCACAATCTTTAAGATGATTGTCAAATTCTTAGATTAAATATTCACCACCACGATCGTGCCGAAGTGCTTTAATAGTTTTGCCAAGTTGATTTTGTACTTCATTTTGAAATATTCTAAATATCTTAAATGCTTCACTTTTGTTTTTTATTAAGTAGACATAGCCATATCTACTAAAATCATCCGTTAAGGTTATGAAGTATTGAAATCCTCCCCTAGCACTGCTACTTAATGGTCCTCATACATCGGTATGTATTAGGCCCAATAAGTCACTAGCCCTTTCACTACTCTTAGTAAAAGGTGTCTTAGTCATTTTTCAAAGTAAACATGACTCACAAGTATCATATGATTCAAAATCATTTGATCCTAAAAGTCCATCTCCATGGAGTTTTGAGATACGCTTCTCATTAATGTGACTGTAAGTACCCCAATCTGAATTAAAACCAACTTAGAGGTATTCTTAGTACTATTTAAGGATAAACCTGATAGGCTAGGACCTCACTAGGATAAAACAAAAACCTTAGGACTGTTCTAGAATAAAAAGTAGAAAGTTCCAGATTTCGCCCCTAGGAGCCGTACGGATGGTTTGGCCCCGAAGAGCCACCATCCGTACGGATAGTTTAGGACCTCCAGGTCCCTTAAATTAAGGCCCTTGCTAATCATTTCAGAGGGGAGGAGAAAAATATTAAAGAGTGGTGAAACTCTGCCAAAAACACAGCAGAAACACAAACACCAAAACTTGAGTGAGAAAGAGAGAGGAAGATAGGCTAAACCAAAAATTGGTGAGGCCTCCTTCTCCCCATCTTCTCTCCATCTCATATCTTTCTTGTTACTTTGCTTATATTGTTGATTATTTGTCCCTTTTATATACAAATGTCTTTATATTCATGCAATATTATGAATTAGAACCAAGTCATGAGGTGATTCCATGGTGCCCTCATGCTTTTATGTGTGATTAAGGGTTACAAACCAAAGGATGATCATGACTTTTTATGTTTATGCCATTTACATTTATGTCATTTACATTTATGTCATTTACATTTATGTCTTTACTTTTGGCTTGTTATCCATTGCACATATGGAGAGAGCCTTGTATATTTACCTTGTATTTGTTCATTGGTTGCCATAATAATCATGTTTGGGTGGTAAAGTATCAATCTTTACCATCCAAACTTTGATTTAGCCATAAAATGTCACCTTTGGATGATAAAGACTCAATCTTTATCCATTCAAAGGTTGATTTTGTTGTCCTAAAGGGTTATTTTTGGATGAATCATCCATTTGGATGTTAAAGTCTCAAGCTTTAACCATCCAAATGGTTTGTTAGAGAAGATGACTTTGAAAGTCAACAAGAGAAGAAAAGAAGAAAGCATAGCAGACAAGGGTGATCCAGTCGGGTGCCTTGGTAGGTCCAGCCGGACCAATGTGATGACCCGGGCGGACCATGTCCTAGACCGGGCGGACAGATACATGGCGCGCGCAAAAAATCTGGTTGTCCGGAGGACAAATCTAGTGTCTTTGACGAAAGACAGACTGAGGCAAAGGTTGAAAAATCTTGTACGAGGGATGTGGCTAAAGGTGGAGTCTATGTCGGAAGCTCATGCATCTGAATTATTTGGGGAGATTCAAAGTCAAGGTGGAGATTGTTAGAGAAGATGACTTTGAAAGTCAACAAGAGAAGAAAAGAAGAAGCATAGCAGACAAGGGTGATCCAGTCGGGTGCCTTGGTAGGTCCGGCCGGACCAATGTGAAGACCCAGGCAGACTATGTCCTAGACCAGGGCGGAGTATGCTACTTCAGGCATTCCGAATTCTGGCTCTGTTCTGGCTTGCGAAGAAAGTAAATCAAGTCGTTTAAGGATTTGATTTAGGACTCCTTTTATCTTCTGGTTTAGGTCTCTAATCCCAATAAATACTAGCCATAAACTAGTATCTTTGTGTGCTTGATTCAATTGACATGGAGAGAGATATCAATGATTCTAGATCTAGGGATTTGCATAGCTAGGAACGTTGTGATCAAAGTTCATGCAAACATAGATTAGTGTGATTATCCTCATGTAATTGTTTCTCCGCCATAATAATATCTGTTTCCCTTTTCCCGTGGAGGTAGCCAACAGAGTTTGGTGAACCACGTATATTCAGTGTTGATTTGCGTTCATTATTATTTATTTCTTTGGGTCTGATTTACTAACATGGTTGTCTTGGCTCAAAGCCATGTTCATCACCTTTTGCATTTCTTTCTCCAATGATTGCCTTGATCATACCCAAATCTTTGGTTTTGGTGTTTAATCTAATGATCAAAAGCATAGAAATGTTGTTATGCATGTTCATGTACAAATACAATAAACTGAAAAGTCACATTTCTTTCCAGTTTCAGCAGAATGCTCTGTTTCTGCCTGAAACTGGACTGTTTCTGATAAATCTGCAAAATCCCGAGGACGGCCATGACCATCCGTACGGATGGTTTGGCTAGAGGGGCGTTTTTCTGTTTGAACCCAATTATGTCAAGATCTTTACAAAGAAACCCTTTTCTGTTAATTTTCTAACTGTTTCTGTTAAAAGTCAGTTTCTCCCATCTTCAAAATACACACACACACACTTGCACATTTTGGTCAACAAACTTAGGGAGACTCGGTTTTCTGAGGCGGATTGGGTGAACTATGAAACATTCTACCCAAAACGTAACCTGACCTCCGAACTCATTTTCTCTAACCATTTTCGTTAAATTGGATTTAAAATTAATTTAACGTGGTGACTCTGTTTTCTTTGTAAAATAAAGTTCCGTGTTTGATTCTTGAGGGGAACCACCCTTTCTCGTTTTCCCACGGGCATCTTACCGTGACCAAGACGGGAATGTCGCAAATAAGTGTGATTTACATCATTAGGTTTAGATTTTTTATTTATGTTATAGACATTATCATTATTTACATTCTCAACATCAAGGACACAAAGGCCATTAAATGAATTTTCAATACAATAAAGCATAAAATTTAAATAAATAGAAACCCTCTTATTCTCAATAAGAAATCTATAACCATCATTATCTAAACAAGAAATTGAAATAATATTTCTACTCAAATCCGGAACGTAGTAACAATTGTTCAAAACAAGAATTAAACCATTAGGTAAAGTGACTTCATAAATCCATACGGCTAATGCAGTAACTCTTGCTCCATTCCCCACACGTAGGTCTACTTCACCATCCTTGAGTAGTCTCCTATTTTTTAGTGCCTGCACATTTAGATAAATGTGAGATATAACATAGATACCTGAAGTAGAGGCAATCCCATTGCTCTTCTTCTTCTTCTTCTTCTTTTCTTCCATATAGGCTTTGCAAATTCTCTTCCAATAACCGGTCTCACTGCAATGGAAACAAATTGCATCATTTTAAGTGTCTGATTTAGCCAATACAGCAACATTGGCAACCTTTGCCTTGTTTGCTTTAGGTTTGGAAACAGTTTCCTTACATTTACCCTTGTTTTTAAATCTCTTTCCTTTATTAACCATGATCACAGGAGAGGTGGTTTTCTTAATGATTTTCTTTTCAGCAGTTTTAAGCATCCCATGCAACTCTGATAAAGTCTTAGTCATACCATGCATATTAAAGTTCATTATGAACTGATTATAGCTTTTAGGTAGTGAGTTAAGAATCATGTCGGTAGCCAACTCAACAGTGATGGCATAACCCAACCTCTCTAGATGCTCAATGTGGTCATCTTCAAAACATGAGGGATCACTTGGTGCCCTTCAGTCATCTTACATGACATCAAAGCAGCCATGGTATCAAACCTTTCTTGCCTAGCTTCTCTTGAAACATATCTTTCAACTCAATGCATATCTCATAGGCATCCAAGTGTTCCAAAGTCTTTTGGAGTTAGAACACATGGTAGCAAGCATAAGACATCTGACGTCACGAGAATCACTTTTGTGTTTCTTGTAAGCATCCCTGTCCGCCCTAGGGGCAGTGACTTCAGGTTCTTCTTCAAGAAAAGGATCATCAAGAATGTAGAGCTTATCCTCTTGACTTAGAAAAATTCTAAGGTTTCGGATCCAATCCATAAAATTGGCTCCACTTTCTTGAAGTTTTTCCTTTTCAAGGATAGATCGCAAAGACAGATTTTGTGTGTGTTGAACCATTATCTACTATTTTATGCAAACATATAATGATATGTATAAGTACCAATTTCATAAAGATATAAATAAATTTATTTCATAAATACTCTCACTAAATTATATAACCTTCAAATACAAAAAAAAAATAGGTAGGTAACTCCTTATCAATCATATCATATATGACTCTTAGATCCTTTTACGAGATTCTTTTAGACATCATATGTCAAAAGCATGTTTTAATCTCATCTTGTGCCTTAGGCCCAAAACTGTTTTGATAGCCTAATTAAATCAAACCATTTTAAACGTATAGGAGTCACTGTTTCCTCATCTTGCTTTTACAAAATAGAATTGATGCACCTCGCTAGGCCGTAGCCTACACAAAACTATTTGTGTAATCACAAGTGTTTTAATCATGGATTGATGCACGATTTAAATTTTACAAGAAGGTTCAACACATATAGCATGGCAACACATTTAGACGCACATAATATAAATATGTAAAGCATTCGTTAATCACTTAATTAATCTCATTAATTAATGCATGACCTTATATGATTAAGTTGCAAAAGTTTATTGGGATAAATTTTGAAACTCGTGGATTTCCAAAATCCACAATCTGAAACAATTCATACGGTCGAACTAATCCAAAATGCAACCACAATCCCGTATGAAACTTTGTAATTGAGAGCACGATTGTACGGTCGAAACTAAGCCAAAAGGCATCTAAAATCCTGTACCAAATTTAGAAACTAGAAAAAACAATATTGTAAGGTAGAAACTAAGCCAAAAGGCATCCACAATCCCTTACAGAAAGTAACTCGATTCTAAGTTCTTTTGTCTCATCAATTTATGACTTTGATCTTGAGATTTATTTTCAGGAAACACGGTTTCTAAAACCAGGCATCTGACAAATAAATTCAAAACAAAGTAATTTTGAACTTGATATTTAATTATAGGAAACACAGTTTCTAAAACCAGCCATCTGGCAATTAAATTCAACTCAAAATATTTACCATTGTGTTTCAAAAACACACACACAAAACAATCTACTTGGCCGAACCATTTGGTCAAGTACCATGTTTTGTCCAGATTCAAAGTCCCAAAATTTTCACCTTAAATTGCTTTTCCATATTCAATAAGGATTTGGTGTTCATGATTATCAAATCGTCATGTTCATCAATACCCTAGAATAACCAATTATTCATGAATCTAAGATTATCAACATATTAATCAAATTAAAATTCAACAATCTCATGGAATATATTAATTAAATTAATAACGCGATTCAAGATCCCACATAAATAAATTATGATCATTATAAATATTGCACAAGCATGTTTCACCAAACATCATGAAATCACATAACAATCATGATTGTAAATTATATCATGTTAACACATATAATCAAATCATATTATTATCATGATATTATTAAGAAAACCATGATGAACGGGGCTCTGATACCACTGTTGGGTTTTGTACTATCATGCACAGCGGAATAAACCCAAAAGCCTAGATCCATTCAAGATGATTAAATTAATATAGAGATGAATTTAGAATACTAACGGCGATGATGCTTTAAAAAAATTCGAATCTTCAATCTTTGTTCTTCTCGCTTCTTGAATCACGATCGCAGGAACACGCCTTGAATCGATGAACCACGAACTTGAAGGAGTTAAGATCAACGCCCTCTATGTGTATCCACATGCGAATGAATATCTAGAACGATTCTAGATCCGGATTACTAGATCCGATAGAAACAATTGTTGGAGATTATGTCCTAGGCCCTTGAGAAAGGCCTTACGTTACATTATGTTCTCATTTGTTATGGAGATAAAAACCCCGGATTATTAAATGTTTTACATGTTTATTATAATAATCTCCGTCCCTAGTACTTATGCAGGACTAGTATAAGTTAATCGATGATCATATGATGATCATATGTATGTGATACAAATTAAACTTATGGGTACTTATTGGAGAACAAGTACTGGACTTGACCCACCTATGAGATTTATGTCATGGTCAAATGTCATAATTAAATCTCATATAGTTATATCATTTGATATCCTTAGACCTGAGATTATCATGGTCTTCCACATGATGAACATTATGTTTGACATAGTCAACCGCTACCCTTAACCAGGTAGTCATAAAGGCTATGATTGGAATAATCGGATTCATGTAGGGAAGAATGATAAA
Organism: Campanula takesimana; assembly: GCA_026119855.1. Classification (NCBI taxonomy): domain Eukaryota; kingdom Viridiplantae; phylum Streptophyta; class Magnoliopsida; order Asterales; family Campanulaceae; genus Campanula; species Campanula takesimana. The sequence continues at coordinate 13,829 of JAOWBW010002127.1, read as the reverse complement.
TCAAGATGGAATTTGTCCCTCCTCAAGAGAGATATCTACTTAGGCCACTCGTAGAGTGAGATTGATGAAATATGTGGTCATGTTTAAATGAATTGATGTGATCAATATCATTTGCTCATAATCAATCTACTCGGGATCGAGAAAGCATTGAACATGGTAAGTTGACTTAGACCGTGGCTTATGGTGAATATGATATCGCGTGACAAAAGGATTGTGATATGTTCTATGAGGATAACGAACTTCGTTGAAGTTATATTAATTGGGTAGTCATGATGGCTTGCTAGATTCGGCTCATGACATATGGGTTTGAACTTGGTTTGACCCATTGCCAACTTAATATAATCCTATTAGGTCACACACAAAAGAACGAATCAAGAAAAAAAGGCTAAAATTGGAATTGCGTAAAAGAGCGTAAAATCAGAATTAAGGAAAAACAGGAAACAGACTTCTGTAAGGAGGGTCCGGCCGGACCTAGGTCATGACCCGGTCGAACCATCATGGTGACCCGGGCGGACCATTTTAGTCACCCGGTCGGACCTCCTCTCCAGAACTGCTGATTTTTCCTGATTCGGGTTTTGACGGGATTTGGACTAAATTTCCTAAATGGTTTAGTACTTTTGAGTTTAAATACACCTCTCTTTACAAGGTATTAACCTAATTGGTATTGTATCATTATTGGTAGCCTCCATGTTTGAGAAACACATTCTTGAGTTTAGATTGAAAATCAAAAGCTCTAGAACACCAATAAATTCATATAGCCTTTAAAGATTAGAAAAGCGTGTTTTCTAATGGGTCTAGCAATCCAGATCTCGAATGGTTCTAGATATTCGTTCGCGTGTGGATACACATAGAGGATGCTTGCTTTAGCATCTCAAGTTCGTGTTCCTGTGATCCTGATCCGAAGAACGCGTAGAACGAGGAGATCAAATCAAAAAATTTGAAGACTTGAAGATTTGAAGATCCGAGAATTTTAAACGCACAACATGGTTAGTATTTTAAATTCATCTTGCTATTAATATTAATCATCATGAATGGATCTTGGGGTTTAGGGTTTTGTTTATTTCATATTCCCGTCTTCCGCTGCGCAAAGACCCTCAAAACCCAACAACAATTTCTATTGTGGAGGCTATATGAAAACTAGTTTCTTAATCTTAAGGAACAAGAAGACTAGTTTTTCTCTCTTGGAGGCTTTCAATATTGATTACAATAATCATATCAGACCTAGGGTTTTGAGAGGGGTATTTATACTATTTAATCTCAACTGGTTTAGGTTTCAAAGTCAAAATCCCGTCAAAACACGGAGGCCATATTCTGGAACCTGGAGCAGAGATCTGGCCGGGTAGCATAAGGGGTCCGACCGGATCACCCTATGGTCCGACCGGACCTTTTTGCCTGCTACTTGTCCCGAATTTTTCCTTTAAAATCCCATTTTAAAGTCCGTCTGAAGTTCCAATTTTAGCCCTTTTTGAATTCGTTCTTTTGTGTGTGACCCCATAGGATTATATAAAGTTGGCAATGTGATAAAAAACATTTGATAACATAAATCACAAGCGGACTTTAGCAAGCCATCATGACTACCCAATTAATATAACTTGTCAAAGTTCATGAATCCTTTTATAGAACATATCACAATCATTTTGTGCACGATGTCATTGAACGTAAGCCATGGTTTATAGTCAACTTACAATGCCCAATAATTTTCTCTATTCCAAATAGATTGATAATTCAAATGACATTGATCATATCAATTCATTTGTGGACGGCCATGCATTTCATCAATACTATTCATCGAGGGGCCCTAGCTTGACATCTCTTACGAAGAGGGACAAATTCCATCTTGACTTGTTACACTTCCCTACATAACTTCGATTATGCCAATCATATCCTTTATAATTACTTGGTTAAGAGTAACGTTTGAAGTGGAAGATCATAATAATCTCAGGTCTAAGGATTCTAATGATATAACTATTAAGAGGTTTAATTATCACATTTGACCATGACATAAACCTCGTAGGTGGGTCATGTCCAATTTTTATTATGGAGGCTATGTGAAAACTAAGTTATTAATCTTAAGGAAGAAGAAGACTAGTTTTTCTCTCTTAGAGGCTTTCAATATTGATTACAATAATCATATATGACATAGGGTTTTGAGAGGGGTATTTATACTTTTTAATCCCAACTAGTTTAGGTTCTAAAGTCTAAATCCCATCATAACTCGGAGTCTAAAAGCCAGAAACCCGTAGCAGACCAGGTCCGGCCGGGTAGCCAAACTGTCTGATCGGATCTTCATGAGGTCTGACCGGACCACCCTTGTCTGGCCTAAATTTCGTTTTTCCTCTTAAAATTTGATTGTACGACTTTCCGAAATTCCAATTTTAGCCATTTTTGCAATTCGTTCTTTTGTGTGTGACCCCTTAGGATTATATTAAGTTGGAAATGTGATAAAAACCATTTGATAATATAAATCATGAGCGGACTCTAGCAAGCCATCATGACTACCCAATTAATATAACTTGTCAAAGTTCGTGAATTCTTTATAGAACATATCACAATTCTTTTATCCACGATGTCATTGAGCGTAAGCCATGGTCAATGGTCAACTTACAATGCTCAATACTTTTATCGATTCTAAATATATTGATAATACAAATGACATTGATCGTATCAACTCATTTGAGCACGGCCATGCATTTCATCAATACTATTCATCGAGGGGCCCAAGCTTGACATCTCTCACGAAGAGGGACAAATTCCATCTTGACTTACTACACTTCCTTTCCCTACATAACTTCGATCATGCCAATCATATCCTTTATAATTACTTGGTTAAGAGTAACATTTGAATATGTCAAACATGATTTCCATTATGTGGAAGATCATAATAATCTCAGGCCTAAGGATTCTAATGATATAACTATTAAGAGGTTTAATTATGACATTTGACCATGACATAAATCTCATAGGTAGGTCATGTCCAGTATGTGTTCAGTAACACATACCCATAAGTTTAACTTGTATCACATACACATAATCATTACATGATTATCTAATTAAACTTATACTAGTTCTTCATAAGTACTAGGGACAGAGATTATTATAAAAAAACATGTAACAACACATAATAATCTGAAACATCTCTTTGTATAATGAATAAATGAAAGTTCAAACAACGTGCTAATAGCATGCCTAGGGCATATACACCAACAGTTTGATCTGATACCACTTGTTGGTCTCAAAGGGCAACAATTGTATGAAAATAGCTAAGGGAGGGTGAACAGCTGTTTTGAAATTCTTTCGTACCCATGAAAATTCAATGACAAATGCGCTCTAAGTCAATAAGCATTATGAAATGAGCCTAAAGAAAGTGTGACATTCACAATGGAAACTTATAAGTTAAAGTAGGCGCAAAACACAAGAAGTGAGGCGTAAAATTATAGGGATAATTTTGGCTCAAAGTGTGGACAGAAAAGTGACTAAGGCAAACTCAAACAAACAACACAATGTAACCAATTCAATCAACCTACAATAATTCAACAATGAAATAGTAAGACAATTAAGTACTTGGAAATGTAAATCGATAAATAAATGCACGCTGTTTGAAGAGGTTCGATCGGGAAAACATCTATGTCCTCTACCAAGATGGTTAGTCTTGAATTTCTAATGCTTTATCTTATATAATATGAAAGTTTGAGCTCAATTAACTCAAAGATATATTTTCTATGAAGTTCAAATCCTATACTAAAACCAGTGTATCTCATAAAAAAAGATCTAAAGATCAAACTTAGTGAGGTGTACTTAAGAAATATGGAAAATCAATGGTCAATCTTCAAATATTCAAATGATTCTTGAAACCATAAATTCTAGCAACTTCAAAATGTAAATGTTATGTGGTATTTATTGGTGAGCTCTGATAAAGTAGCCATTAGGGATCTTGTGGATAAGCGCAAGGACAGTTGTATTGAGCTCGTTGATTGGAACACGTGTTCTTTTATAGCCGTTACACACGTAACAATTGATAGCCGTTGTAGACATGTGTCCTCATCTTAAAGCTCTATCAATGATTTTTCCACGTTGGATCCTTGACATAGTTTGAATTTTGATTTCATCAAATCTTCAAGTCTTCAAAATCTTCTAATTGTTGAGAATGCGCATGAGCATTGGCGCATAACAGGAATGGTGTCACGACCCGAAATATAGGCTCTATTTTATTAGTAATTAAATATTCATTATTTATTTATTTGCTTAATTATTTATTTAAATTATTATTTATCTAAATATTTATGTGTGCAATTTATGTGTTATAATATTTATGCCTAGCATTTTATTCGAGTTATTTGGGCTAGTGTAGAAGTGTTGGGTCTTAGTTGTTAGTGAGGAGTATTGAGTTTGGGTAGTTTTAGAGGAGGGGGTCTTTGTGTAAGTTTTTAAATTACTCCTACCCTCTCCCTACACCTCCTTCTCCCTCACACACTCCACCTCCCTCACCATCTCTCTCTCCAGCCCATTTCTTTCTCTCTCTCCAAGCTAGAAGGTGAGTTTTTCTTCCTCTTCATCTCTCTTCTTTTTCTCCTTCTTCCCCTCATTATCATTCATTTCTTAAAACTTGAACATTGTTTAGATCGTCGATAGGATCGCGTAGAATCAAAAAGATTTGAAATCCGTCAACTTTGAGAAAAATCAAGTAAGTTACTTTTCCCCCATTTTGATGCTAAAATGTTCATATCATGTTTAGATAATGCTTTATGTGTTATAATTGAAGTTTGGTTGGGTTTTGAATTTATTTGGAATTTTATTTGAGTTTTGGGTAAAAAATGGTGAAACTTGAATGTTGGTTTTGATTCTTGGTTTTGGTTGTAAATGGTGTATTTGGATTCCCATTTTAGTTATAAATGATGTTTGGGTACCTTAGGAATCTTGTTGGGAGGATTGATTTTGAGTGCTATGGAATTTGTGAGGAAATGGTTATGCATTTTGATGAACCCAGCTGAGATTTCTTCCCAGCCCGTAGACCAGGCGCCCGCCTGACCCTTCCCAGGCGCCCGCCTACATGTCATTTTCTGGTGACCAAACTTACTGGACAATCAAGCGCCCGCCTGCCCTATTCCAGGCGCCCGCCCGCCCCTGTTCCAGGAATTTGACCTTTTTGCTTGTTTAAACTAAATGGCTTAACTAGTTTAGGTTTAATCCTTCTAATTAACTTAAGATAACACCGTAGAACACTTTATTGTGTGGATTTGGTTCTTTTGTGAATAAATATGATGTGAAATTTATTTAAGTACCGTTTTGGTAATGTTGGGCATCTTTAATGTGCGGTTTATAATGGTTTACCTTTGTGGTGATTTAATTGGATTGGTTCCCTACTTTGGAACCTTAAGATGTTTATTCATGCTAAATTATTATTACTTAGCATTTATTTGAAAGTCCAGCTGGTATTTTGTGTGTGTTTGGGCGATGGGAAAGATTATAATGGCAAAGCCAAGTCCATTATAATGTTGACCATTGTTTTGCCCCCTTCTTTACCCCTTCTCCAGATTGGCCTTGGAAAGGATAAGTCAGCGTTCCTTTGTGAATGTATCTGGCTAACGGGCATGACTTTGTGTCATGGTCCTTGTCCCTTGTGACACTTTTATGTTATTGGTTCCGGTACCGGGGTTTCTCTTCGGCTTTCATGCTATTATGAAGATGATGATTGGTTGATTATTGAAGCTGCGCAGCGATCCTTTATTTGGATGTTCCGGTTTGGAAAACCTTGGCTATATCCTTTGTTATGTGTTTATTTCCGCTGCTATCTGTTATGTGATAAATGCTATGTGATATGTGATATTTATTATTGCTTATTGCTTATTGCATCATAGCATGTCATGTAGTTGCATTAGTAACTTATTGAGATTTATCTCACCCCCTTTTTCTTTTATCTTTGTTTTTCCTTAACCCCCCCCCCCAGGTGCTAAGGATTAGTCTCGCTGATCACGAGAAAGAGGACGTCGAGTGTGGGTCTATTCTTTTGGGGAAAGTTGTATAGGTTGGTTTACATTATATAAATGTGTAACCTTTTGGGGTATTTGTACCAAACAATGACGTCGTTAAGAATTTTATATTTGTATTTTATTGAGCATAAACTTGTGGAAGTTTATGATAGTTGTATTTGGTTTTTATTAAACTTGGTTTTGTATAACTTTGGATCACTACCTTTTGGTATTAAATGGAATTTTTAACTTCAGTATTTCATAGTTTTGGTTTTAGAGTCGACGTCCAGCTCGCGGTCCCGGGCCCGCGGGGTCCGGGGTCGCGACAGTTGGTATCAGAGCTATGGCATTAGCTCTAAGTATAAGTCTAGGTGGATTAGTATGACCTAGGTGGGTAGTAGTGTGCGGAGTGATTAACGGTTGATGTTTTATGCAGGTAATTGTTCTCAATGCCTGGAAGAAGAAACAGAGGAGGTACTAGTGGGGCACCGAATCAGAATGATGCAAGGGAAGAAGCCCGTGCTATGTTTCAAGGCATGTTTGAGGCGGCCATGAAGGCCATACATGATCAAGGTCCGAGGGTAGAACAAGCACCACCCCGTTATGGATTGGAGCAATTTCTGAAGTTGAAACCGGTTGAATTCAATGGGGAGCCCGATGTAAGGAAGGCTGAGTTGTGGATTGAGTCTATGGAGAAGATTTATGATGTGTTTGGGTGTTCGGATGAAGATAAGGTCCGGTTCGCGGCTTACAAGCTTGTGGGAGCCGCCGAGCATTGGTGGAAAGGTATTAAATCTACTTGGGATGATACTCACACGGTGTATGCGTGGGAGTTATTCGTGCGCAAATTCAAGGAGCATTTCATTCCGGTTGTTGATCAAAACCGAAAGGAGATCGAGCTACTCAACTAGGAGCAAGGTGTGTTGTCTATAGCACAATACTCGGCTAAGTTCATAGAATTAGCCCGATATTGTGACTATTTGGTGAGGACCGAGGAACAAAAGGCTATGAGGTTCATTCGGGGATTGAAGACCTCCATCCGTACTCAACTTATTGCTCAACGGATTGTGACATTCCAAGATGCGGTGGACCGAGCCTATTTGATAGAGCAAGATATTGGGGAACATAAGAGGAAGACCGAGGTGGCCAACCCGAGTAAGCAAGGAGCTCAAAGCAAGCCACAACACCGTTTCGACAACCGAGGTAACCCGGGAGCATCATCTCAGTTTAAGGGGCAAATCACACCGAGGAATCCGGGTACTACTCCGGGGATTCAGAATAGGAAGCCTTGTACCTTTTGTCAGAAGGTAGGCCATGCGGAGGATAGGTGTTGGAAAAAGCAAGGCAAGTGTACCAATTGTGGTGAAATGGGGCACTTTGCGAGAGAGTGCACGAGGTACCGAGGACAAGCATCCGGGTCAGGAGTTGGTACTAATCAGGGTCAGAAAAGGGATGCCGCTGGGAAGCCCAAAGTTCAAGGGAAGGTTTATGCCATGAATCAACAACAAGCTACCGATGATCCATCCGTTATTGGAGGTATTGTTTCTGTGTCTAATGTGAGCGCGCGAGCGTTAGTAGATCCAGGATCATCTCATTCATACATTTCTGTGCAATTTGCTTCCATGTTAAATGCTGCATTCGAGTCTTTACCGTACGTGCTAGAGGTGTCGACCCCTATAGGAGAATGCTTGATTTCTGATCGAGTCTTTCGTGCTTGTGATGTGGTTATTTGTGGTCGTGTCCTTTGTGCGGATTTGGTAGTTCTTCCTATCCAAGACTTTGATGTCATTTTGGGTATGGATTGGTTGAGCAAGTTTCATGCTTCTGTTGACTGCCGTAAGAAAACTGTTACTTTTTCTATTCCCGATGTGCCTAAATTTGTGTTTGAGGCTAGTCCTCTGAGTAGAAGAGTTCGCTTAATTTCTTTTATGAAAGCGAGAAAATTATTGCATAGTGGTTGTGAGGGGTATTTGGCTAGTGTTCTTGATACTAGGAAAGAATCCCCTAGTTTGGATAGTGTTCGGGTAGCTCGGGAATTTCCCGATGTTTTCTCTACCGAGTATGATATGCCTCCCGATCGTGAGATTGAGTTTTGTATAGACCTTTTGCCGGGTACGGCTCCAATTTCGAAAGCGCCTTATAGGTTAGCTCCCGCAGAGTTTAAGGAGTTGAAGGTTCAGTTGCAAGAGTTGCTTGATCGAGGGTTTATCCGCCCTAGTGTTTCCCCGTGGGGAGCACCGGTTTTTATTCGTGCGGAAGAAAGATGGTTCGTTGAGATTGTGTATCGATTACCGAAATTGAATCAGGTTTCGGTGAAGAACAAGTATCCTCTACCCCACATTGATGATTTGTTTGATCAGCTTCAAGGGTCGGTGGTTTTCTCTAACTTGATTTGAGGAGTGGGTACCATCAGTTGAAGGTTCGATCGGAGGATATTCCGAAGACTGCTTTTCGCACTCGTTATGGTCATTATGAGTTCGTGGTTATGCCGTTTGGGTTGACCAATGCGCCTGCAGTGTTTATGGATTTGATGAACCGAGTTTTCCATCCTATCTTGATTCATTCGTGGTGGTCTTCATCGACGACATTCTTGTTTATTCGAAATCTCGAGAGGAGCATGAACAACATTTGAGGACAGTTTTATCCGTCCTTGCGAGGGAGAAATTATTTGCGAAGTTCAGTAAATGCGAATTTTGGCTCGAGAAGGTGTCATTTCTGGGGCATGTTATTTCGAAAGATGGGATTTCGGTGGATCCTTCAAAGATTGAAGTCATAGTGGATTGGAAGAGACCCGAGTCAGTGACAGAGATTAGAAGCTTTCTTGGTTTAGCCGGTTATTACCGAAGGTTTATCGAGGGGTTTTCGAGGATTGCTACTCCGATGACTCAGTTGACCCGGAAGAATGTTCCGTTTGTGTGGACCGAGAAATGTGACAAGAGTTTCGAGGAATTGAAGAAGAGGTTGACTACCGCTCCGATCTTGACTTTGCCTAATGGGAGCGATGGCTTAGTGATTTACAGTGATGCTTCGAAAGAGGGTTTGGGTTGTGTGTTGATGCAGAATGGGAAAGTAATTGCTTATGCTTCGAGGAAGTTGACCCCTAGTGAACAGAATTACCCGACTCATGATATGGAGTTAGCGGCTATTGTATTTGCGTTGCACAAATGGAAGCACTATCTTTATGGAGCGAAGTTTGAGATTTTTACCGATCACAAGAGTTTGAAGTACCTTTTCTCCCAGAAAGAGTTGAACAATAGACAGCGCCGATGGATGGAATTGTTGAAGGATTATGATTGTACGATTTCTTATCACCCGGGAAAGGCGAATGTGGTAGCCGATGCGATTAGTAGAAAATCTTATGTGGCTTCGATGATGGTTCGTGATGGAAAATGCTTGAGGATGTTCGAGATTGGTCTCCTCGTGAATCGAGACATGGGGCTATTTTTGCGAATATTAGGGTGTCTCCGACCCTAATTCAAAGGATAAAGGAAGCTCAGAAAGAAGATCCCGAGTTAGTGAAGGTAATGGGTAAATTGAAGGAAAAGAACTTCGAGGATTTTTCATTGAGTTCGAGTGGAGTGTTGACTTTCCGTGGTCGTTTGTGTGTTCCTGATGTTGATGGAATTAAACAGAGAGTTCTTGATGAGGGTCACAAATCGAGGTATACTATTCATCCGGGTAGTACGAAGATGTATCAGGATTTGAACCAACAATTTTGGTGGATTAATATGAAGAGGGAAATAGCCGAGTATGTATCGAGGTGTTTAACGTGTCAGCAGGTCAAAGCCGAGCATCAGAGACCCGCGGGATTACTTCAGCCGTTAGAGATTCCGAGTAGAAATGGGAGCATGTGACTATGGATTTCGTTACGGGACTACCTCGTACCCGTAGGAAGTATGACAGTGTTTGGGTAATAGTGGATAGATTGACCAAGAGTGCCCATGTCTTGCCTATTGTCATCAGATATTCGATGGTAAGGCTTGCAACCCTTTATATCGACGAGATCGTTAGATTGCATGGGGTTCCGGTTAGCATCGTGTCAGATCGAGACCCGAGGTTTATTTCTAGATTCTGGAAGGCGTTTCAGGAAGCGTTGGGTACAGATTTGCGATTCAGTACGGCTTTTCATCCTCAGACCGACGGTCAGTCCGAGAGGACTATTCAGATTCTTGAGGATATGTTGCGAGCTTGTTCGATAGACTTTTCTGATTCTTGGGATTCGCACCTACCGTTAGTGGAATTCTCCTACAACAATAGTTATCAGGCTAGTATCGAGATGGCACCGTTTGAGGCCTTGTATGGAAGGAAATGTAGATCGCCTATTTGTTGGGATGAGGTCGGTGAAGCTAAAATTTTGGGTATTGATTTGCTTCGGGATTCGGTTGAGAAAGTTAGAGTTATCCGGGATAGATTGAAACAGCCCAGAGTCGACATAAGAGCTATGCGGATAACCGAAGGCGAGATCTTAGTTTTCAGACTGGTGATTTTGTGTTCTTGAAAGTGTCTCCGAAGGTGGGTATTCGTAGATTTGGGAAGAAAGGCAATTGGCTCCGAGGTTTATAGGTCCGTTTGAGATTTTGGGAAAGGTTGGACTTCTAGCGTATCGTCTCGCGTTACCGTCATCTTTGGACCGGTTGCACAACGTTTCCACGTTTCTATGCTTCGGAAGTATGTTCATGATCCATCTCACGTGTTACCGAGGGTACCGGAGGATATTGAGCCCGATATGTCTTATGAGGAACGACCGATTCGGATCTTAGATTCTAAAGTCCAAGAGTTGAGGAGAAAGAGAATCGCGTTGGTTCGAGTTCTTTGGAGGAATCATAACATCGAGGAGTCGACGTGGGAGCTCCGAGATGAGATCGAGAGGAAATTTCCGTGGCTTTTTGTTTAGGTGAGTCTCGTTAAAATTCGGGTCGAATTTTCTTTAAGGGGGAGTGAATGTCACGACCCGAAATCTAGGCTCTATTTTATTTAGTAATTAAGTGATTTTTATTTAATTATTTGCTTATTTATTTATTTAAATTATTATTTATTTAATATTATGTGTGCATTTTATGTGTATAATATTTGTGCCTAGCATTTTACTTGAGTTATTGTGCTAGTGTAGAAATATTGGGTCTTAGTTGTTAGTGCGGAATATTGTGTTGGGTAGTTTAGAGGAGGGGTCTTTGTGTAAGTTTTTAAATTACCCTACCCTCTCCCTACACCCCCTTCTCCTCTTACACTCCACCCCATTCTCCATTCCCAGCCAACTCTCCCTCTCTCTCTAGCTTTTGGGTAAGTTTTCTTCTCCTCAGTTCTCTCTTCATTTTGTTCCTCTTCCTCTTGTTATTTCTCATTTCTTAAAACGTGAAATGTGTTTAGATCGTCGATAGGACGTAGGAAGCCAAAAAGAATTGAAATCCATCAACTTTGAGAATTTGCAAGTAAGTTACTTTTCCCCCATTTTGATGCTAAAATGTTCATATCATGTTTATATGATGTTTGATGTGTTATATTTGAAGTTTAGTTGAGTTTAGAACTTATTTTGAATTATTTGAGTTTTGGGTAAAAAATGGTGAAATCTTGAATGTGGGGATTTGGTGTTGGTTTGGGTGATTAAAGGGTGTTAATTAGGTTCCCTTTTGGTTGGATGTTGATTAGAAGCTTTAGAAATGTGTTGGAAGGCTTTGGTTTTGATGTGTTATTGGAGGATTGAGGTTTTGGGTCGAAAATGGCGTTACCCAGCCCTGTTCTTGGCCTGTCCGTAGACCAGGCGCCCGCCTACCCTTGACCAGGCGCCCGCCTACATCCCCTTTTCTGAAGTCCAGACCTTCTGTTGGTTTCAGGTGCCCGCCTGCCCCATTCCAGGCGCCTGCCCGCCCTCTGTTCCAGGATTTTGTCCTTTTGCTTGGTTTAAGACCTAAGGCTTAATTAGTTTAGGTTTATTTCTTCTAATTAACTTAAGATAACACCGTGGAACACTTTATTGATTGAATTTGATTCTTTTGTGAATAAATACGATATGGAATTTGATTAAGTATCATTTTGAAATGTGGTTCATCTTTGATGCGCGGTTTATATTTGTTTACTTTGTGGTGATTTAATTGGATTGGTTCCCTACTTTGGAACCTTAAGTTGTTTATTCATGCTAAATTATTATTACTTAGCATTTAATTAGAAGCCCAGCTGGCATATTTGTTGCATCGGGCGATGGGAAAGATTATAATGGCAAAGCCAAGTCCATTATAATGTTGACCATTGTTTTGCCCCCTTCTTTACCTTTTCCAGATTGGCCTTGGAAGAGATGAGTTAGCGTTCCTTTGTGAATGTATCTAGCTATCGGTCATGACTTTGTGTCATGGTCCTTGTCCTTTGTGACACTTTTATGGTTATTGGTTCCGGTACCGGGGTTTTCTCTTCGGCTTTCATGCTATTATGAAGATGATGATTTGTTGATTATTGAAGCTGCGCAGCGATCCTTTATTTGGATGTTCCGGTTTGGAAAACCTTGGCTATATCCTTTGTTATGTGTTATTTCCACTGCTATCTGTTATGTGATAAATGCTATGTGCTATGTGATATTTATTATTGCTTATTGCTTCTTGCATCATAGCATGTCATGTAGTTGCATTAGTAACTTATTGAGATTTATCTCACCCCCTTTTCTTTTATCTTTGTTTTTCCTTAACCCCCCACCCAGGTGCTAAGGATTAGTCTCGCTGATCACGAGAAAGAGGACGTCGAGTGTGGATACATTCTTTTGGGGAAGGTATTATAGGTTGGTTTACATTATGTAAATGTGTAACCATTTTGGGATAGTTGTACCAAACAATGACGTTACTAAGAATTGTATATTTTTATTTTGGGGCATAAACTCGTGGAAGTTTATGATAGCTGTAATTGGGTTTTATCAAACTTGATTTTGTAAAACTTTGGATCATCACCTTTTGGTTTCAAATGGAATTTTTAACTCTGATATTTCTCAGTTTTGTTTTAGAGTCGACGTCCAGATCGCGGTCTCGGGCCCGCGGGGTCCGGGTCGCGACAGTTACTCACCTTCTAAAAGGGTAGTACAACAACAAACAATTTTGGTGTCTTGCAATAGCTATTGAAGAAGACATAAGAAACTGAGATTATGGAGCTTAGTAATTAACATCAAATTGCAATACTTACTACAGCCAACTAAATTAGATGACAACATAATTATGAGAAAAATACTATTGAAAAAAATATAAAAGGAATGAATGGGTGAAGATCTTGAGCAATCAAAAGTGAAATCAATCAATACAGGTAACCACTCTTGTAATTTATGAAACAATTACTTGGTTGATGTATCTCAACTCTCACACAGTGCACCAAATAGATCTTTCACTCAACTAAGACACCAAGAAATTCAGACCAATCAAAGTGAAATCAAAAGAAATACTTCCCTCCGTCCCAAAATGAACTTTTCATTTGCCACTTGTCACTGTCCCAAAAAATCTTTGTATTTCTACAATTTAGGCTTAAACTTGCATAAACAACGCATGGCTAAGTGTTCACATTTTTAAAAAGTTTGAATAGTCAAATGAGGAAATCATTTCGGGACAAAGGGAGTAGCAATCTGAAATCTCAATCCATGGTGAAACTTTAAATAAAAAGAAAAGTAGAAAAATGAAAAAAAAAATAGCAAGATTCATAGAGATTGGGAAGATAACATACAATATTCAGATTGAGGAATTGAGAGTAACAACCTTTGGTTTAACAATCAAGTACCAACATTTGCAGAATAGGAGTACCCACTATCCCTGCTTGAAGCTTTATCAAGAAAATATTATAGCTTTGAAGGAGGGGCGGAGGAGATGAAAGAGGGGAAATCAAAACCAAACCCGAAACCAA
>JAOWBW010002126.1:0-122992 GCA_026119855.1 Campanula takesimana | reverse complement strand
TTGGTTTCGTAGTAACATGCGCAGCGGATATAGCAATTAAAATTTTAAGAAACCCAAAGCCATGGATCCGTTCATATGATTAAATCAATACAACAAGATGAATATAGGAATAACTAACCCTTGATGGCTATCAAATTTTCTCTTGGTCTTTGGTGGAGATTTGAAGACTTGATCACGATCACAAAGCTTGAACACGAACTTTGAAGATGATGATTTTCACCCTCTAGCGGTATCCACACTTCGAACGAATATCAAAGGAGCTTCTTTGATCTTGGTTGCTAGACCAATATTATGAAACACACTTTCACAATATAATAAAGAACTATATGGAATTATTTTTGTGAATTATTTTGTTCCTCAATCAAGGATATCTTAGAACAAAATAAACTCTCTCTCAAACTCTTTGAGACTCACAAAAAGCAATTATTATATGTCTGGCCGAATTGGTGTTTTTATATACAATTAAGACCTATTCCAAATAGGTAACTTGTGTAAAAAACCATTCCTAATCGATTAGGAAATTCCAATCGGCATACCGGCGCGCCGCCTGGTCCTACCCAGGCGCCCGCCTGTTTAGGGCAGAAAGTCCAGTTCACTTCCGGCTTGAACAGGCGCCCGCCTGGTTCAACCCAAGCGCCCCTTGGTTGACCAGGAGGCCCAGATCTTTCCAGAAATTCCTGGAAGTCCTCCTACCCTAAATGCCAATATAGTCCTTTTATTAAGATTCGTTCTATTGTGTGTGACCCTCTAGGATTATACTAAGTTGGTAATGGGCTCAAACATGATTCCATAAGATATGATTAGTTCTAGCAAACCGTCATACCTACCCAAATAGTATAACTAGATACAATTTGCATTCTTTAGAATATGTCACAATCCCTTTGTCCACGATGTCATTGAACACAAGTCATGGTCAAAGAGTCAACTTGTTTTTGTTCAATACTTTCTCGATTCCGAATATGTTGATAATCCAAATGACATTGATCCAATCAATTCATTTGAGTCCGGCCGAACATTTCATCAACATCATTCCTACAGAGGCCCAAGCTTGACATCTCTCCGTGGAGGGACAAATTCATTTAGCTTATTATTCTTCCCAACGGGATTCCGATTATGCCAATCATACCCTTTATAACTACCGTGTTAAGGTAGCGTTTGAATATGTCAAACACAATGTTCATCAAGTGGAAGACTATAATAACTTCATGTCTAAGGATTCAAATGACATAACTAATATGAGATATATGTACGACATAGACCATGACATAAATCTCATACAGCGGGTCATGTCCAGTACCTTGTTCCAAACAAGTACCCATAAATCTAACATGATCATCCCATGACCATTTAGCCTTTATACTAGTGCTTAACAAGTACTAGGGACGGGGATTATTATAAGTAAACATGAACACATAATAATCAAAACATCTCTTTATTGATATGAAATAAATGATAACAATTACAACGTTTATTAAACGTGCCTAGGGCACCACTACCAACAATCTCCCACTTGCCCTAGGCCCAATCTCCCATGTATCTAATACCCATGGACCTAACATGACCATCATGTTTAGCTTGTGGAAGTCCCTTTGTTAGCGGTCCGCAACATTGTCATCAGTAGGTACTCTGGCATATATTTACGTCTCCCCTATCAACGATCTCTCGAATGATATGAAAACGCCTAAGTATGTGTTTGGATTTCTGATGTGCTCTTGGTTCCTTTGCTTGAGCAATAGCACCATTATTATCGCAATAAAGGTCTATTGGATTAGCAATACTAGGAACCACTTCAAGTTCAGTTATGAACTTCTTAATCCAAAACAGCTTCCTTTTGCAGCATCCGATGCAGCAATATACTCAGCTTCTGTTGTAGAATCAGCGGTTGTACTTTGCTTGGAACTCTTCCAGCTTACAGCTCCACCATTTAACATAAACACAAACCCGATTGCGATCGGCTATCATCTTTGTCAGTTTGGAAGCTTGCATCCGTGTAAGCATTTACAACGAGATCATCTTCCATTCCTCCATAGACCAAAAACGAGTCTTTAGTTCTTCTCAAGTACTTAAGAATCGCTTTTACAGCTATCCAGTGATTTTCGCCAGGGTCGGATTGGTATCTACTTGTCATGCTCAAAGCATAAGATACATCCGGCTAGTACAAATCATGGCATACAGATGGATGGACCCAATTGCCGAAGCATATGGAACATCATTCATTTTCTCACGCTCATCTTTTGTCTTAGGACATTGAGTCTTGCTTAGAGAAACTCCATGTAACACGGGCAAGGTGCCTCTCTTAGAATTTTCCATACGGAATCTTCTAATGACCTTGTCAATGTATGTACTTTGGCTTAAACCAAGTAGCCTCCTTGATCTATCTCTATAGATCTTAATGCCAAGTATATATATGCGGCTCACCCATATCTTTCATTGCGAAGCACTTTCCTAACCAAGTCTTCACAGACTGAAGTGTAGGAATGTCGTTTCCAATGAGTAATATGTCATCCACGTATAAAACAAGGAATAGCACTATGCTCCCACTAATCTTCTTGTATACACAAGGCTCATCTTCGTTCTTGATGAAACCAAACTCTTTGACCGATTCATCAAAACGGAGATTCCAACTCCTAGAAGCTTGCTTTAATCCATAGATGGATCTTTGCAATTTGCATACCTTAGAATCTTGTTCAAAAGCCTTCTGGTGTGTCATATACACATCCTCTTGTAGTTTTCCATTCAGGAAAGCGGTTTTTGACGTCCATCTGCCATATTTCATAGTCATGATATGCGGCAATGGCAAGCAAAATTCTTATAGACTTGATCATTGCTACGGGTGAAAAGGTCTCATCATAGTCAATACCATGAACTTGCCTATAACCTTTCGCTACAAGCCTAGCTTTGTAAGTATGCACCTTCCCATCCATGTCAGTCTTCTTCTTGAAGACCCATTTGCATCCTATGGTTTTTACACCTTCGGGCGCATCAATCAATTCCAAACTTGATTGTCTTGCATGGATTGCAATTCGGATTCCATGGCTCCAAGCCACTTGTCCGAATCAGGAGAAGACATCGCCTCTTGGTAGGTTGACGGTTCATCATTCTCAATGATTTCTACCTCATTACTATCCGTTACGAGAAATCCATATCTCTCGGGCTCGGATCGTAACCTACTAGATCTGCGAGTTGCTTGTGTACTTTGAACAGGTTCCACAACTCCTTGTGGTTCTTGTTCTTGCTCCACCATTGGTTCAATGTTATTTTCTGGTCTCGAATTTCTTCAAGATTTATTTTACTCCCACTGATTTCTTTGGAGAGAAACTCTTTCTCTAGAAAGACACCAGTTCGGGCAACAAACACTTTGTTGTCCTCTCGGTTGTAAAAGTAATATCCTTTAGTTTCCTTAGGATATCCCACGAAAATACATTTATCAGATTTGTGTGCAAGTTTGTCTGAGATAAGTCTTTTGACAAAAACTTCACAACCCCAAATCTTCATGAAAGATAGACAAGGCTTCTTTCCGCTCCACATCTCATATGGAGTCTTTTGAACCGATTTAGTTGGAACACGATTTAGTGTGAAAGCAGCGGTTTCTAGAGCGTAACCCCAAAAGGATATTGGAAGATCAACTTGACTCATCATTGATCGAACCATGTCTAACAAAGTACGATTCCTCCTCTCGGACACACCATTCCATTGTGGTGTTCCGGGTGGAGTCAATTGTGAAACTATTCCACAATTCTTTAGATGATCATCAAATTCTTGACTCAAGTATTCTCCACCTCGATCTGATCGAAGTGCCTTTATACTTTTGCCAAGTTGTTTTTCTACTTCATTTTGAAATATTCTAAATATCTCGAATGCTTCACTTTTATGTTTTCATTAGGTAAACATACCCAAATCTACTATAATCATCAGTGAAGGTTATGAAGTATTGAAATCCTCCCCTAGCATTGCTACTTAATGGTCCGCATATATCGGAATGTATCAACCCCAATAAGTCGCTTGCCCTTTAACCCAACTTGGTAAAAGGTGTCTTAGTCATTTTTCCAAGAAGACACGACTCACAAGTATCATATGACTCTAAGTCACATGAACCCAAAAGTCCGTCCCCATGGAGTTTTGAGATACGCTTCTCATTAATATGACCAAGACGGCAATGCCACAAATAAGTATGATTTACATCATTAGGTTTAGATTTGTTATTTACATGATAGACGTTATTTTCATTCTTGACATCCAAGATATAAAGGCCATTAAATGAATTAGCAATACCATAAAGCACATCATTTAAATAAATAGAAAATTTCTTATTCTCAATAAGAAATTTAAAACCTTCATTATCCAAACAAGAAATTGAAATAATATTTCTGCTTAAATCCGGAACATAATAACAATTGTTCAAAACAAGAATTAATCGGGAAGGTAAAGTGACTTCATAAGTCCCTACGGCTAATGCAGCAACTCTTGCTCCATTTCCCACGCGTAGATCTACTTCACCTTCTTTAAGCAGTCTCCTATTCTTTAGTCCCTGCACATTTAGACAAATGTGAGAACCACATCCAGTATCCAATACCCAGGAATCAGTGGTAGAAAGGAGAATATCTATCATATAGATACCTGAAGTCGACGCAGCCTTGCTGCTCTTCTTCTTCTTTTGCTCTTCCAAGAAAGCCTTGCAATTACGTTTCCAATGACCAATTTCTTGACAATGGAAACAGATTGCATCCTTTTGTGAATCAGGTTTTGCCTCAGAAGCCTTGGCAACCTTTGCCTTGCTTATCTTGGGTTTGACAACTTTTGCCTTTCCCTTTCCTTTGGCACTAGCCTTCTTCCCATCATGAACCAAGAGCACGGGAGAACCTTTCTCCACAATTTTCATCTCTGCAGTTTTGAGCATCCCATGCAACTCAGAGAGATTCTTATCCATTCCATGCATGTTATAATTCATCACGAACTGATTATAACTTTTTGGCAATGAATTAAGAATGAGATCCGTGGCTAGCTCCAATGGGATTGGATAGCCAAGTTTCTCAAGGTGCTCTACATAACCTTTCATTTTAAGAAAGTGAGGACTCACTTGTTGCCCTTCATTCATTTTACTAGTAGTGAATGCAACAATGGTCTTGTACCTCTCTTACCTAGCTTGCTCTTGAAACATGGTTCTCAACTCCACGCCTATCTCATAGGCTTCCAAATGTTCCAAACTTTGTTGGAGTTTTGAACACATAGCAGCAAGCATGAGACACTTACTCTCTAGAATCATTATGATGTTTCTTGTAATTGTCTCTTTCTTTCCCTAGGGGCAGTAGGCGGTGGTTCAGCGGGGAGAGGCCCATCGAGAATGTACAACTTATCTTCTTGCCTAAGAACAATTCTTATGCTACGGATCCAATCCATAAAGTTTGTACCATTCTCTTCGAGCTTATCCTTCTCAAGGATCGATCGCAACGACATTGATTGAGTGTTATTAGTCATTATCTACAAATATGCAAAAATTTCCAAAATTTAATAAGTACCGTTTTCATAAAGAGATAAAAAAAATGTATTTTAAAACAAAATACTCCCACTAAATATAACCTTCATATACATCCAATGTATAATATGATTTAAATGGTTTGAGATCCCGCTTTAATCTAATTTTGAGTACGCTTTGGCGCACCGCTCAAAATTAAATCAATTAGGTAGACAACTCTTGTCAATCATATCTCATATGACTCTCAGTTCTTTTCATGAGATACTTTAAGAAATCCAATTTCAAAAAGCATGTTAAATCTCATCTTTGCCTTAAGCCCAAAACTGTTTTGACGCTTAATTAAGTCCAACCATTTTAAACGCATAGGAAACTCTTATTCACTCATCTTGCTCAAACATGAATAAAATCAATGCACCTCGCTTTGGCGAGCCCACATAAAATTACTCATGTATAAACAAGTGTTTTAATCATGGCATGGCAAAAGGACTTAAAACTTTCTTTGAAGGTTCATCACATATAGCATATAACCATTTATGAGCACATAATATAAACATGTTATACATCAAGTTTAGCCACTAAATTAATCTCCATTAATTTAAGCATGGTATTTATGTGTCATTAGTTTCTCTATAATTATGAGGATGAGACTATTTCAACTTTGGTTATTATCTCCAAATCAAGACAACAAGAAGTGCGGTCGAACTAAGCCATTAGGCAACCACAATCCCGCACTAATTCAAGAAACCAAGAAAGTAGTCCATGTGGCCAAAACTAAGCAATAGATGGTCTCGATGAACGTAGGCCAATTGCATTCACAATTCCACATGGATCTCCAATCATTGAATCAAGAACTTTGTTTTCTCAATTTTAGCAATTATGAACTCTTCATAATTCTAATTTCGTTTTGTCTTTGAAAATTTGATTGCGATCAATTTTGGGAAACACAATCTCGATGAACGCAGATTAGCCATCCAAAACTTGAACCAATCTAGGAATCACAAGACTAAAACAAATAGGAAAATCAAACCCCAAAATCCACACACAAACCAACTACCCAAACCCATTCCAGATCAACAAGCCTGGACTGGTTCTGTTACTGGTTTTGTCGAATTTATCGAAAATTCCATATTCAGATTTTAACCAAAATCAGAACGAACGAATTGACCACCGAGCGCCCGCGCTGCAAAGGACCAGGCGCCCGCTTGAATGGCCAGAATAGTTTAGAATTTTAAAGTTCGAAAATTTTGTCTCAAAATTATTTTTCCCCGATTATTAAAACTTTGATCCAATCAAAAATCAATAATCGAAATAATTCAGAATCCACCATAATTTTTATTGCGATTGAATCGTGCGATTAAAGTTGCAAAACAATAAACCACATAAAATAACAAAACACATAAACATCATATAATCCAATATTCATATCATGCCTGGCACATAAACAATTTATATACACACAACATGATCCAAGTATTGAATTAATCAACATGAACGGGGCTCTGATACCACTGTTGGGTTTCGTAGTAACATGCGTAGCGGAATATAGCAATTAAAATTTTAAGAAACCCAAAGCCATGGATCCGTTCATATGATTAAATCAAATACAACAAGATGAATATAGGAATAACTAACCCTTGATGGCTATCAATTTTCTCTTGGTCTTTGGTGGAGATTTGAAGACTTGATCACGATCACAAAGCTTGAACACGAACTTTGAAGATGATGATTTTCACCCTCTAGCGGTATCCACACTTCGAACGAATATCAAAGGAGTTTCTTTGATCTTGGTTGCTAGACCAATATTATGAAACACACTTTCACAATATAATAAAGAACTATATGGAATTTATTTTGTGAATTATTTTGTTCCTCAATCAAGGATATCTTAGAACAAAATAAACTCTCTCTTAAACTCTTTGAGACTCACAAAAAGCACTTATGAATATGGTCTGGCCGAATTGGTGTTTTTATACACAATTAAGACCTATTCCAAATAGGTAACTTGTGTCAAAAACCATTCCTAATCGAATTAGGAAATTCCCAATCGGCATACCGGGCGCGCCCGCCTGGTCCTACCCAGGCGCCCGCCTGTTTGGGCAGAAAGTCCAGTTCCTTTCCAGCTTGAACAGGCGCCCGCCTGGTTCAACCCAAGCGCCCGCTTGGTTGACCAGGAGGCCCAGATCTTTCCAGAAATTCCTTGGAAGTCCTCCGACCCTAAATGCCAATATAGTCCTTTTATTTAAGATTCGTTCTATTGTGTGTGACCCTCTAGGATTATACTAAGTTGGTAATGGGCTCAAACATGATTCCATAAGATATGATTAGGTTCTAGCAAACCGTCATACCTACCCAAATAGTATAACTAGATACAAGTTTGCATTCCTTTAGAATATGTCACAATCCCTTTGTCCACGATGTCATTGAACACAAGTCATGGTCAAAGAGTCAACTTGTTTTGTTCAATACTTTCCTCGATTCCGAATATGTTGATAATCCAAATGACATTGATCCAATCAATTCATTTGAGTCCGGCCGAACATTTCATCAACATCATTCCTACGAGAGGCCCAAGCTTGATATCTCTCCGTGGAGGGACAAATTCATTTAGCTTATTATTCTTCCCAACGGGATTCCGATTATGCCAATCATACCCTTTATAACTACCGTGTTAAGGTATCGTTTGAAATGTCAAACACAATGTTCATCAAGTGGAAGACTATAATAACTTCATGTCTAAGGATTCAAATGACATAACTAATATGAGATATATGTACGACATAGACCATGACATAAATCTCATACAGCGGGTCATGTCCAGTACCTTGTTCCAAACAAGTACCCATAAATCTAACATGATCATCCCATGACCATTAGCCTTTATACTAGTGCTTAACAAGTACTAGGGACGATTATTATAAGTAAACATGAACAACAATAATAATCAAAACATCTCTTTATTGATATGAATAAATGATAACAATTACAACGTTTATTAAACGTGCCTAGGGCACCACTACCACAAATGTGACCTATCATTGCTGTGAGGTCCTCGGGTGTCGTGTCGGGAGAGACTGATGTGTCATCCAAGTTCTTGATGACGAGGTCTCGTTGTCTCTTTGATGATGCAATAAGGTCCCAGATGGATATGTTGGCTTGCGTCTTCTTGAGTTGTGTTACAAAGGATCTTCGGGTATGTCGCGTGCTTGCGATCTTTGAGAAGAGGTTTTGTTGCTGCGTATTGGTAGGGATTGCGCTCGTTGTTACTCTCTCGCCCCTGCGAGTGAGCACGTTCACAGTGCCTTGTAGCTTCTTCTTCTTCCTATCTCTAAGACTTTCCTCGTAATCTCATCATAGGTTACAACATAACAAGAATTATCAAGTTTTATTCATATCATCGGCCCTCATTCACAATTGGGATCGAATGAGTGGTTCCTTCAAACTCTCCTACTTCTATTACATTGATACCACCCTCATTAGGATTATGAATTCCTTCTTGTCTATGTGGTCTTGGATGGTGTTGCGGATGGAGAAACAATCCTCGGTGAGGTGGATGGTGTATTGATGGTATTCCACCATTTTGTGGTGGGCATGATTGGGACGGAGCGGTTGTGGTTGCTTTACCCTTGAAGAGTAGTGATTTGCCCTTGGCCTTTAGAGCTTCATAGGCCTCGGTGATGGTCATGCCATTGAGAGGAGTGTAGACGCAGTCATTTTTGGAACCGCTTGCCTTTGTGGTGGAGGGACCTTCTTGTAATTCCCTTGTCAGTAGTAACGGCATTGACATAAGACTCTTTGTTTGAACAAGAGGTGGCCTTGTATCGGTAAGTAGGAGTGGCCTTTTATCTCCTTGAGCAAGTCATCCATGCGTACCCCCGCCTCATACATTTGGAGAAGTCGGAGTAGCAAGCCCCACTTAGGTGGGTGGGGAGATCAATCTTGAGACACTTTAGAAAGATGTCCATTTGCTCTTTTGTGTTTGGCCTCTCAACAATTTCAGAGAGCTTGTCGTTCCATCTCCTTGTAAAGTCAATGAAGGACTCGTTGTATCTTTGAATGGTGTTCTCGAGCTCTTTCCTTGTGGGCCGGTGATTGGTGTTGCCTTGATATTGATTTTTGAAGGCAAGCATAGCGGAATCTCAATCAAGACGGACAGTGAGCGGAGAGTTGCATACCAATCCTTTGCCACCCCCTCGAGAGTGAGAGGAAAGCATTGAGCCATAACTTTCGGGGAGACCTTCTTCGGAACCATAGCCCAAATATAAGTCTCAATGTGAGCCATCGGGCATGAGTTGCCCTTAAACTTGCTAATGTCGGGCATCTTGAATTTGTCGGGAGAGCGGCCATCGTGCTCATGAGGATGGATGACTGATAAAGGCTTGTGTTGGAGCCTTTTCCCATGTTGAGGCCGTCAAATTTCTGATCAATGTAGGCCATGATGGAATCGGCCATTTTGGGGTCGTTGTTTGTCGGTGCTTGGTTTCGCCACTTTTTTGGTACGGGCGCTGACATATGGGGCCTCAACCAAACCTCGGTCCACTCGGATTCCTCATTGTCATTAACCCCCTTGTTCTTGGAGAGCTTGAGGAGCTTGGCTATCAGTTGGTCAACCTCGGCCTCGTGGGCCTCCCTTTGACTGTCGACATGAGCTTGCCACAAGGCTTCTTGGTTTGAGCCTCTTGGTTAAGGGTAGAGACTTGTTGTTGGAGCGTTTGAACCATGGCAGAAAGCTGTTCGAGAGTCATGGCGTTGTTGTGCTGAGTCACCGGCCATTGATGATGTAGAAGCTGTTGGAGTGATCGGTTCACGGACAAGCCTGTTGGATGAATCCCTGTAGATGCGGAGAGTACCAATCGGACCTATAATTGGAGAAGTAGCCCTTGTCAGTCTTGGTTCACACTTTCGGTCCATGAAGAGGTTGAGAACACACAGTTGGGCACACGACTCGAACCACATAAGAAAAAAAGACTTTTTTTTTATATAAGTCGGAGGGAATGGGTCCCTTTTGGGGTTTCTAATAAGATAATGGAATCGTCACACTAGTATATAGACCATCTCGTGGTCCCATATACTCATCGGATTCCATCGCGTTTGTGAATCCTACATGTGTCGGGATTAAACTAAATTAATGTGTGGTTTGTGCTCGGCTAAAGAGAGGCTTAAAGGTCACCCCCGGCATGTAGTCATGAACTACGCCACGGGCTGAGGTTTACCGCTTCGAAAGAGCCAAGGTCGAGTGGAGCTTGAAACTTTCTAGGACGGGCCTCGACGGGTTTGGGGTTGGACTTGTGCGACTCGATAGTGAGCAATTTATAGGAGTAATGTGCATGTAGTGTGAGGTCTATCACGTGACAATTTTTTTTTTTTTTTTTTTTTTTGAAAAGCAAAGATAAAAACACATAAGCACATAAATTACAACTCCCGAATCACCCGTGTGACCGGTAAATAAAACATAAAATTAAACAGTCCAAGGGTTCAATTCTGTTCTGATGCAGGCAACTGTGCCCACACACCACTGTTCTGTTCAGTCACTGAAACCTGTTCTTGCCCTGGAAATTGACCCAGAAGCGCGCGCCTCAAGCTAGTGTTGTGGGAAGCGCGCGCCTGACACATTGTATCTGGGAGGCGCCCGCTTCTGGGGCTCACCTGTCAGATTATCAGAAACTTATGGACTCAGGGGGATTGCCCTGGTCCTGATTGTGTGATGGAACCCCTGCAATGTTTGTTAGCACGAAATAATAGGAAGAATAGGAAGAATACATGGAAGGTGGGCGATTCTAGAATTTGACGCGGGACGCGCGCGCTTTGGACCATGAAGGTCCGAGGCGCGCGCTTCCCATGTCAATTTCCAGAATGCCCAGAAAAGTGAAATATGAACAGAAACACAAGTTTAACCCTCAAGTCTCCCCAGTGGACTCGCCACTGTAGATACCCCGGGGCGGGGCCACGGCTTAGGCTAGAGCGCGCGGGTTACCCTAGGATGTCTAATTGTGTTTTAGAGTCGCCACCCACGTTTTTGAGGAACGTAAGAAAACCAAATGTTTATGAGCCTAAGTTTGACTTACGAAAACAAAGATTCTTTGGGATGAGGGGTTCGGGGGTTAGGTTACGAAATGGGAAGTACTTAAACACCCATTTCGCCCGAGCAAAGTCGGTCTTGTTTGTTCATAATTCACTTTTAAAGATAAATGTGTTCTTCCTATTAAAATGATGATAAAAAGGGGTTTTAGAGTTAAAATGTAGGGAGATGACTCCTAGGCCAATTCAATGTAATGAAAGGACCGTTGGTGTCATGTCCCAAATGGTTTTGGGTGATTGCAGATTTGATTGAAGAAGAAGAAGAAGGAGAAGAAGAGAAATGCTTAAGACATTTACCTATAGTATCCTTCAAAAGAGAACCTCTGTAAAGCCTTGAAGAAGAGGTTGAATACTTTGTTGAAGAAATCCCAAGGGAAAGTCTAGGAAAGAAGTGAGTAAAAGGTCTAAAAATAATGATTTCCAAGGTCCTCCTCCAATGATGGATTGGAGGGGTTTTTATAGTTGAAAAAGGACTGTTTTTGGAGCCAAACGGAGTCTCCAAGAAATATTTCCCGGGCAAAATCATGTATAATGAGCAAGGGAGAGATTCTTGGGCAGAATCTGTAACTGACACACCTCAGAAGCGCGCGCATCCCACCTAGGCGGCGGAAGGCGCGCTCGTCTGGCCTCAGGGGCGGAGGCGCGCGACTCTGAGAAGCAATTTTTGACAGAATGGACTAGAAAGTTAGAACTGTTATTCAGTTTAGTCCCGGGACTTAACGGAGTCCGTCTGGAACTTAACCAAAGTAACAGAAACTACCAGAAAACACTTAGAAGAGGGAGAAACACAAAACCAAGTGTGCAATCGGGGTGAGCGGTCCAAGGCGGGGTGTCTACACCTCGCCCCTCTTCTCGAAAACCATCCCCTAACCCGACGCCCCCTCAGCTCTCTTCGCCGTCGACGTCCTCCAGTTCCTCCTTTCCAGCCTCATCTTTCTCTTCTTCACTCGTTCGTCTTCGACAGCTACTTCGTCATTGAAAAGAAGACGAGATCTGGGATTATTGAAAGAAAATTGGTTGCTTTTACATGGTTTTTTTTTTTTTTTTTTTTTTTTTTTTTTTGCTTTTCCTTGGTTCTGTGATTTGGGGATCTAAATATGGATTTTGAATGCGGGTTATCAATGGCTAAGATTGGTTTTTGGTTTTTGGTTTTTGATATTAATTGCGATGGAGATTGAAATTGATTCTTGATTTTGTTATTTTCTGAATGTTGGGGGTATTGTTACTGGCGATGGTGGTGAGGATGATGTTTGTGGTGGCTGGAGAGGGGAAGGGGTATTTAAGAAATGTGGTGGTAAGGATGGTGGTTTTGGTAGCTGGGTGGGTAGGGGAAATGCAGTTAAGAAATGTGCATCCATGGATGTGGGGTGGAGGTGGACTGAACTGGAGGGAGAATGTGGTGGTGCTAGGGAGGGGTGGTGGTGGTTGTGTGGATGAAATGGGTGATTTTTCTTACTTCTTCTTTTATTTTCAAAATCTTGCATTTGACCCCCTCAGCTAAACACATGCCTTGCAAAGCCTCTAGGAATTGACAAAATTGCCAATTTCAAAGGTCATGTGCGTGGTACATGCGTTAGGTCCGTCAAAAAAATTAACGAAAAGTTAGTTCATTCACCATATTGCAACAAATTGACAAACTTAGGTGGTTGATTGGCACAATTTAACTTTTAGGTTGAGGATTGCAAAAGTGAGACAAACTCAGGTTACCAATTTGCAATTTGCCCATAAAAATTGCATAATTTAAAAAAAGAAAACTTTTTACCCACTTGCATACTCACATCAACTAACCCACCAATTATTCTCAACCACATTTTCTCTCTCCTAACAAACTATCTACATTCACAACACATCACATTTTCCACTTTTCCTTAATTTTCGTGCAAAGACAGTTTTGTGCAATTTGAAATGAAACGGAGTGGGTATTTCTTTTACACCCTCTGTCCTATATAAAATTGTATAAAATCGTCATTGCACGCGAATTAAGAAAAAGTGAAAAAGATGATGCATTGTGAATGTAAATAATTAAGTAGGAGAGCGAAAGTAGGGTTTCGTTGTCAATGTAAATAAGTAAGTAAGAGAGAGAAAGTAGGGTAAAGAATAATATGTGGATTAGTTGATGTAAGTATGGCTTGTGGGTCCAACTAATTAAATAATATAAAAAACTTTTACTTTTAGATTTTGCAATTATTATGACACACCTAAAATAGCAAATTTTACAATTTAAAATAAGACGGAAAAATAATAAATTTTACAATTTAAAATAAGACGGAGTGAGTATTTATATCTATAACTCAAGTGTAATGCTTGTGCTCCCAAGTCCGAAATAAGAGATTTTAAACGGCCGTCGGGGCTTATTTTGTTGTAGCGCTCTAGGATGCGAAAATCAGATAAAGAAATGAAAAATAAAATAAAATTCCACCATGTAAAATACTCTATTCGTCCTATAATAAAGGGTACAAAGTTGTTTTAGCACGATAATTAAGGAAAGTGTATAGTGAAGTAAGTATTAGAAGTATGACCAGTCAAGTAGGAGAGAAAAAGTAAGGTAGGAAATAGTTAATTGATTGGTGTTGTGAGAATATAAATAAATAAAGTATAAGAGAGAATGAATAAAAGAATAGTGAGGATTTTTTGACATTTTTGGTAATGTAACTTACCAATAAAAGCCTAACAAAGAAATTTATGTCCTTTGAAATGGGACAGAGAGTATTATGAACGAATATGTAAGAAAGGACTTTCAGTAGTGTTAGTTTATATGCACTTTTTTTTTAAAAAAAAATTATATTAATATATATATATATATATATATATATATATATATATATATATATATATATATTGTCTAGCACAGTTTATACATTTTCTTGTTTTGTTTTCACACGTTGGAGTGCTGCAGCAGTTCCGCTTCTATAAATAAACAGACAAATTTGAGTTTAATCTCAGTTACGAAATTGATAATTGAATCCTAAAAGAGTGTCAAGCAGGAAGTAGGAAGTACAGTACTTGTTAGTGTTGGATAAATCTTATAGAAAGGAAAAAAAATTACAATATATATGAAATTACAATTACAACAATAAAAGGAAAACATGAAAATGAAACAATTTAACTGTCTTTGATCTCTTGTATCTGAGTCGTGTGTGACACACTCTCCTTAAGACTAATTCATCCTCCTCTCTACGAGTGCTTGAGGTTTCAACGGGCGTTAGTCTCCCAGGATAAAACGGATGAACTGGATGCAACACAGCACTTGAGCCTTCCTGTGAGCGCGCGCCCCTCTTCCGGGCTGGCTTCCGTGCCCGGCCTTCCGGTTGTTTGCAAGGACTTGTTTGTTCCTCGATAGTTGTGAGTCGCCACCATGTTTGACAGAACACGCACCGTGAGATTCTTGAGTTCGGGGGTTAAGTTATGGATTGGGAAGGTCAAGGAGCACCCAATCCACCCGATCTAGGATCGGTCTTGCTTACGAAATCATCATCATCGTCGTCAAAATTATGCATTCATGTACTAAGGAAACGAAACAAATAAATAATTTCTTATTTATTTGGAATGTCGGATTATGTGCTTCGAGACCATCTCCATGAATTGGAGAGGCTCTAGGCTGATCCTTTTAATATAATCATCAAAGCAAAGAAATAGATGAGAAGAGAGGAAAACAAAGGGATTACCTAAGCGTTCTTCGAGAATCCTCTGGATGGCCTTGACTAAAGGCCTTGATGATCCGAAAAACTTGGCTTGAATGGTGTTATGAAGGTCTGAATTTCGTGGGTAAGGGAGAGAGGCTGATTATGAGGACCTCTTCTATCAGATTTTGAGTGGTTTTGGGTGAATGACCATTCTAGAGGTTTTTCGGTTCAAGAAACTCTATATTTATTTGAGTTCTTGACCTAGGGTTTAAGCCAAGGAGGTAAGTTTGGATGGGAATCAAAGACTTGATTTCCAAGGAGGTACTTTTGGACTCTAGGATCGCTCATTAGGTTTTCCCCGGATTGCTTGAGTGTTTGCCAAGAAACGGGGTTGAGACCAACAAGGAAAGTGACCAAAACCCATGTGTCAATGTCTCGTACGAGACATCTTGTGTTTGAATCACAATTTGCCCTCCTGCAGCAGTTTGAATGTTCATTTCAGCCCCTAACTAACGGAGTTAGTCAGAAACTTAACGAAACATGCCAAACATAACGAGTTTCGACCCAAATCAAACGCGAGACACGGAAGTAGTGTGATAATAAAAGAACATTCAAAATGGAATGTCTACAGAGCCCCTCGGTGGTGATACTTATGAAAGAAGTAACGTCGTCGATAGAAAGACACCATTTAGAACTTTGGGTATGGTCGTGCTGAAAAGTTGCCTACGTATTCCTTGGAAGGAAATCAGACCAAACGTAGTTCGACTCCGAAAATACGCAAAAACGGGGGTTTAAGGTATTTTGAAAATCATTTTTGAAAACAATACTGCATTAAGTAAAGTTTAGAGTTTAGAGAGTAACCCATACTGAGGAATCAATGTCCTTGACCCAATTCTGAATATACCATGTTGTTGATGATGAACCGTCTCCAGTTGCAATCCATACTGAGGAATAATTTTCTTTGACCCAATTCTGAATATGCCCTGTTGTTGATGACGAACCATCTTTTATTTGGAGACACCGATCACTCGGACCTTTCTTCTCCTTCCAACGAGACTGCCTTTCCGTTGAAACTGTTGCGAATCCTATGTTATTAACTTACGTCTTGATAACAATTATGGGATTCTAGGTTTGGAGACGCCAATTACTCGGACCTTGCTTCTCCTTCCAACGAGCTTTCTCTCCCGTTGAAAAAAGTGAATCCTATGTCATTAACTTACGTCTTGATGACAATTATGGGACTCTAAGGGGTGTGAATCCTATATTATTAGCGTACGCCTCGATAACAATTGTGGGATCACTGGATGTGGAGAAACCAATTACTCGGACCTTGCTCCTCATTCCGACGAGACTGCCTTTCCGTCGGAAAAGTGAATCCTATTCCATTAACTTACGTCTTGATGACAATTATGGGATTCAATGGTGGGGATCCTGTGTTACTAACTTATGTCTTGGTAACAGTTGTGGGATTCCCGGCCTTGTAAATCCTGTGCCATTAACATACATCTTGATGACAGTCATCGGATTTAAAGTTTTGATGATGCAGATTTTGTTGCTCACCCATGATCTTGGATGTGTGGTGAGAATAGATTCGTACTGAGAAACAAATTCATTTGTTTCAATTCTGAAAATATTCTTTGATGACGACTCAATGTTCCATCTTGAACCGGGTTCAGATTTGACCTCTTAGTCTAAAGCAGGACTTTTTCTGACCTTTCTGTTAAAAGCAAGGCTTTTTCTGATATTCTGTTAAAAGTAGGGCTTTTCTGGAATTTCCTGAGAAAACAGGCTTTTCTGTTGGATTTCTGGGGGATACCTCATACGAGTCATCTCCATTTTTACGCAGATCAGAGCCTTTTCAGGCGCTGAAAGTGATTTTCAAATCACTTTTCTTATTTCATTTTGGAGCTCTCAACCCTAGGCGATTTTTTCATCCAAAAATCTTCATTTTCACCAAGTTCTAGTGATTCCCAACCCTTTCAAATGGCCGGTGCACATCTTTTGCATAAGGAACATCTCTTCGATAGGCACCTGAAGGGTAAAGTGTGGGCGACGGATGAGTTGTGTCAATTCCCCGAGGATCATATTTCTCACGCGGTTCGGACGAGGCGGGTAAGGATCTCTTCCTTTGACTGAGTTTCCATGTCAATTTCGTCATTGCATGTCTCAATTTGGTGCTTTCGCAGTTCGACTTTTGTCGATTTTCGCCTAGAATTATCGCTGCTAGGGTTTATCATGCATGGCTGATCTTTCGATGGGATTCTACCCTCGTTGACATTGAAAATCATTGTATTATAGTAGTACATGATTTTAACTTTCGTTCTAGGCAATTCTGCTACTTTTCAGGTAAAATGCTTAAAATGAGGATTTTACCTATTTTCTAACATTTGTCTCTTTTGCCTTTGTTGTTTGCAGCCATTCAGGATCGTCAACAACTGTAGAGGCAGCGTGCGGGCTGTTTCTGAGAGGTGGCAAACTCTCGATGGTTAAATGAGGGAAGAGATCGAGAATATGGGGCTTAAGCCTTTCTTCGACGGCTTGTGCGGGCGAAGCGGAATGCTCATGTGCTCCAGGTTTTATTAGGGAGCGTTGGTGGGATAGTACCCATATCATGCTATGAGGTGGGGGGAGGTTACCATGACTCCCACTGATTTCCATGCCATTCCCGTCATTCTATTGCGGTGAGCCGCTTGAGGTCGATACTGACTTTTCTCCCAGCAACGATGATATGAAGCACTTTCTGGGCTTCTCTGTGCGCACCTCAGGTAAGGGTGTCCCTCTGAAGGCCTTAAGGGACAAGGTCGATGCCTATGTTATAATCAATGCGGGTCAGATAGGATCTGCTAACACCCGTATTGTGGCTGTCCGTGGTTTTCTGTGGTGGGCATTCTTTGAGATGCTATTTACAAATCATGCGTCGACTGCCTTGTTTAATCTTTTGAGTGTGTTGAGGGACATGCAGCATTTCATGGATGCTAGTTGGGGTTTAGCGGCTTGGCCTATTGTTACGTGGCCATGGATTAGAGTTCACGAGATCGGGCGAACGCTAGCTTAGGTGGCTATAGCCATGCTTGGCCCATTGTTATGTGGCCATGGATGAGAGTTTACGAGATCGAGAGAACGCTAGCTTAGGTGGCTATAGCCATGCTTGGGAGGTATGATACTCATTCTCTGTAGTATTCTTCTTTTTATTTCAGCCCCAGTTTATCTTTATCTTGATGGCATGCCTCTTTTCGCCATAGTATATTGACTCTTTTTCATGTTTCTCCCATTTACAGGCTTGGGGTTATGCCATGTTTTGTCTCTTCAACTTTGATCTCCGGGACACCACCATCATGTTCTCGGATACACTGAGGTGGTGCCGGGGTAACAGAGATACCAGCGGTGAGCATGCTGAGGGGGCGGACTTGCCTATAGAGCAGATGAGGCAGTTTCTTGACGATCAGACCGTCGTTCCCGATATCGCTACTACCCTTTTTCCTTGGAGGAGCTTAGGTATTGATAATGCCTACTGGCAGGCAGCTCTGAGGTCATTGATGATTGGCCTCAGTGGGGGATGTTTCTACTTGGGAGAGCGAGTCTCTCGTCAGCATAATGGTGGAAGTTTAGATCTCATCGTCCCTCTGGACCCACCGGCTCATATGCTTAACTCTTATGCCCTTGAGGACGCGGAGAGTGGACCTCATCATTGGTCAAGTCGCCTTATGCATCGATTGATTCTGGAGGATGATCAGGCTCAGGCCCAGGGGTTCGTGCATATTCCTTTCCGTCCATAGCTTAGACCAGCTTCTTCTCCTACAGCATGGTTGAGGGTATAGAGAGCACCGAGGACCTTCCCGCCCAGTACGATATGCTTGAGGGACTCGTACCTCCTGATGATGCGACCATGGTATGACTCATTCCTCGTCACTTTACCATTTCATGTCTCCGTTTATCATTTATCTAAAGGTCTTGATGATTTCATTCGTTCCTTCCAAACAGGTGCCTATTGCTGAGTATAGAGAGGTTGCAGGACAGCTTTCTCAGTTCATGGCCTATGCCAAGAGGGTGAAGAGAGAGACCGTGGGACTCTTAGGACGATTGGCTCGCCACACAACAGAGTCGGTTTCTTGCGGGAAGAGACCTCGGACTGACGAGTGATCACGTGGCAGAGGCGACGCCTCTTTTCTTTTTGATGCCGGAGTAGATAGGATCCCCTTATCCCCTCTTTTGTTTGGTTGATATACTTTATTGCCTCGGTGTAGATGAAGACAATTTTTTCTTTTTCTTTTGGGATTGTACCTGTGCAACAATTAAGTCCTAACTCTAACACACATACTTTTGTTAATTTTATTTTTTATTTCTTACTGTGTAATTAATTGATTCACATCCGGTTGGTCAACTGAGGGGTTCTTTTTATGAGATGGATTCGTGTTGGGTCATTTATATGTGATGTACGAAC
This sequence comes from Campanula takesimana, assembly GCA_026119855.1. Taxonomy (NCBI): domain Eukaryota; kingdom Viridiplantae; phylum Streptophyta; class Magnoliopsida; order Asterales; family Campanulaceae; genus Campanula; species Campanula takesimana. The sequence continues at coordinate 103,380 of JAOWBW010002126.1, read as the reverse complement.
TGTTTCGGGTGAGTTTCTGAGGTGATTGAAACATGTTTTGACTTGTTGGGCAATCTGAATCTGAGCAGAGCTTCTGTCATCTGAACTGGGAGATGCCTCGTACGAGACATCGATGTCTTGTACGAGTCATCCTATGGATCTGCGACTGTTTCTCCTTTTACCTCGAGGATTTGGTGTTCAAACTTGTATATAAGCATCTCTAGTCCGTCCTAGAATACCATGCAGCCTTAAATCAGTTCTGGGAACTTCCTTTTGGAGTAAAATTCTCAACCTTTTGCTCCCGATGGCCCCAAGCAAGTCCGTCCCTTCATCAATAATCGTCGATGAGTTCTCTCTAGACTCGGGATTGGTGGAACGCTACAGGGATGATTTAGCAACGTTCTTTCGTTCGTTTGACAGGGTTCGTCAAGAGAGATTCATAAAGATGTTTGGCTTTAAGATTCTTTTCACCTTGAAGAATCTAAAACTAGATTGGGACCTTTTGAAGGGAGTTGCACATTTCTGGGATCCATCAACTCATCTCTTCAAATTTTCTCTTAATGAGATGGTCCCTACTGTAGAGGAGATGGCAGCTATCTTGGATATGCCATTGACCGGGGTGATTGCGGTTCCTAATTGTGACAAGGTACCGGCGGAGCATCGTAGGGACTTATTGAGCATAGGCCTTCCCGAGGCGCAGGGTTATATTCACAACCGTTATGTTGATCTCCATGCTTTGCCTAGGAGATTTAAGGGTCGTGTGACACGTGGTCACTGTGTGGATTCCCAATGTTGCCTCTTGGCATTATGTTTGTTCCGAAACGTACTTTTCATGAGCAAGTGTGGCATGGCGGACACATAGCTCGTAGACATTGTTCTGCAAGCTAGAGGATGGGCCTTCAACGTCGTTCCCCTTATCTTGGGAGAGACCCTTCATGGTCTTGATGAGTTACACTGAACCGGCTCTATGACCCGGGAAAGTCCCTTGTTGCTGACTATTTGGCTCAGAGAACATTTTAAACTGTTGGATTCTCCGACTTAGCATTTCCCTTATACTTTTCATAGGTGGATATTACTGGTAAAGGGTTTGAGCGTCGAGGAGTGGGCTCATATTTTTGCGAAAGCAGAGACTAGTGACATTTCTTGGTGTCCACTCTCTTAGAAGGTGAAGAGGTTTGTAGCGAATACCCTTGGATACGACAGGGTAGGCCTTCCAGGTTTGAGAGATTCTTCCTACTATTTTGCTCGAAGGGTAATGCGGTAGTTCAGTCAGCAGCATGACACATTTGTGCTAGGGGGACGTGCTCGGGATATCTCTTTCACGGACTTGGAGTTTGCTACGAACTTGGCTCATGATTGGGGGTAAGGCACCACTATGGATCGTTGGACCAAGCTTCGTCATGAGGGAGGGAGTATTTATTTATTGGATAAATACTTGAATTGGTTTCTCACAGAACTCCGTCCTAATGCTGAGGGTATTGATGACATTCGCCGTCCTTTATTGGGGGACCAATTCGAGCCTAACTTGAATCTGAGGAAGAAGGAAGCTAAGGAGGATCCTTCTAATATCAGCGTGGATGCTACTCAAGACTTCTTGGATAGCGACTTTTATGAGAAGAGGGTGGACGGCCATCCTGGTAAGTTTCAAGCACTAGATAGGCCTCATGTGTTTGCGAGATTGACACCCTCGGTGTTCAGTCAACTTGACGTTCCCCCCGGTTATGAGATACCGTTGTTCAATAGGAAGAGGGATGACAAGGCGGATCGTGGTCAAGCCCCTACTAAGTTAAGGAAGAAATAGATCCTTAGGATTATCGAGAGATTGCAATAGATAGATCAATGTTTGATTTTTAGTATTTTATTTTTTTCTTTTGCAAGTTGGTATTCATGTTGGAAATTTTCTTATCACTTTCTTAAAATGCATTCAATTAATAAAAGAACAAGATTTTGATTTTATTTATGGAATAGACCGGACCAAAAGGCTGCCTACGTTCTCCTTTTACATCAATTAAATAAGGAGCTCAGGTCATCGTAGTTCTTGTTCAAGAAAGAGAAAAAGGTGATGTCTGCTGACTGTATGTCTTGTCTCGTACGAGACATGGATGTCTCGTACGAGACTGCCTCCTATTTTATTATTCTTCAATCTATCCATGTTGACGGGCTTTGGCAGTTGATCCCCATCTAGGTCCACGAGTTGTACCGCTCCTCCGAAGAAGATCTTCTTGACTATGTAAGGTCCTATCCACCTTGGTCCCCATTTTCCCATAGGGTGGAATGGCCCAGGATGATGTTCGCGTAGGACAAGGTCCCCTTCTTTAATGTTTCTAGATTTGAATTTCTTGTTGAATGCTCGGGCCATTCTCCGTTGATACGCTTGGATATGCTCGGCGGCTCAAAGTCGACGTTCATCTAGCATGGCTAGCTATTTGTAACGGCTGTTCAACCATGTGACTTTGTTTACTTTGTTTTCTAGGAGAACCCTTAGTGATGGTACTTCTAATTCGATCTGTAATATTGCTTCCATCCCATAGGCTAGGGCGTATGGAGTTTCACCGGTGGCAGTACGGATTGAAGTACGATAGCCCCAGAGTGCAAAAAGTAGTTTATCGAGCCAGTCTCTGCTGGTCTTAGCCATTTTTCTGATGATGGTCTCTATGCTTTTATTAGCAGCTTCGACTGCTCCGTTGGTTTGTGGTCGGTACGGTGACGACTGATGCCTTTCTATCTTATACTCTGCAAGTAGTTGGTCACATTCCTTCTCAAAGTGGGTGCCATTGTCGGATATCATCTTATGAGGTACCCCATACCGGCATATGATGTTGGTCTTAATAAACTCAGCCACCTTCTTGGCATTTAAGACTCTGTAGGATTGGGCTTCGATCCATTTGGTGAAGTAATCTACCGTGACAAATACGAATGAGTGACCATTGTGACCTATTGGCGAGACCTTACCGATGACGTCTATCCCCCATGTAGAAAATGGCCAAGGGGATGTCATGGGGTATAAAACGGACGGTGGTGCGTGTTGCAAGTTGGCATGTATCTGGCACTTGTGACATTTTCTAACCATATCGGTGTAGTTGGCTTCCATCGTAGCCCAATAATACCCTAGTCGGATAATTTTCTTTGCTAGCATGTTGCCATTCATGTGGGTTCCACAGACTCCTTGATGGACTTGGTCCATGATTTCTATGGCTTCGTGCTCATCGGCATAGAGCAGACACTGTTTGTGATGCTTTTTGTAGAGGCGATCACCTATATTCACGAATTGGGCAGCGAATCTTTTAAGAACTATCTTTGCCTTAGGTGATGCGTCTGATGGGAATGTCCCGTCTAGGAGGAAATTGTAGATACCCCGAGGAACCACGGCTTGGCTAGAGCGGTGAATTACCTAGGATGTCTACTTGATTTTAAGAGTCGCCACCCACATTTTAGAGGAACGCGAGAAAACCTAAGAAAATAGCCTTTTTTATTGATTACGAAACCAAAGATTCTTGAGATGAGGGGTTCGGGGGTTAGGTGACGGAGTGGGAAGTACTTAAACACCCACTCCGCCCCGCTTACGCGGGTCTTGCTACTTTTGGTGTTCTAATGTTAAATGTCCTTCAATAAAAAGTGCTAACAATTAAAGTGAAAAGAAAGGGGAAAATAAAAGAGAAATAAAAGAGAATTGTTTTATTTATTAATTTATGCGAAAGATTACATGTAACAATTATACTAAACAATTACATTAATAAATGGATAGGAAAATAAAGTAGAGATTGAAATGTAGGGAGATGACCTTGACCAACTTTAATATAATAAAGTGGTCATTTGGTCATGTCCCATTTGGTGAGGATTGCATACATCTAAAAAGACATAAATAAAATAGAAGAAAAAGAAGTGTAGCTTTAGAAAAGAGGACTTCAAACTTTGACTTGGAGTTGTTGTAGAGAAATTGTTGTGTAGAAATTTGTGAAGAGTTTAGTTTCTAGAACTCTTGTTGGGGAAATTTGTGTAGGGAGAATGGCGTAGAGTTTGTGTAGGTAGAAAGTTCAAAGTTCCATGTCCAAAAAGAGAGTCCTCTTCCAAGGTAGAAGAAGGGGGTTTTTATAGGTAGAAAGGAGAGGGAAATGTTGGAGGGAAAATGGTCAATCCATGTGAGATGGAATTGACCAATAGAAAATAAGATAAATAAAATAATGAATAAAAGAAGATGAAACAAATAAAAGAAAATAAAAATGAAATATTTTGTTTTTATGAAAAGGGCTAGAAATGTGGGATTGAGAGGTTACAAATAAAAGCTAGTCAATGTTTATGATCAAGAAAGATGTTTTTGACTAAAGAAGATATTTGTAAATAAGAAAAGGGAGGGAAATAAGGTACAATCCGTTACAGCCAAAGTGGGAAGCGCGCGGGTCCGGCCTTTGGGGCGAGAAGCGCACGCGGCTCGTTGACAGTGTCGGAGGCGCCCGCGGGTAAAAATAACAGAATGACAGAATGACCCTAAAAGTTAACTCTGTTATGCAGTTTAGTCCAAAACTAACGGAATCAGTTAGGAACTTAACAGAAATAACAGAAATTAACAAAAACAAGTTAAATAATAAAAATACTATGTATGCAATCGGGGTGAGAGGTCCAAAATGGGGTGTCTACAGAGCCCCTCGGCGACGTGGATTGCAAAGCAAAACTCGTCGACGAAAGAAAGACAACCGCCGAGGACATCGACAAGAGAAAACAAAGACTCGATAAAACATGAATTTGAAATTTGCGAAGGATTGGGGTGCGCTCCTTGTGTGAGAGGCTTTATTGATATAGAAAGGATATGGAGGGATCCGTTTTGCTTAAGATGGATCTGTTTGCTGAAGCGGGATCCGTTTGCTGATACGGGATCCATTTGCTGAAGCGGGATCCTTTTGCTGAGGCGGGATCCGTTTGCTGAATGCGGGATCCGTTTGCTGATGCGGGATCCGTTTGCTGAGGTGGGATCCGTTTGCTGAATGCGGGATCCGTTTGCTGAATGCGGGATCCGTTTGCTGAATGCAGGATCCGTTTGCTGAATGCAGGATCCGTTTGCTGGTGCGGGATCCGTTTGCTGGTGCGGGATCCGTTTGCTGGGGCGGGATCCGTTTGCTGGTGCGGGATCCGTTGATGATGGCGGGATCCGTTTGCTGATTGCGGGATCCGTTTGCTGAATACGGGATCCATTTGCTGAAGCGGGATCCGTTTGCTGATGCGGGATCCGTTTGGTGATACGGGATCCGTTTGGTGATACGGGATCCGTTTGCTGAATGCGGGATCCGTTTGTTGATGCGGGATCCGTTTGCTGAATGTGGGATCCGTTTGCTGATGCGGGATCCGTTTGCTGATGCGGGATCTATTTGCGGATGGCGGGAACCGAGGCTCTGTCTGCCTATATGTTATATTGTTGTGTTGCTTGATGGAAAGGTGGTGATTTTGCGGCTCACCATGGACCGAGTTGTTGTCATTGAACTGTAATTGTTTGACTCTATGAGATGCAGGCGTAGTTGACGGCGGATCACTTTCTGCTGGGGATGAAGTGCCTTGAGTTGTAGATGCTGTTGACCTTGTGGTGGTACCTGTTAAGTGTGTTCTTTGCAGGTATATGTGCTTGTGACATGTATGGGATGTGAAATGGCAGTTATGAGGGAAATTGTGCTTGTGGTGTGATGTGATTTGAAAGCAGTTTGTATGAGAAAGAAGTAAAGTGATTCTGTGTGTGAAGTGATTTTTGAAAGCAGAGATTGATTGAGTTGAATGATGTTCATACCTTCACTTACCATTGCCGCTTGATTGGGGATGGATTGCTGAAGGATGATGATGCTTTTGATGAAGAATGTCCATGCTTTGGATGGAGAATGATGATGTTGATGGTGATGAATTGTTCTTGCCTTTGAAGGAGTGTCGGCGAGATGGTATTCTGGATGGTGGGTTGGTCGTGCCAAAAGGCTGCCTACGTATCCTTTGAAAGGAATCAGACCAGCGTAGTTCAAGGATGATGGAGAATGCTGGGGGAGAATGCTAGGAGCAAAGCAAAAAGAAAACACATAATTTTGCGCAAGAAAGGGGACAAGGAAAAAAGAAAAAGAAAATTCTTTTTGTCTTTTTGTAGGAATAGAATATGTACACATGTGGGAAAAAGACTTTTTTTTTAGTTCGTGGGTGAACCATTTTGACCATTGTGTGTTTGTAAAGCCAACCCAAGATCAAGTCATGTTCGATCGAAGTCCGGATTGCCTCGCTTGAATGTAGTTGCCGTGGTGTCCAACGAAAATTGATGTCTATCCACAAGAGATTTGTCGTTTATGGGGCTTCAAAAGGACTATTGATGCCGAGATGCCTAGGGGTTGCTAACTGTAAAGCCGCTCGAATGCTGAACTTTGAGTGGCTTATGAATCCCCAAGATGAATCAACTCTTAGCCCATTGAAATAAACTGTCTTTTGTTGTCGACGTGGGCAAGCCCCAAGAGAAGATCATTGATACCAAGCTTCGGGAGATTGCTAAGACCCAAATGTCATGTGGGCTTCGAGATGGCGGGATGTGAAGACCTTTCGATGTGAAGCCCCAAATCAGCTTAGCTTTGTATTGAGAACGGATGCCACATCGGGTAGGACTCTTGAAGGCGATCTCCTTCTTTCTCTTGCTTGGAGATGGATGGCCCTTTTTGTGGTTGATACCCGAATGTCGGAAGGTCCAAGTTGAAAATGTAGTACGGTCTTCGGGAGACGTCTCGTGGGAGATGGTGATGTTGTTGCAGATGATAAGGTCTTGGTGTGATAAAGTCTCGAACGGTATGTTTGCTCGAGTCTTCTTGAGTTGAACCGACAGCGGATCTTCGGATGCAGCCTGTGCTTTTGATCTTGGAGAAGGGGGTGCTGTATTGCAGAAACATTGGGATTGGTCGTAACTCTGCTTATAGAGTTAACATATTGGCATTGCCCGCAATAACTCAGCCGGGTGAGTCTAGCATATTGAATATTTTTCCTTTTCTCTAAGACTTCCTTCAGAATCTCGCTGTGAGTTCTAGCAAGAATCATCAAATTCATTCATATCATCGGAGCCTTCATTTAAAACCAAGAGGCCTTTTGACTGGAAGTGTTGAGGGACCATTGAAGCTTGATCCCTTTCATGGAGCCATAAGACTACTCCCAAATTGCATTTCTCGGGTACCACTGCCCAAAAGCTTGTTTATTGCGAAGCCCCAATATTGCTCTTTGCTTGTATCACTGTATGCCGTAGCCCAAAAGATTGTAGATTGCGAAGCCCCTTGAGACCTTTGGTGCCGAATTGAGGAAGATTCCAATGTTGCACATGACTCGGCTGGGGACACTGAAGTGAATTTCTTCTTGCCGAGGGAGCCTTTAAAACTTGATCGTAGCCCCTAGAGTGACACCATTGATTAGGAGTGGAACGAGAATGGCCTTTCCTTGATCGGGGGAACAAGTATGAGCATACATGACAAGAAGGTGCTTCTCGACATTCCTTTTGAGAGACTTTGAGGATAGTCTCACACATCATTCTCGAGCATAGCCCCTAGGGCTTATTGATTGTCAAATGAAGCAAAAGAAGCCCTTGTTCTTGAGTCACATAGCCCCTAGGGCGTCACCATTTGTTGAGCAAAGCAAGAGTGACTCATCCTCGTGCGAGGGAACAAACATGAGAGGACATGGCAAGAGCTACTCTATTTCTCGGGATCCTTTCAGCGTACTTTAGAAGCACATACTTGAAGAATCTTTGAAAACTGAGACACATGTTATTGCTATTTGCTGCCCAAGCCAATTGACTAGCTAGGGATTATTAGTGCAACCTCGTGCCTTTTTATGATGGGCTAGTTCTCGGACGGGTCTTGGTTACTACGGGCCTTCTATTCATGAACCCAAAAATGCACACTGCTGGAGAATGATGCTAATAACCCAAGACAACCTTTGATGGTGCCATATCTTGTCGAGCCTTTCGCAATCCCAAAATTGACTCGGTGGGGAATTGATTTGTTGAGGAGATCCAATGTAGAGCTTGTGCAGTTGTCTTCCTTAGAGGCTGGAGATCTCCATTTCTCTTTCCCTTCTCTCTCTCACTCTCTCATTTTTTTTTATGACGCACCCTGTTTTTTGCCTAGACCGTCCTTTCGGGTTTTCAATCTAGCGGGCATCTCTTTTAGGTCTTCATTTTTTTGACTCGATTAATTAGGAAATGTGCATTGACTCTGGCTGAGGAGATAAGACATGTGATTTTGCGGTGAAGACCTCTTGTCACTAAAGATGAGTGACATTGACTCGAATAGGGAAGTGTCCCTAGTATTGAATTCATGTATGTATATTTTTTGAATGACTCAGGAAGGCAAGTAAGTCATTAAGAGAGAAGAGAAGAAAAGCCCCAATTTGATTGCAAGAAATTAGGAGTATGCAGAAAGAATAGAAACACTAGACTCGACAAGGAACGGAAAGTGATTCCAAATCTAGGAAAGTTGTTCAATCTTAAGGTGATTAATTCATTGGAAAATGAATAGTACAAAGATGTCTTGACAAGTTCGAGATGAAGGCCGATCACCATAACGCGCTAGGGCTAAACATATCTTTTTTTTTTGCATGAGACCGGACCCGAAGGTTGCCTACGTTCCTCAAGTGGAGAGGCTCAGGTCACCGTAGTTCTTGTTGATGCTCCATTCCCAGTGATGGTTGTTGCTTCGTCCTTCATTGGTGGAATGATGTTGATCTTGTATTTCTTTGATTGAGGGGGATTTTTTTTTTTTTTTTTTTGTGCTCTAACTTTTGCCTAGGTTGATTTGAGGATTTCAACCTAGCGAGCCCTTTTTTTTTTTTTTTTGAATCCCTTTTGAAAACTTTGCTTCATGATCGTTGCTCCACCTTTCTTTAGCTTTATTTCGCCGTTGATGTTTTGATGTCTTCATTGTTGATGCCGTCGTCGATGTTTATCCCCTAGGCGTTCGAGCGATGGACTTTGTTCTAAAACTTGTTTAGACATCTTTTCATTATTTTGCCAAGAATTAAATTGAACAACTTGGAATATTGTATGAGGACAAGAACAACTTTTATTTGATAATAAGACTCGACATTGAACATGGGACGAGAGAAAACTTTAATGCACACTAAAGAGGACTTTGACTCTATTTTTTTATTCCTATTACTAGGTAGAGAAAGAGAAGCGGAGATTGTTGCTGTAGTCCCCATTGTCGCTGTATCCTTCCTTGTGGTATGATCTCTTGTTGAGACCCTATTTCAAATCTGAGCCCTTCCTTGATGAGTTCTTGCATGTTCTCACTCTCTAACTGTTGTTCTTCAACCACGGTAAAATCACCATTGTCAATCAAGTCTTGGATGATGTTGCGGAAGGAGAAGCAATCCTCGGGTGAGGTGACCGCTGCATAGGTGATAGTCACACCACTTGTGGTGGGCATGGTTGCGACGCAATGGTTGTGGTTGCTTGTACCCTTGGAGAGGAGAAATTTGTCCCATGGTTTTGAGAGCTTTGTAGGCTTCGGTGATGGTCATGCCATTGAGAGGGGTATAGACACAGTCGTTGGTGGCACCTTTGTGACTTTTGAGGGGTGAGCCATTTGGGCGTGCTTTACCGTGGACCTTTGCCTTGCTGTCGGTGAGCTCTTGTAAACGAGCCTTAAGTTCGGACACTTCTTCCTTATGAATTCTCCTCTCGAGATCAAGACGGTCTTGCCACAAATCATCCTTGCGGGGGGCATCCTCGACAAGTCTATCCATTTGTTCCCCCATGGCTCTTATTATGTTGAAGAGCCTTTCATTGGACACGGAGATGTTCTCACCCATGTTGTTGTTGCTGTTGGAAGCCATTGGACCTATTGAGAGAACACGGTCGATCTTAGGTTGGCCCCACAAACATATTTTGAGTAAAATAATTAACCCACAAATAAAGGAAAAAGACTCAACCACATAAGAAAAATGACTCTTATTTTTTTAATTTATTTATTTACAAAGTCGGAAGGACATAGTCCTTTTTGAGGTTTCTAGAAAAATAGTGGAATCGTCACACTAGTATATAGACCTTCTCGTGGTCCCATATACTCATCGGATTCCACCATGCTTGTGAATCCTATATGTGTCGGGATTAAACTAAATTAATGTAGTAAAGCATACATGCGGGGATGGATTTTTATTTTTGTCCATAATAACCACTTGGAAACGGAGTTTTATTTCGTCCAAAACAACGAGTGGCATGTATGATTTGAAGACATTAGTTTAGGGAAATCTCGGCACACGGAAACCGACTTGAGTCACGGAGTGTTAGACCCTAACTAGAATTGTGTGGTTTGTGCTCGGCTAAAGAGAGGCTTAAAGGTCACCCCCGGCATGTAGTCGTGAACTACCACGGGCTGAGGTTTACCGCTTCGGAAGAGTCAAGGTCGGGTGGAGCTTGAAACTTCCTAGGACGGGCCTCGACGGGTTTGGGGTTGGACTTGTGCGACTCGATAGTGAGCAAGTCATAGGAGTAATGTGCATGTAGTGTGAGTTCTATCACGTGAATTTATTTTTTTTTCAAAGGAAATTAAAAAAACAAATAAGCACATAATTTACAACTTTCTGTTGAATCTTTCGAAAGTTGTAAATTATGTGCTTATTGAAATTGGATTTCTTAAAGAATCTCATGAAAATAACTGAGAGTCATATGAGATATGATTGACAAGAGTTGTCTACCTAATTGATTTAATTTTGAGCGGTGCGCCAAAGCGTACTCAAAATTAGATTAAAGCGGGATCTCAACCCATTTAAATTATACTATACATTGGATGTATAAAGAAGGTTGTATAATTTGGTGGGAGTATTTTGTTTTAAAATACATTTTTTTATCTCTTTAATGAAAACCGGTACTTATTAAATTTTGGAAATTTTTACATATTTGTAGATAATGACTAATAACACTCAATCAATGTCGTTGCGATCGATCCTTGAGAAGGATAAGCTCGAAAAGAATGGTACAAACTTTATGGAATGGATCCGGTGCATAAGAATCGTTCTTAGGCAAGAAGATAAGTTGTACATTCTCGATGGGCCTCTCCCCGCTGAACCACCGCCTACTGCCCCTAGGGTAGAAAGAGACAATTACCAGAAACATCGTAATGATTCTAGAGATGTAAGTTGTCTCATGCTTGCTGCTATGTATTTAAAACTCCAACAAAGTTTGGAACATTTGGAAGCCTGTGAGATAGGCGTGGAGTTGAGAACCATGTTTCAAGAGCAAGCTAGGCAAGAGAGGTACAGGACCATTATTGCATTCACTACTAGTAAAATGAATGAAGGGCAACAAGTGAGTCCTCACTTTCTTAAAATGAAAGGTTATGTAGAGCACCTTGAGAAACTTGGCTATCCAATCCCATTGGAGCTAGCCACGGATCTCATTCTTAATTCATTGCCAAAAAGTTATAATCAGTTTGTGATGAATTATAACATGTATGGAATGGATAAGAATCTCTCTGAGTTGCATGGGATGCTCAAAACTGCAGAGATGAAAATTGTGGAGAAAGGTTCTCCCGTGCTCTTGGTTCATGATGGGAAGAAGGCTAGTGCCAAAGGAAAGGGAAAGACAAAAGTTGTCAAACCCAAGATAAGCAAGGCAAAGGTTGCCAAGGCTTCTGAGGCAAAACCTGATTCACAAAAGGATGCAATCTGTTTCCATTGTCAAGAAATTGGTCATTGGAAACGTAATTGCAAGGCTTTCTTGGAAGAGCAAAAGAAGAAGAAGAGCAGCAAGGCTGCGTCGACTTCAGGTATCTATATGATAGATATTCTCCTTTCTACCACTGATTCCTGGGTATTGGATACTGGATGTGGTTCTCACATTTGTCTAAATGTGCAGGGACTAAAGAATAGGAGACTGCTTAAAGAAGGTGAAGTAGATCTACGCGTGGGAAATGGAGCAAGAGTTGCTGCATTAGCCGTAGGGACTTATGAAGTCACTTTACCTTCCGGATTAATTCTTGTTTTGAACAATTGTTATTATGTTCCGGATTTAAGCAGAAATATTATTTCAATTTCTTGTTTGGATAATGAAGGTTTTAAATTTCTTATTGAGAATAAGAAATTTTCTATTTATTTAAATGATGTGCTTTATGGTATTGCTAATTCATTTAATGGCCTTTATATCTTGGATGTCAAGAATGAAAATAACGTCTATCATGTAAATAACAAATCTAAACCTAATGATGTAAATCATACTTATTTGTGGCATTGCCGTCTTGGTCATATTAATGAGAAGCGTATCTCAAAACTCCATGGGGACGGACTTTTGGGTTCATGTGACTTAGAGTCATATGATACTTGTGAGTCGTGTCTTCTTGGAAAAATGACTAAGACACCTTTTACCAAGTTGGGTGAAAGGGCAAGCGACTTATTGGGGTTGATACATTCCGATGTATGCGGACCATTAAGTAGCAATGCTAGGGGAGGATTTCAATACTTCATAACCTTCACTGATGATTATAGTTGATTTGGGTATGTTTACCTAATGAAACATAAAAGTGAAGCATTAGAGATATTTAGAATATTTCAAAATGAAGTAGAAAAACAACTTGGCAAAAGTATAAAGGCACTTCGATCAGATCGAGGTGGAGAATACTTGAGTCAAGAATTTGATGATCATCTAAAGAATTGTGGAATAGTTTCACAATTGACTCCACTCGGAACACCACAATGGAATGGTGTGTCCGAGAGGAGGAATCGGACTTTGTTAGACATGGTTCGATCAATGATGAGTCAAGTTGATCTTCCAATATCCTTTTGGGGTTACGCTCTAGAAACCGCTGCTTTCACACTAAATCGTGTTCCAACTAAATCGGTTCAAAAGACTCCATATGAGATGTGGAGCGGAAAGAAGCCTTGTCTATCTTTCATGAAGATTTGGGGTTGTGAAGTTTTTGTCAAAAGACTTATCTCAGACAAACTTGCACACAAATCTGATAAATGTATTTTCGTGGGATATCCTAAGGAAACTAAAGGATATTACTTTTACAACCGAGAGGACAACAAAGTGTTTGTTGCCCGAACTGGTGTCTTTCTAGAGAAAGAGTTTCTCTCCAAAGAAATCAGTGGGAGTAAAATAAATCTTGAAGAAATTCGAGACCCAGAAAATAACATTGAACCAATGGTGGAGCAAGAACAAGAACCACAAGGAGTTATGGAACCTGTTCAAAGTACACAAGCAACTCGCAGATCTAGTAGGTTACGATCCGAGACCGAGAGATATGGATTTCTCGTAACGGATAGTAATGAGGTAGAAATCATTTAGAATGATGAACCGTCAACCTACCAAGAGGCGATATCTTCTCCTGATTCGGACAAATGGCTTGGAGTCATGGAATCCGAATTGCAATCCATGCAAGACAATCAAGTTTGGAATTTGATTGATGCGCCCGAAGGTGTAAAAACCATAGGATGCAAATGGGTCTTCAAGAAGAAGACTGACATGGATGGGAAGGTGCATACTTACAAAGCTAGGCTTGTAGCGAAGGGTTATAGGCAAGTTCATGGTATTGACTATGATGAGACCTTTTCACCCATAGCAATGATCAAGTCTATAAGAATTTTGCTTGCCATTGCCGCATATCATGACTATGAAATATGGCAGATGGACGTCAAAACCGCTTTCCTGAATGGAAAACTCCAAGAGGATGTGTATATGACACAACCAGAAGGTTTTGAACAAGATTCTAAGGTATGCAAATTGCAGAGATCCATCTATGGATTGAAGCAAGCTTCTAGGAGTTGGAATCTCCGTTTTGATGAATCGGTCAAAGAGTTTGGTTTCATCAAGAACGAAGATGAGCCTTGTGTATACAAGAAGATTAGTGGGAGCATAGTGCTATTCCTTATTTTATACGTGGATGACATATTACTCATTGGAAACGACATTCCTACACTTCAGTCTGTGAAGACTTGGTTAGGAAAGTGCTTCGCAATAAAGATATGGGTAAAGCCGCATATATTCTTGGCATTAAGATCTATAGAGATAGATCAAGGAGGCTACTTGGTTTAAGCCAAAGTACATACATTGACAAGGTCATTAGAAGATTCCGTATGGAAAATTCTAAGAGAGGCACCATGCCCGTGTTACATGGAGTTTCTCTAAGCAAGACTCAATGTCCTAAGACAAAAGATGAGCGTGAGAAAATGAATGATGTTCCATATGCTTCGGCAATTGGGTCCATGATGTATGCCATGATTTGTACTAGGCCGGATGTATCTTATGCTTTGAGCATGACAAGTAGATACCAATCCGACCCTGGCGAAAATCACTGGATAGCTGTAAAAGCGATTCTTAAGTACTTGAGAAGGACTAAAGACTCGTTTTTGGTCTATGGAGGAATGGAAGATGATCTCGTTGTAAATGCTTACACGGATGCAAGCTTCCAAACTGACAAAGATGATAGCCGATCGCAATCGGGTTTTGTGTTTATGTTAAATGGTGGAGCTGTAAGCTGGAAGAGTTCCAAGCAAAGTACAACCGCTGATTCTACAACAGAAGCTGAGTATATTGCTGCATCGGATGCTGCAAAGGAAGCTGTTTGGATTAAGAAGTTCATAACTGAACTTGAAGTGGTTCCTAGTATTGCTAATCCAATAGACCTTTATTGCGATAATAATGGTGCTATTGCTCAAGCAAAGGAACCAAGAGCACATCAGAAATCCAAACACATACTTAGGCGTTTTCATATCATTCGAGAGATCGTTGATAGGGGAGACGTAAATATATGCAGAGTACCTACTGATGACAATGTTGCGGACCCGCTAACAAAGGGACTTCCACAAGCTAAACATGATGGTCATGTTAGGTCCATGGGTATTAGATACATGGGAGATTGGGCCTAGGGCAAGTGGGAGATTGTTGGTAGTGGTGCCCTAGGCACGTTTAATAAACGTTGTAATTGTTATCATTTATTTCATATCAATAAAGAGATGTTTTGATTATTATTGTTGTTCATGTTTACTTATAATAATCTCCGTCCCTAGTACTTGTTAAGCACTAGTATAAAGGCTAAATGATCATGGGATGATCATGTTAGATTTATGGGTACTTGTTTAGAACAAGGTACTGGACATGACCCGCTTTATGAGATTTATGTCATGGTCTATGTCATACATATATCTCATATTAGTTATGTCATTTGAATCCTTAGACATGAAGTTATTATAGTCTTCCACTTGATGAACATTATGTTTGACATATTCAAACGCTACCTTTAACCTGGAAGTTATAAAGGGTATGATTGGCATAATCGGATTCACGTAGGGAAGAATAATAAGCTAAATGGATTTGTCCCTCCTCGGAGAGATGTCAAGCTTGGGCCTCTCGTAGGAATGATGTTGAAGAAATGTTCGGCCGGACTCAAATGAATTGATTGGATCAATGTCATTTGGATTATCAACATATTCGGAATCGAGAAAGTATTGAACAAAACAAGTTGACTGTTTGACCATGACTTGTGTTCAATGACATCGTGGACAAAGGGATTGTGACATATTCTAAAGGAATGCGAACTTGTATCTAGTTATACTATTTGGGTAGGTATAACGGTTTGCTAGAACCTAATCATATCTTATGGGATCATGTTTGAGCTCATTGCCAACTTAGTATAATCCTAGAGGGTCACACACAATAGAACGAATCTTTAAAAAGGACTACATTGGAATTTTGGAAATTCTGGACTTTCTGGGAAGTGGGCGGCCGCACACTTAGCCAAATTTTGTACCAGTTTTGTTTCAGATAGTTGTGCGACCGTACAGAGGGTTTTGGGCGGCCGCACAGTACTGTCGGGTGGCAAATTCCTAATTTGATTAGGAAACGAATTTTGGACGGATTTTGACACAAGTTTCCTATTTGGAATAGGTCATACTTGTGTATAAAAGACCAAATTCGGCCAGCACTCAATGCAATTGATTTTGTGAGTCTCAAAGAGTTTGAGAGAGGGTTTATTTTGTTCCAAGACATTCTTGGTTGAAGAACAAAATAATACACAAAATAAATTCCATATAGTTCTTTTGATTGTGAAAAAGTGTTTCACAATTTGGTCTAGCAACCAAGATCAAAGAAGCTCCTTTGATATTCATTCGAAGTGTGGATACCGCTAGAGGGTGAAAATCATCATCTTCAAAGTTCGTGTTCAAGCTTTGTGATCGTGATCAAGTCTTCAAACCTCCACCAAAGACCAAGAGAATTTGATAGCCATCAAGGGTTAGTTTATTCCTTTATTCTTATGTTGTATTTGATTTAATCATATGAACGGATCCATGGCTTTGGGTTTCAAAATTTTAAATGCTAAATTCCGCTGCGCATGTTTGATCGAAACCCAACACGGTGACCATGTATCCAAGGACCTTTCCTTTCACTACCCCAAATGTGCACTTGGCCAGATTAAGCCTCATCTTGTAGTGTCTAAACCTTTCAAAGAACTTTCTAAGGTCGACGAAGTGCTACCCCTTAGATCCTTTAGAGTGTATGATCATATCATCAACGTACACTTCCATCTCTTTATGTATCATGTCATGGAACAGTGCAGTTACAGCTCTCTGGTAAGTGGCTCCGGCATTTTTGAGTCTGAATGGCATGACTGTATAACAGAACATCCCCCATGGTGTGGTAAACGCCGTTTTATGTTGATCCTCCTCGGCCATGATGATTTGGTTGTACCCAGTGAATCCGTCTATGAACGAACGGACTTCGTACTTTGATGTATTGTCAACAAGCATGTCTATGTTAGGCAAAAGAAAGTCATCTTTTGGAGATGCTTTGTTGAGATCACGGACATCAACACAGACACGAACTTTCCCATTCGCTTTGGATACTTGCACTGTATTTGCCAACCAGGTTGGATACTCTATCACTTTGATGAACCCAACACTCAAGAGTTTCTCTATCTCTTGTTTAACCTGTAGTGACCACCCGGGTTTGATTCTACGGAGTTTTTTCTTGACTGGCCTTGAATCGGGAAACAGCGGTATCTTATACTCAACAATCGAATTGGATAGCCCTGGCATATCTTTGTAGGACCATGCGAATACATCTACGAATTCTCGGAGAAGCGCTATGAGGGCTTGTCGGTCTTCCCCCTTGAAGAAACTGCCAATCTTGGTCTCTTTCGGATCATCATTCGCCACCAGATTAACTGTTTGCATTTCTTCAGCATTAATAGGACCATTTCCACCACGATGAATTACTTGCTTATTAATTTCTTTTAATATTTGTTCCTTTTCTTGATCTATCTCGTCATATGACTCATTATTATCTAATTCGTTAGAGTTATTAGTTAATTCATCATTTACGACGTTAGGAATCTCGGGATACTCGGAAAGATCTATTTTTTCATTAAGAAAGTAGGGGAATACATGTTCCGCGATGGCATCCAAGTCCTCTTTGGTGAGCTCATCGGTAGCGCGGTATCTGATTCTAAGGTGAGGGTTACAAATTTTCTTGCCCTATGGGGATGGGGAGTGCACCCTAACTCCTTGATCAGGAAGTCTTCGCTTGCTATGGTCCCCCAATTGTGTACCAGTTCTGGATAGGCTCGTCACTTTTCTCGATGATCTTGGTGTAGTCTTGTTCCGGAGCGTCCCCCTTGTCAATTGCATTGATCTGAGTCTCCTCTAGCTTGCAAAGGTTGAGAAATTGGCGCAGTAGGTCTTCTCCCAACACAAAGTCCCACTCACTGCATGCTTCGGCCTTGGTGCCCCCCAATTCTCGAGGTAGCCATGAGAATTGAATCGGTTCTGTTTCAAGTGAGTACGGATCACAGTCACTGAAAATTTCAAAGCCCGGTTGGCACTTCCCCTTATGGTCAATCCATGGTTCAGGGAACATGAAGTATGGAAAGTTCTCCCCCTCGCGTACAAAATAACCATTTAGAGTCTTTCGATAGGGTGGTGCCATTGGGACTATATATGAGGTCCAGACCCTTTCTTCCTTGGGGATGTTCTTGAATAGTGACTCATACCCTAGGCCATATTCAGATGGGTATAGAACGACAGGTGGTGGTTCTTTTATCCCTTGCATGCTCTTGCCAAGCCCTAGACCGGGGAAATATCCTTCCTTTACCATCATGTTAAGGACAGGGCGTGTTCCCAAGAAAGGAATTGCCTTTGAGTAGTCATTTTCGTTGTGCACTTCTACCATCTCTACGCTACTTTCCTTTTGAACAAAAGACAATAGTGTAGAAAAACTTTGAAAGAAAAATGACTATTACTGAAGGAAAGAGTTAAAACAGATAGGAGGGCATCCTCTGACCCACAATGTTTCTCGGGTGAGTAGGATCCCTTTTTATTCTAAAAATAGAAATGAACAACTAATCTAGTCTAGAAATGAAAAGAAGCAACTATTCTAGAAAAGGAAAAGCTAGTCTAATAATTCTTTGACTAATGAAGCGGAACAGAAGCGTGAGGTGTGCTCTTCATTCCTCAAGACGAGACCAATTCCATTGCCTATTTTTTGAAGAGAGCCTTGGTCTATAAGATCTTGTATCTTATCTCTCAGGTTGTTACATTTGTCAGTGTGGTGAGCGCGGCACTGGTGATAGTGACAATACAAGTGCAAGGCTTTTCCGGCTCCTTCATACTTGGGGTTGTACCCTTTCATTGGTGCGAGCTTTCCTTCCCTTTCGAGCTCACGAAACACCCTACCGAGTCGGATTTGGATCAAATTGGCGTAGGCCCTTTGCGGCTTGGGTTGGAGACTTTGTATGATGCTCTCGTAGTGGTCCCTCATGACATTGAGGTGATGGTTATGTTCCTCCTCCATTTGATCCTTTAGATCTTGGTAGAGCAGGCTAATGCAATGGCCTACTTCTTCATTGATGGTCCTTTCCTTGCTTTCCTCGAAGTCTTGGGCCCTTTTGACAGCAGCGTTGTACCACTTGTTCATTTCATTGTACTCGGCTTGTAATATTTCAAGCTTGCTACCGTCAATCATCGTCTCAATCTCAGCCCAGTCTTTTTCGTTTTGCTCATTACGCTTCTTGACTTGGTTATTAGCATCTTGACTATGAGAATAATAAGAGGCGTAGTTGAGTCCTCTGAAGCGGAATTCCTAAACAACATTGATTTCTGTGGCCTCTTCGTTTGGTAGACCTTCCTTCCAACCTCCGTTGGCTTCCATCTTGAAGCCCAGGCTTTGGGAGATCTCTCGGAGGGACATTTCTGTGCGAGCAGGCATTATGTCGGAGTATGGAGCTACCTTGCTGATCGGACGGACCTAGAGTTCAGAAGCTGTGTCAAATCCAGGTTGGGGTCCCAACAAGTCGGCTTTTGTGAGGTTAGGTTGACCAAACACGGCAGAACCACAAAAAAAAGGAAGATGTCTCGTACGAGACATGGATGTCTCGTACGAGACATCTAGCCTGACAGTCAGATTGCAGATATTAATCCTATTGGTCGGATGGAATTTAATCCATTTTAATTTGATGGTTACTATCTAGTTCGTCCTGGAACAGTGAATTCTGTCACCCTAGAATATGAGCCCCTTGTTTTTCACCTGTATTTCACTCTCCCAAACGGACAATTTGGGCAAAGGTCCCATATTCTCATCGGAATCCACCATTCAATTAGCCAAACCTAAATGATTACGTAGTTGTTTTGCACTTTGTTAAATAACTCTTTTAATGCAACCAAACCTTATGAATTCATGTAAGGGACAACCGAAAGGGACATTGTCAAACGTAGGGTTTTGATGGTGAGAGAGACTAGACTCGAATCCTCATAGAAAAATTCTCATCTCATCATTTCAACCCTTTGTCTAACAATTTATACCAAAGGGATAATCGTCAAGAATTCATGAACGGAGTATTATAGGTTGTAGAAAATGCGTTATCTTGGCCAAGGATTAAAACAACCCTAAGAACCGAACCAACCGGTCTCAAGGAGTGTCCTATTGACAAGTATGTATACATGTGGTTGATTCAGGGCTTACGGCTAAGGCTCCCCATGAACACAGTCTAGGAGGGTGTCATGAAATGGGTACACCATCTTTGGAGAGACCGGCGAGTGCCACTCGTTAGAGTAGGTGTGCTGACCGACATCCATCCTCCAATTGGGACCCGGGTTGAAGGGTATGTAGTGAAATTATTCTACATGTGTGCACGTGTGTGAGAGTCAAGTTCTAGGTGTCAAGGAGAAAAGAGAATGTTTTTTTTAAAGTAAATCAAAAAACATGCAATGGCCGGGCCAAGTGGCTGCCTATGTTTCCCTCTTGAGGAGGAACTCAGGCCGTTGTAGTTCACACAGAAAGCAAACGCAAGTAAAGCAGAGAATAAAACAATTAGTAAGTACTCCTGAAAAACCGAGGTTAGCTTTATGATACATGGGGAGTTTCTTCGTCGTTAGGAAGGTCCTAAGACTCAGAAATAGAGGGGGGGGGACAGATCTGAAACCCTGTGTACGTGTTTTAACCGAATGAAATACCTTTTTCAAACCAGAGAATCAGATCAGCCGGACTGAATTGAGATATCTGGTACGAGATATGGATCCCTCGTACGAGACATCCCAGTCTGGGATCAGATTACAATTACAGAATACAGAATTTTAAGAATAACGAAGATTATTTCAACACAAGTCTAACCCTCTTATGATTATCATCCCCAGCGGAGTCGCCACTGTGAGCGCGCCCCCTTCTTTAGGCCGGCTTCCATGCCCGGCCTTCCGGTTGTTTGCAAGGACTTGTTTGTTGCTCAATTATTGTGAGTCGCCACCATGTTTGACGTAACACGGACCGTGATATTCTTGAGTTCAGGGGTTAAGTTATGGATTTGGAAGGTCAAGGAGCACCCAATCCACGGTCTTGCTTACGAAATTATCATCATCATTGTCAAAATTATGTATTCATGTACTAAGGAAATGAAACAAATAAATAATTTCTTATTTATTTGGAATGTCGGATCATGTGCTTCGAGACCATCTCCATTAATTGGAGAAGCTCTAAGCTGATCCTTTTAATAGAATCACACTAATTCAAAGCAAAGAAAGAGATGAGAAGAGAGGAAAACAAAGTGATTACCTAAGCCTTCTTCAAGAATCCTATGGATGGCCTTGACTAAAGGCCTTGATGATCCGACAAACTTGGCTTGAATGGTGTTATGAAGGTCTGAATTTTGTGGGTAAGGGAGAGAGGCTGATTATGAGGACCTCTTCTAACAGATTTCGAGTGGTTTTGGGTGAATGACCATTCTAAAGGTTTTTCGGTTCAAGAAACTCTATATTTATATGAGTTCTTGACCTAGGGTTTAAGCCAAGGAGGTAAGTTTGGATGAGAATCAAAGACTTGATTTCCAAGGAGGTATTTTTTGACTCTAGGATCGCTCATTAGGTTTTCCCCGGATTGCTTGAGTGTTTGCCAAGAAACGGAGTTGAGACCAACAAGGAAACTGACCAAAACCCGTCTATCAAGGGGATGTCTCGTACGAGACATCCAATGTCTCGTACGAGACATCTTGTGTTTGAATCACAATTTTCCCTCCTGTAGTAGTTTGAATGTTCATTTCGGCCCCTAACTAACAGAGTCAGTCAGAAACTTAACGAAACATACCAAACTTAATGAGTTTCGACCCAAATCAAAGGCGAGACACGGAAGTAGTGTGATTATAAAAGAACGTTCAAAATGGGATGTCTACACTTCCGGCTAAATGAAATATACTTGATAAAATCACCATTCCAATTATTCAAGGAGTACAAAGGAAGTTGAAGAAGAACTAAATGCAAGAGGGAGGAAGAAGATTGATGAAAAAATTACTCTTTTTATGTTGTTGTAGATTTCTCAATATATAGCTCAACCAATAAAACCAATATGAATGCCCAACTAATCTCTATTAATATGAGAGTTATTACTCTTGTATTTATGTGATTTTATTTCCCATTTTTGTAACCTTAACTCCAAGGTAATGATCCCAATTAATCTATCTATTAATTTGGGTATCATGACACATCAATGGTGAGGTTAAATTCCAAAGTTACAAATTCAACCCACCAACTTGAGCTATCATATCATTCTCATCCAGTCTTAAATTGGACACATAAATATACCATTTCAATGTTCATAGAGAGTGAAACATGAACCCACAATTATATTTGTCAATCGACAACGATTCATGTATGGAAATACATAATTTCCTTCACACAAAATATATTTTCCAACAATCCCCCACATGAAGGAAATTGATGACGAGTTTGGTGATGAAGTCAATCAGATAAAAACTTGCATACGAAGGTGTGCGGATATTGCCCATTCAACCTCCACTCGTACTAGCATATTTAATCTACTTGCAAGTCGATATACACGATGTCCTTGAATCGATATGCTTTTTGTGTAGTTGTAGACATCCCATTTTGAACGTTCTCTTATAATCACACTACTTCTGTGTCTCGCCTTTGATTTGGGTCGAAACTCGTTAAGTTTGGCATGTTTCGTTATGTTTCTGACAGACTCCGTTAGTTAGGGGCCGAAATGAACATTCAAACTGCTGCAGGAGGGCAAATTGTGATTCAAACACAAGATGTCTCGTACGAGACATTGTATGTCTCGTATGAGACATCCTCTTGAAAGTCGGGTTTTGGTCAGTTTCCTTGTTGGTCTCAACCCCGTTTCTTGGCAAATACGCAAGCATTCCGGGAAAAACTTAATGAGTGATCCTAGAGTTCAAAAATACCTCCTTGAAAATCAAGTCTTTGATTCCCATCCAAACTTACCTCCTTGGCTTAAACCCTAGGTCAAGAACTCATATAAATATAAAGTTTCTTGAACCGAAAAAGCTCTAGAAGGATCATTCACCCAAAACCACTCAAAATCTGATCAAAGAGGTGCTCACAATTAGCCTCTCTCCCTTACCCACGAAAATTCAGACCTTCATGACACCATTCAAGCCAAGTTCGTCGGATCATCAAGGCCTTTAGTCAAGGCCATCCATAGGATTCTCGAAGAACGCTTAGGTAATCCCTTTGTTTTCCTCTCTTCTAATCTCTTTCTTTGCTTTGAATTAGTGTGATTCTATTAAAAAGGATCAGCCTAGAGCCTCTCTAATTCATGGAGATGGTCTCAAAGCACATGATCCGACATCCCAAATAAATAAGAAATTATTTATTTGTTTCGTTTCCTTAGTACATGAATGCATAATTTTGACAATGATGATGATGATTTCGCAAGCAAGACCGATCCTAGATCGGGTGGATTGGGTGCTCCTTGACCTTCCCAATCCATAACTTAACCCCCAAACTCAAGAATCTCACGGTCCATGTTCCGTTAAAACATGGTGGCGACTCATAACAACCGAGCAATAAACAAGTCCTTGTAAAAAACCGAAGGCCGGGCACCAAAACTGACCCGAAGAGGGGCGCGCGCTCACAGTGGCGACTCTGTTGGGGATGATCATCATAAAAGGGTTAGACTTGTGTTGAAATCATCATCGTTATTCTTAGAATTCTGCATTCTGTACTGTAATCTGATCCCAGACTGGGATGTCTCGTACGAGGGATTCGTGTCTCGTACGAGATATCTCAGTTCAGTCCGCCTGATCTGACTCTCTGGTTTGAAAAAGGAATTTTGTTCGGATCAAACACGTATACAGGGTTTCAGATCTGTCCCCCCCCCTCTGTTTCTGAGTCTTAGGACCTTCCTAACGACGAAGAAACTCCCCGTACATCATAAAGCTAACCTTTGTTTTGCAAGAGTACTTCTAATTGATTTATTCTCTGCTTTACTTGAGTTTTCTTTATGTGTGAACTACGACGGCCTGAGTTCCTCCACAAGAGGGAAACGTAGGCAGCCACTTGGCCCGGCCATTGCATGTTTTTTTTTTACTTTAAAAAAAAACTTTTTATTTTATCCTTGACACCTAGAACTTGACTCCCACACACGTGCACACATGTAGAATAATTGCACTACATAACCTTCAACCCGGGTCCCAATTGGAGGAAGGATGTCGGTCAGCATACCCACTTTAACGAGTGGCACTTGCCAGTCTCTCCAAAGATGGTGTACCTACTCCGTGACATGCTCCTAGTCAATAAGACACTCCTCGAGACCGGTTGGTTCGATTGTAAGGGTTGTTTTAATCTTTGCCCAAGATAACGTATTTTCTACAATCTATAATACTCCCTTCATGAATTCTTGATGATTGTCCCTTTGGTATAAAATGTTAGACAAAGGGTTGAAATGATGAGATGGGAATTTTTCTACGAGGATTTGAGTCTAGTCTCTCTCACCGTCAAAACCCTGCGTTTGACAATGTCCCTTTCGGTTGTCTCTTACAAGAATTCATAAGGTTTGGTTGCATTAAAAGCATTATTTAACAAAGTGCGAAACAACTACGGAATCACTTAGGTTTGGCTAATTGAATGGTGGATTTTGATGAGAATATGGGACCTTTGCCTAAATTGTCCATTTGGGAGAGTGCAGTACAGGTGAAAAACAAGGGGCTTATATTCTAGGGTGACAGAATCCACTGTTCTAGGACGAACTAGATAGTAACCATCAAATTAAAATGGATTAAATTCCATCCGACCAATACGATTAAAATCTGCAATCTGACTGTCAGGCTTGATGTCTCATAGGAGACATCTTCCTTTTTCTGTGCTCCTGCCGTGTTTGGTCAACCTAAACCTCATAAAAAACCAACTTGTTGGGACCCCCATCCTGGATTTGACACACTTTCTGAACTCTAGGTCCGTCCGATCAGCAAGGTAGCTCCATACTCCCAACACAATCGCTTCAGAAATTTACCTCCGTGATCCCAAGACCAAGAGACTAGAAAGGGTTGCGGTAATGGCTGGTACCCCTATCACTGACTTGGAAACCGCTAAGGCTGTCATTTCCCGGTTCGAGCAACAAATGAAAGAACAAGCTGAAGTGACCGCCCGTGAGAGTGATCGTCACGCCCGAGACATAAACTCTGTCATACAAGAGCTCCAAGATCACAAAAGGGCTAGTAAGAAATCGAAATCCCCCTCCAAAGACGGGGAATCCCATGCTAAGAAAAGGAACAAAACGGATGATGACTCTAATTCCGATTCAAACACATCCGACTCTTCCTCCTCCTCTGATGACGAGGCATGTGATAAAAAGAAGAAAGCTAATGATGAAACCAACATCATCAACTCCGCCACTGCCGAGTTCCTCGAAAAGAGGTTTGCGCACCTTGGTCTAGCAAAGGGCTCCATTATTCCATTCGACCCCATTGCACTCCGCAAGTCAATCACTAAGGTCCCGCGAAAATTCCGCACTCCCGACATCGCCAAGTTCAATGGCACTACTTGCCCCCGTGTACATGTTGAGACCTACACTTGGGCCATGCTCCCAATGAAGGTGGATGACACTGTCCTAGCCCAAAGCTTTCCCCAAACTCTAGAGGGGGCGGCAAGGGATTGGTACATGTGTCTCCCCTTAGCCACAAGGACTAACTAGGCTACTTCATGTGAAGTCTTTCAAAGGCGCTTTGAGGACAATACTACTTACCGTCCGACCAAAAGAGACCTCGAGCAAATCCAACAAGGTACTAATTAAACTTTTGGTGATTTTGTCAAGAGATGGAGAGCCAAGCTCACCGAGATTGTTGATAGACCAACTACGAAAGACTAAATGCACATCTTCCTCAAGTCACTTCGTAATGAGTACGAGGACCGTCTCTCCGGTACCTTCTTCCCAAGCTTCTCCGAGCTCCACAAGGCCGGCCTTCGACTAGATGATATCTTCAAGAGTAGGAAAGAGGCTAGGAAGGGTAGTAGTTACCGTTACACTAGTAAGGGATCCACTAGCAAAGACACATCAATCAATGCTATTGCTTTCAATAACCAAGGGAGGAGAAACTATTCCTCCGTCCCCCCGCCCAATAAAGAAAAGAAGAAAGAAAGAGTCTACAACAAATTAGAAGGTATCACTCAAGGAGAACTCTTCGACATACTCATAGAAGCCGGCAAGGTCGCACCAAGAAAGCCTCCTACTACTCCAAGGGAACTCCCCCCCCCCCCAATGATGCTCATCATCTCTACTGCAAGTTTCACCAGTTTAGTGGTCACGACACCAATACTTGCAACCACCTCAAAGATGTGATTCAAGACCTTCTAGACTCTAAACAGTTAGGGGTTCCTAATGTAGTGACAAACACCCTCCCAACTGCGGGAGGAGGGATCAATGTAATAGAGATAGCTAGTGAGAAAGAGGAGACTACTCGCCTAGTCCCAAATGTGGGCGAGAGCACTCCATAGTTTGATAATGAAATTTATTTTTGCTATATGTTGTCTTGGGATCGAACACTAAGTGAGAACATTGATAACTTCACACGCAAAAGAGAAAACTTGTCATAATTCATGTTCCCTGAACCGTGGATTGACCATAAGGGGAAGCGCCAACCGGGCTTTGAAATCTTCAGTGACTGTGACCCTTAGTCAGAACCGATGCAATTCTTATGGCTGCCTAGAGAATTAGGGGGAACCAACGCCGAGGCATGCAGTGAGTGGGAATTTGTGTTGGGAGAAGACCTACTGCGCCAATTTCTCAACCTTTGTAAGCTAGAGGACACTCAAATCAATGCAATAGGCAAGGGGGACGTTCCGGAACAAGACTACACCAGGCTCATCGAGAAGAGTGACGAGCCTATCCAGAACTGAAATACAACTGGGGGACCTATAGCAAGCGAAGACTTCCTGATCAAGGAGTTAGGATGCACTCCCCATCCCATAGGGCAAGAAAATTTGTAAACCTTACTTTAGAATCAGATACCACTACCGATGAGCTCACCCAAGAGGACTTGGATGCCATCGCGGAGCATGTATTCCCTACTTTCTTAATGAAAAAATATATCTTTCCGAGTATCCTGAGATTGCTAACGTTGTAAATGATAAATTAACTAATAACTCTAATGAATTAGATAATAATGAGTCATATGACGAGATAGATCAAGAAAACAAACAAATACTAAAAGAAATTAATAAGCAAGTAGGTCATCGTGGTGGAAATGGTCCTATTAACGCTGAAGAAATGCAAATAGTTAATTTAGGGACGGATGATGATCCGAAAGAGACCAACATCGGCAGTTTCTTCAAGGGGGAAGACCGACAAGTCCTCATAGCGCTTCTCCGAGAATTCGTAGATGTATTCGCATGGTCCTACAAAGATACCGCTGCTTCCCGATTCAAGGCTAGTCAAACAGAAACTCCGCAGAATTAAACTCGAATGGTCGGTACAGGTTAAACAAGAGATAGAGAATCTTTTGAGTGTCGGGTTCATCAAGGTGATAGAGTATCCAACCTGGTTGGATAATACAGTACAAGTCTCGAAAGCTAATAGAAAGTTCTGTGTCTGCGTAGATTTCCCTGATCTTAATAGAGCTTCTCCGAAAGATGATTTTCCTCTCCCCAACATAGACATGCTTGTTGACAATACAACAAAGTATGAAGTCCGTTCGTTCATAGACGGATTCGCTGGGTACAATAAAATCCTCAAGGCAGAGGAGGATCAACATAAAATGGCGTTTACCACACCATGGGGGACGTTTTGTTATACGGTCATGCCGTTCGGACTCAAGAATGCCGGAGCCACCTATCAGAGAGCTGTAACTGCACTGCTACATGACATGATACATAAAGAGATGGAAGTATACATTGATGACATGATCATACACTCTAAAGGCTCCAATAGACAACACTTTGTCGACCTCAGAAAGTTCTTTGAAAGGTTGAGACACTACAAGATGAGGCTTAATCTGGCCAAGTGCACATTTGGGGTAGTGAAAGGAAAGGTCCTTGGATACATGGTCACCGAGCGTGGTATAGAAGCAGACCTTGCTAAGATCAAAGCCATCGTTGATATGCCTCCACCTAAGACGCAGAAAGAAGTAAAGGGTTCATGGGTCGCCTTCAGTACATTAGTCGTTTCATTAATCAACTCACGATGATGTGCGAACCCATATTTAAAATCCTCAAGAAGAATGCATCCCTAGAATGGACCGAAGAGTGCCAAGAAGCCTTGTAACGACCCGAAAACCCGCCTCTATTTTCTTAGAAATAAATATTTAATTATTTATTTATTGCTTATTTATTTAGTTAAATTATTTATTTAATTAAATAATTATGTGTGCATTTTATGTTTCTTAATATTTTGTCTAGAATTTTAAATTAATCAATTGTGCTAAGGTGAAGATAGGAGATTTAGTTGAAAAGGATTTATGTGTTCAATGTTGTTGTGGAGGGGTTAATTGTGAAACTTTCTTTAATATTTCAACTTCTTCCGCCTCTCTCCCTCACTCTCCTGCATACTCCCTCTTCCCTCACACACACACACTAGTTTCTCTCTCTCTCTTTCCATGGGAAAAGGTAAGAAATTTCTCTCTCCCTTCTCTCTTCATTCTAGATATCTTCCCCTCATTATTTCTCATTTCTCATAACATGAAACATGTTTAGATCGTCGATAGGATCGTAGGAAGCTAAGAAATTTTGAGTTCCGTCACCTTTGATAAAATCCGGGTAAGTTGCTTTTCCCCCATTTTTATGCTAAAACGTTCATATCATGTTTATATGATGCTCAATTTGTTATATTCGATGTTTTATTGAGTTTGGAATTTATTTGGAATTTATTTGGGTTTTTGATAAAAATGGTGAATGTTATGAATGTCATGATTAAATCTTGGTTTTGGGTTGATAATCGGTGTTAGTTAGGTCCCCTTAAGCTTAAATGTTGTTTGGGTACCTTAGTAAACTTGTTGGTTGTGTTTGATTTTGAGGATTTGTGAAAATGGAGAGAATTTTTGAAGAACCCAGCTCTGTTTTCCCGGCCTGAAGGCAGACCAGGCGCCCGCCCGACTTGATCCAGGCGCCCGCGTACCTACCCTTTTTCCCGTTGCCAACCTTCTGTTGGAATGAGCGCCCGCCCGCCCCTTGGCGAGCGCCCGCCCGCCCCCTTTTTCTGGAAATCACATTTGTGTTTGTTTAAGACTAGGTTGTATTTTTAGTTTGGGTTTTAGAGGCACATGAATTGAGTTTTCTTGTCTTTAAATGTTAGGATAGAATTATATATAGGTACTCCTAAAATTTAGAACGAAAGGAGTGAAATTCGGAGCTAAAACAGGGATTTTTCATAATGTCCGGCCGAACACTTTATAAAAATTGTCCGTTTTACGTTCAATCTTCCGGAGGCCATAACTTCTTCGTCCGGACTCCGTTTTGGACGTATAAACTATCATCGTAATGATCTTTTCGATTACTATGAAATGGTTCTATTGTCCGGATGGTTCTAGATAAGAATGGTTGTCTTTTCGTTGAGGTTTAAGATCAAGGTGTAGTCTCGGTCTAGGTTCCGTAGTACTATTCTAGATGACTTAGTTGGGCTCCGTGGAACACTTTAGTAGTTGAAATTGGTTCCTTTGTGAACAATGGTGTCATGAAATTTTATCATGTATTGTTTGGGAATGTTTGGGCACCATATGATGTGTTCGTGATTGTTCCAATCGAATTGATTTTCGAGTAAGACTTAGTCTAGGTTTTAGGCGATGTCCTATAATACCTAGAGGGTTGTTATTGAACACCAAGGTGTAGGGTTTAGTCCTGTCGTGATCATGTTCTAATAAGTGTAACCTTTTGGATTCGTTTGGGGTGTTTAGAATTGGTTCGTTATGAACGGAGGTAAAGCGTGAATTGGCAATTGGGTACCTACGGTTTGATTAACCTTAAGATGTATTCATTCGGATTTCTTATTTGGAATTTCGGGTGTGATGAGATGGTTGAGTTCATAGTCCTACTATATCTTTATGAGTAAATGTTTAGGGCCATTTTGGTAATAGTCATGGTACTATTTGTGAGCGACCGTTTGGGTGGTGCTCTTTATGAGTAACTTATGAGTACCATCTTTAGAATGTGTTCGGTAGGGTTCCTTATCATGGAATTATTATGTTTTAATGGTCATTGTTGTTGGGCTCCCTATGAGCAATCTCATTTATCATTGTTGGGCTCTTTTATGAGAAACTTCTTGTGTTCGTTGTTGTTGAACTCTTCATGAGTAACCGTTGCATCTTTATGGTGATTATTTGGTATGGTTCCCTACTTTGGAACCTTTGGTTGTTTATTTAAGCGAGTATTTATTACTTAGCATTTGTTTGAAAGTCCAGCTGGTATTTGTGTGTTTCGGGCGATGCGAAAGATTATAATGGCAATGAGCTGAGTCCATTATAATTCTTGACCATTGTTTTGCCCCATTATTACCCTCCCCCAGATTGGCCTTGGATGTGAGATGAGCTAGCTCCTTTGTGAGCATTATAGCTATTGGTTTTGGCCTTTGACTGTGTGTCATCGTCCCCTTGTTGTTATTGGTTCCGGTACTGGGGTTTTCTCTTCAGCTATTATGCTACTATGAAGATGGGTTGATTGGTTTCCTTCATCTCTTATGCTGCTACGTTGATTGGATGTCTTCAGCTGTTTATGCCTACATGAAGATTGGTTGATTGGAATTGGTTCAAGCTGCGCAGCAATTGTTATATACTTTGGTTTAAACCTTGGCTCAGTATCCTTTGTAACGTGTTTATTTCAGTCTTATGTGCTGCATGATGAGTTAGTCGTTATTTCCAACTGGTATGGGACAGTTGGCGTTAGGGAGCTTTCTCATTTGTTGTTATATGATTTACTTGCTCAGTTATATAATTGATTTGCATGATATTATGCCATGTAGATGCATTTAGTAGCTTACTGAGATTTTATCTCACCCCGTTTCTTGTTTCAAATTGTTTTTCCTTAACCCCCCCAGGAAAGAAAGTGGTATCGTTTGAGGTCCGTTGTATCGGGAGTCTTCTGAGCAGGTTGATCGCCTTTGGGGTAGTTGCTCTTTAGAGCCTCTTTGTATATGGTTGAAAGGTCGTGGTTGTCCAGGGTTATGTATATACTGTTGTCCTTTGGGAATTTATATTATTTACAGTTGTTCTTGCTTCCGCGTTTGTTTCTAGTCTCCGAGTTATAATCTCGTTGAGGTATTGTTTGTTGGTATTGGTTTATAGTAGAATTCACGCGCCCGGTTTGGTATTTTGCATTTTGGAGATGTATATTTTGTAAATTTTATATTTATGGATTTTTGAGATTTCCGGGGCGTGACAGTTGGTATCAGAGCAATGGTTTTAGATCTTGAAGGAGAATAAGAACTCTGATATTGAATAGGTTTCAATACTTGGGTGTTATGATTTTGAGTGGTTTAGAAACTAAGTTTTCTTGAAAGTATGAGGTTAAGGTAGAAGTTGGTTGAGTTATGAGTCGTGGTATTGACGTCGAGTGTTTCTTCTCTTGTGGTATATCAAGTATAGGATTGGTGTCAATAGTGTTGGTTCCATTGGGGTTAGTTTGCTTGGGAATCGAGAGTGCGAGTTTTGAAGGCTTGGACGTACCTATCTCGTAAAGTGGAAATGTCTTGTGCTATGTTCGTATGTTTGTTCTTATTAAGTGATTTATGTTGAGGTGTATTCTCGAGTACGAAATTTCGTGATTTCTACTGATTGAGGTAAGGTGAATTGGTTATGTCACCTATACAGGATATTGACGAGTTAAGTAGTATGGCCCAGCTTTCAAGGTGTCTCGAATTTCTTTGGTGCCATCGACAGGTGGGGAATAATTCTATATTAGTGTGTTTGACTTGTTTAGGAGCATACTAAGTATATATAATGTTCAGGTTCTATATTGAAAATCAGAAAATCTTTATTATAAGGTTGTGTAGGGAATTTAGCTTATTTAGTTGGCAATACTAATCTTGAGTCTTGAGTATAATTGATGTTGGGTGCGATATGTCGCTTGGCCGATAGTGAACTTGGGTTATTTGATGAGTTAAGATAAGAAACAATACTGATAGGTGAATCAGTGAACATATAGTGTCGATTGGGTTAAAAGAGTTAAAGATTCAATTTGAGAATTTCTTGATAGGAGTTTTTCCTTACTTTTGGTACATCTACATGAGTTCATCGGAATTGTTTAGTATGAGGAAATACTTAATTTATTATGGGTCATAATAAGAAGTTGAGTTATGATACTTTTGGGATCATTTTAACACATGACTGGAGTTGAATTAAAGCAATACGAGTTAGGAGTATATTGTGGGAGTTATAATCATTAATGATGGTGAGCGCGTTGAGTTTAAAGGACTAGACATATTTAGAGAAGGTGAGAATTCCTCGAACAATATTAAAGGCATTTTTGGGTTTTAGTGAACAGTTGTCACATGGTTCTGAATCTTTTCTTGGTGGCGTCCTCGTTTGGATTAAGAATTTGTAAAGGAAGTTGAGTATAGATACTTGGGCATATTAAAGGGTGCTATGATTTTGTATTGGGATGGAGCAGTTTATTGAATATTTTGGGTTATTAATGATCCTTTGTAATATCTTTTAGAGTTGTAAGTTGTAATATATTACTATTTATTGAAACAAAGATTGTGAAAATTTCGGATCGTTACAGTTGCTACTTTAATGGTAATCCTTAGAGATATAGTCACGCGGTGAACATTTGGAGGATGAGAAATTTCTTTAGCTTTTCATAGTTTAAGAAGTTGAGTAAGCTCGAGATGGTTTAATGTTTTGAATTTCTGGATATTTCCTTACAAAACTAAGTATGAGGTAATGCAAGTAGTTTGAGAAATTCAAAGATTTTGACTGTATTATGTTTTATCTCATGGGGAAGTGAGTGTGGTAGGGGAATCTCATTTGATCGGATAGTTGATGACGGTAAATTTTTGAGTATATCATTGACTCATTGGGTGACAATAATCGTTAGCCCTATTCCTTCTCTTATTTGTTCGTGTAGTAGTATGATTACTTGGGATGATGTCTAGATCGTCAATGCGTACGGGTGAACCGGAAAAGTAAAACTTATGGATGTTAATGATTTAAGGGTTGATGGTGAGCGTGATGCTAATTAGGATCAAATCAGCTATGTCTCAGAATTGGTGAACAAGTGATAGTCTTGAGAATGTGAAATTCGGGATGAAAGAGGAAGTTAACTTTAGGATGTTGATATGAATATGCTTGAGATATGTATGTGTTCAATATGTGTGGGTTTATTTGAGTCATGGAATTGATGTCTGAAATCATTAATAGGTACTTGATTTGGGGTTAAGAGTGCTTTATGCGAATTGATATTTTGTCGCCTCATTATGACCGCGCATTGTGATTTTGATGAGTGAATTCGCGGGCGAATTCTTTTTAAGGAGGGTAGATTGTAACGACCCGAAAACCCGCCTCTATTTTCTTAGAAATAAATATTTAATTATTTATTTATTGCTTATTTATTTAGTTAAATTATTTATTTAATTAAATAATTATGTGTGCATTTTATGTTTCTTAATATTTTGTCTAGCATTTTAAATTAATCAATTGTGCTAAGGTGAAGATAGGAGATTTA
Source organism: Campanula takesimana (assembly GCA_026119855.1). Lineage (NCBI taxonomy): Eukaryota > Viridiplantae > Streptophyta > Magnoliopsida > Asterales > Campanulaceae > Campanula > Campanula takesimana. The sequence goes on along the minus strand of JAOWBW010002126.1, from coordinate 70,032 downwards.
TTTGAAAAGGATTTATGTGTTCAATGTTGTTGTGGAGGGGTTAATTGTGAAACTTTCTTTAATATTTCAACTTCTTCCCCCTCTCTCCCTCACTCTCCTGCATATTCCCTCTTCCCTCACACACACACACTAGTTTCTCTCTCTCTCTTTCCATGGGAAAAGGTAAGAAATTTCTCTCTCCCTTCTCTCTTCATTCTAGCTATCTTCCCCTCATTATTTCTCATTTCTCATAACATGAAACATGTTTAGATCGTCGATAGGATCGTAGGAAGCTAAGAAATTTCGAGTTCCGTCACCTTTGATAAAATTCGGGTAAGTTGCTTTTCCCCCATTTTTATGCTAAAACGTTCATATCATGTTTATATGATGCTCAAGTTGTTATATTCGATGTTTTATTGAGTTTGGAATTTATTTGAAATTTATTTGGGTTTTTGATAAAAATGGTGAATGTTATGAATCTCATGATTCAATCTTGGTTTTGGGTTGATAATCGGTGTTAGTTAGGTCCCCTTAAGCTTAAATGTTGTTTGGGTACCTTAGCAAACTTGTTGGTTGTGTTTGATTTTGAGGATTTGTGAAAATGGAGAGAATTCTTGAAGAACCCAGCTCTGTTTTCCCGGCCTGAAGGCAGACCAGGCGCCCGCCCGACTTGAGCCAGGCGCCCGCGTACCTACCCTTTTTCCCGTTGCCAACCTTCTGTTGGAATGAGCGCCCGCCCGCCCCCTTTTTCTGGAAATCACATTTGTGTTTGTTTAAGACTAGGTTGTATTTTTAGTTTGGGTTTTAGAGGCACATGAATTGAGTTTTCTTGTATTTAAATGTTAGGATAGAAGTATATATAGGTACTCCTAAAATTTAGAACGAAAGGAGTGAAATTCGGAGCTAAAACAGGGATTTTTCATAATGTCCGGCCGAACACTTTATAAAAATTGTCCGTTTAACGTTCAATCTTCCGGAGGCCATAACTTCTTCGTCCGGACTCCGTTTTGGACGTATAAACTATAGTAGGAAAGCTCTTTTCGAGTACTATGAAATGGTTCTATTGGCCGGATGGTTCTAGATAATAATGGTTGTCTTTTCGTTGAGGTTTAAGATCAAGGTGTAGTCTCGGTCTAGGTTCCGTAGTACTATTCTAGATGACTTAGTTGGGCTCCGTGGAACACTTTAGTAGTTGAAATTGGTTCCTTTGTGAACAATGGTGTCATGAAATTTGATCAAGTATTGTTTGGGAATGTTTGGGTACCTTATGATGTGTTCGTGATTGTTCCAATCGAATTGATTTTCGAGTAAGACTTAGTCTAGGTTTTAGGCAATGTCCTATAATACCTAGAGGGTTGTTAATGAACACCAAGGTGTAGGTTTTAGTCCTGTCGTGATCATGTTCTAATAAGTGTAACATTTTGGATTCGTTTGGGGTGTTTAGAATTGGTTCGTTATGAACGGAGGTAAAGCGTGAATTGGCAATTGGGTACCTACGGTTTGATTAACCTTAAGATGTATTCATTCGGATTTCTTATTTGGAATTTCGGGTGTGATGAGATGGTTGAGTTCATATTCCTAGTATATCTTTATGAGTAAATGTTTAGGGTCATTTTGGTAATAGTCATGGTACTATTTGTGAGCGACCGTTTGTGTGGTTCTCTTTATGAGTAACTTATGAGTACCATCTTTAGAATGTGTTCGGTAGGGTTCCTTATCATGGAATTATTATGTTTTAATGGTCATTTTTGTTGGGCTCCCTATGAGCAATCTCATTTATCATTGTTGGGCTCTTTTATGAGAAACTTCTTGTGTTCGTTGTTGTTGAACTCTTCATGAGTAACCGTTGCATCTTTATGGTGATTATTTGGTATGGTTCCCTACTTTGGAACCTTTGGTTGTTTATTTAAGCGAGTATTTATTACTTAGCATTTGTTTGAAAGTCCAGCTGGTATTTGTGTGTTTCGGGCGATGCGAAAGATTATAATGGCAATGAGCTGAGTCCATTATAATTCTTGACCATTGTTTTGCCCCATTATTACCCTCCTCCAGATTGGCCTTGGATGTGAGATGAGCTAGCTCCTTTGTGAGCATTATAGCTATTGGTTTTGGGCTTTGACTGTGTGTCATCGTCCCCTTGTTGTTATTGGTTCCGGTACCGGGGTTTTCTCTTCAGCTATTATGCTACTATGAAGATGGGTTGATTGGTTTCCTTCAGCTCTTATGCTGCTACATTGATTGGATGTCTTCAGCTGTTTATGCCTACACGAAGATTGGTTGATTGGAATTGGTTCAAGCTGCGCAGCAATTGTTATATACTTTGGTTTAAACCTTGGCTCAGTATCCTTTGTAACGTGTTTATTTCAGTCTTATGTGCTGCATGATGAGTTAGTCGTTATTTCCAACTGGTATGGGACAGTTGGCGATAGGGAGCTTTCTCATTTGTTGTTATATGATTTACTTGCTCAGTTATATAATTGATTTGCATGATATTATGCCATGTAGATGCATTTAGTAACTTACTGAGATTTTATCTCACCCCGTTTCTTGTTTAAATTGTTTTTCCTTAATCCCCCCCAGGAAAGCAAGTGGTATCGTTTGAGGTCCGTTGTATCGGGAGTCTTCTGAGCAGGTTGATCGCCTTTGGGGTAGTTGCTCTTCAGAGCCTCTTTGTATATGGTTGAAAAGTCGTGGTCGTCCAGGGTTATGTATATACTGTTGTCCTTTGGGAATTTATATTATTTACAGTTGTTCTTGCTTCCGCGTTTGTTTCTAGTCTCCGAGTTATAATCTCGTTGAGGTATTGTTTGTTGGTATTGGTTTATAGTAGAATTCACGCGCTCGGTTTGGTATTTTGCATTTTGGAGATGTATATTTTGTAAATTTTATATTTATGGATTTTTGAGATTTCCGGGGCGTGACAAGCCTTCGAAAAAGTTAAAGAATATTTGGTCAACCCGCCAGTATTGGTCCCACCACATAAACAGAAGCCGTTGACCCTATACCTTACAGTCAATGACACTGCACTAGGGGCTATGCTAGCACAAGAGCAACTTGACTCGAAGAAAGAAAATTCCATCTACTTTGTCAATCGTTGCTTTCAAGGGGCTGAATTGAACGACTCTGCATTGGAAAAGTCGTGTGCCACACTGGTATGGGTGGCTGAGAGAGTAAAGCCGTACATGGAAGCTTTCCTGTACAACTGATTGCCCGAATGGACCCAATGAAGTATATCTTTGAGAAATCACATGTCTCCTCTAGGATAGCTAAGTGGTACTTTATGCTCGCGGTGTATGATATCACTTACATCACACAGAAATCCGTGAGAGGAAGAGTCTTCGCGGATCATTTTGTAGACACCCCGCCTTGGACCTCTCGCCCCGATTGCATACATAGTATTTTTATTTAACTTATTTTCGTTAATTTCTGTTACTTCAGTTAAGTTCTTAACTGGTTCCGTTAGTTTTGGACTAGACTGCATAACAAAGTTAACTTTTAGGGTCATTCTGTCATTCTGTCATTTATCACCCGCGGGCGCCTCCGGCACTGTTTGTGGGCTCCGCGCGCGTCTCGCCCCTAAAGCCGTACTCGCGCGCTTCCCATTTTGGCAGTTACGGATTGCAGCCTTTTCCCTTTATTTTTCTTAGATCACAAAAACTCTTTTTTACCTCCAAGTTCATCACCCCTAGGCTTGTAACTCCCAATCCCATATTCTTAGCCTTTGCTTTAAAACAAAATATTTTTTTTTATTATTATTTGATTTTCTCATTATTATTTTATTTTCTTTATTTTCTTATTGGTTGAAAGACCATCTTTTCATCTCTTTTCTACCTATTTAAACCCCTCTTTTTTACCTTAGAAAGGATCCAAGAACTTTCTCTACACTTTTACTATACACAAATTCTCCCAACAAGAGTTTTAGCAACAAAACTCTACACAAATTTTTACACAACAATTTCTTTACAACAACTCCATCTCCAAGTTCAAGTTTGAAGTTCTTCCTTTCTAAAGGTACTTTATTCTTCTCCTTTTATTTGTCTAGTCAATGTATGCAATCTCCATAAAAGGGAACATGACCTAAAAGGCCACTTCACTATTGAAGTTTGGTCAAGGTTATCTTCCAACATTTCAAATACTACTTTAATTTCCCCATTTCATATTAATGTAATTGTTACATGTAATCTTTAGCATAAAATCAATAAAACAAGTTTCTTTTTATTTCATTTTTGTAATTCCCCTTTTCTTTACATTATAATTGTTAGCAATTTTCTCATATTAAAATAAGGACATTTAGCATTAGAACACCAATAGTAGCAAGACCCACGTAAGTGGGACGGAGTGGGTGTTTAAGTACTTCCCACTCCATCACCTAACCCCCGAACCCTTCTCTCCCGAATATTTGGTTTCGTAACATAAATTAGGCTATTTCTAGGTTTTTCTTATGTTCCTTTAAAAACATAGGTGGCGACTATACAAATTAAAACAAGTTAGACATCCTAGGATCCTTCCACTGCTCTAGCCAAGTAGTGGGCTCTCCTGGGGTATGTACACATTTAGACGAATTTCCATGTGATGAAGCGAAGGGGGAAGACCCGCGATTCCCTGATGAGGACATCATTAGAATAGCAGAAAATAAATGGCAATTATTTTTCGATGGCGCAGCCAATAAACGGGGATACGGTATCGGCATGTTACTAGTAGATCCCTCAGATTTCTACACTCTACTTGCAATCCGCCTTGACTTTGAGGCCACTAACAACACTGCTGAGTACGAAGCTTGCATAGCGGGGCTTGAAGAAGTTTTAGAAAGAAATGTGACCAAATAAGAAGTGTATGGAGATTCACAACTCATAATCTACCAATCACTTAAAAAATGGAAGATACAAGATCCTACACTTCAGAAATACAACGACCATCTCCAAGACTTGTTCAAACAGTTTAAAGAGGTCACCTTCTGCTACATTCCTAGAGATAAGAACCACTTAGCAGACTCGTTAGCCATACTAGCATGAATTGTAGAGATTCCCGAATGGACTGAGGTCAAAACCTTCAGAGTCGCAAGACAAACGACCCCCGCTTATTACTCGATCATAGACATGTATGACTACAAAGAGCCGTGTGATGTCGTTTCCGTGAATGCCTTGGACGATAAACCGTGGTATTACGATGTATGGCATTTCCTCCTAGACGGAACCTTCCCATCAAAAACATCACCTAAGGCGAAGATAGCTCTTAAGCGATTCGCTACCCAATTCGTAATTATAGGTGATCGTCTCTACAAGAAGCATCACAAGCAGTGTCTACTCTGTGCCGATGAGCACGAAACTATAGAAGTCATGGACCAAGTCCATCAAGGAGTCTGTGGAACCTACATGAATGGCAACATGCTAGCAAAGAAAATTATCTGACTAGGGTATTATTGGGCTACAATGGAAGCCGACTGCACTGACATGGTTAAAACATGCAATAAGTGTCAGATACATGCTAACTTGCAGCACGCACCACCGTCCGTGTTGTAACCTATGACATCCCCTTAGCCATTCTCTATATGGGGCATAGATATCGTCGGCAAGGTCTCGCCGATAGGTCACAATGGGCACTCGTTTGTATTAGTCGCGGTGGACTACTTCACCAAATGGATTGAAGCCCAATCCTACAGAGTCTTAAACGCCAAGAAGGTGGCTGAGTTTATTAAGACCAACATCATATACTGATATGGGGTATGTCATGAGATGATATCCGAAAATGGCACGCACTTTGAGAAAGAATGTGACCAACTACTTGCAGAATATAAGATTGAAAGGCATCAGTCGTTACTGTACCGACAACAGATTAATGGAGCAGTCGAAGCTGCTAACAAACCGTGGCGACCATCATTAGAAAAAAGGCTAAGACCGGCAGAGACTGGCCCGATAAACTACCTTTTGCACTCTGGGGCTATCATACTTCAATCCGTACTACCACCGGTGAAACTCCATATGCCCTAGCCTATGGGATAGAACCAGTATTACCAATCAAATTGGAAGTATCATCACTAAGGGTTCTCCTAGAAGACCAAGTAAATGAAGTCACATGGTTGAACAGCCATTACGAAAAACTAGCCCTGCTAGATGAACGTCGACTTCGAGCCACCGAGCATATCCAAGCGTATCAACAGAGAATGGCCCGAGCATTCAATAAGAAAGTCAAATCCAGAAACATCAAAGAAGGGGACCTTGTCCTACGCGAACATCGTCCTAGACCGTTCAACCTTATGGGAAAATGGGGACCAAGGTGGATAGGACCTTACCATAGTCAAGAAGATCTTCTCCGGAGGAGCGGTGCAACTCGTGGACCTAGATGGGGATCATCTGCCGAAACCCGTCAACATAGATAAGCTGAAGAAGTACTACTCATAGCTCCGTCCCCTAGTTTAAATTTTTTTTTATAAAAATGAAAAGGCACGAGAAAAGAAGCCCGCTAGATTGAAAACCTGAAAGGGTGGTCTAGGCAAAAATCAGGGTGTACATTAAAAAAAAAAAAAAAAACTTTAGGGCGGGTCTTGTACGAGACACCTATGTCTCGTATGAGACATTCAATCAGACAGCAGAATCAAACATATTTTCTCCTTCTTGAACAAGAACTACGATGACCTGAGCTCCTTATTTAATTGATGTAAAAGGAGAACATAGGCAGCCTTTTGGTCCGGTCTATTCCATAAATAAAATCAGAATCTTGTTCTTTTATTAATTGAATGCATTTCAAGAAAGCAATAAGAAAATTTCCAACATGAATATCAACTTGAAAAAGAAAATAAATAAAATACTAAAAATCTAAACATTGATCTATCTATTGCAATCTCTCGATACTCCTAAAGATCTACTTCTTCCTTAACTTAGTAGGGGATTGACCACAATCCGCCTTGCTCCCTCTTCCTCTTGAACCAAGGTATCTCGTAACCGGGGGGAACGTCAAGTCGACTAAACACCGAGGGAGTCAATCGTGCAAACACATGAGGCTTATCAAGAGCTTGAAATTTATCGGGAAGGCCGTCTGCGCTCTTCTCATAGAAGTCGCTATCCAAAAAGTCCTGAGTAGCATCCACGCTGACATTAGAAGGATCCTCCTTAGCTTCCTTCTTCCTCAGATTCAAGCTAGGCTTGAATTGGTCCCCCAACAAAGGACGACGAATGTCATCAATACCCTCAGCATTGGGACAGAGTTCTGTGAGAAACCAAACCAAATATTTATCCGATAAATAAATTCTCCCTCCCTCATGACGAAGATTGGTCCAACGATCCATAGTGGTGCCTTTGCCCCAAGAACGAGCCAAGCTCGTAGAGAACTCCGTATCCATAAAACAAATATCCTGACCTGGCACAAAAGTGTCCTGCTGCTGACCGAACTGTCGCATTACCCTTCGAGCAAAATAGAAAGAGGAATATCTCAAACCCGGAAGAACGACCCTGTCGTATTTAAGGGTATTAGCTACAAACCGGTTCACCTTCCAGAAGGGTGGACACCAAGCGATATCATCATTCTCTTTTGCAAAGAGATGAGCCCACTCTTCGACGCTCAGGCCCTTTACCAATAATCTCCGCCTATGAAAAGTATAAGGGAAATGCTCATTCGGAGAATCCAACAATCTAAAATGATCCCTAAGACAAATAGTCAGCAACAGTGGACTTCCCCGAGTTATAGAGCCGGTTCGGTGTAAATCATCAAGACCATGAAGGGTCTCTCCCATGATAAGAGGAACAATATTGAGGGCCCGTCCTCTATCTTGTAGAACAATGTCTACGAGCTCTGTGTTCGCCATGCCATACTTTCTCATGAATAGTACATTCCGGAACAAACATAATGCCAAGAGGCAACATTGGGAATCCACACCGTGACCACGTGTCACACGACCCTTAAATCTCTTAGGCAAAGCATGGAGATCAACATAACGGTTGTGATATAACCCTGCGCCTCGGGAAGGCCTATGCTCAATAAGTCCCTAAGAGACTCCGCCGGTACCTTGTCACAATTAGGAACCGCAATCACCCTGGTCAATGGCATATCCAAGATAGTCGCCATCTCCTCTACAGTAGGGACCATCTCATTAAGTGAAAAAATGAAGAGGTGGGTCGAAGGATCCCAAAAGCGTGCTACTCCTTTCAAAAGGTCCCAATCCAGTTGTAGGTTCTTCAAGGTGAAAGGAATTTTAAAGCCAAACATCTCTATGAACCTCTCTTGACGGACCCTGTCAAACGAACGAAAGAACGTTGCTAAATCCTCCTTGTAACGTTCCACCAATCCCGAGTCTAGAGAGAACTCATCGATGATTATTGATGAAGGGACGGACTTTCTCGGGGCCATTGGGAGAAAAAGGTTGAGAATTTTACTCCAAAAGAAAAGTTCCCAGAACTGATTTAAGGCTACATGGTATTCTAGGATGAACTAGAGATGCTTATATACAAGTTTGGACACCAAATCCCCGAGGAAAAAGGAGAAATAGCCGCAGGTCCAGAGGATGACTCGTCCGAGACATCGATGTCTCATACGAGGCATCTCCCAGTTCAGATGACAGAAGCTCTGCTCAGATTCAGATTGCCCGACAAGTCAAAACATGTCTCAATCACCTCAGAAACCCACTCGAAACAGTTCGTACATCACATACAAATGACCAAACGCGAATCCATCTAAAAAATATCCCTTGGTTGACTAACTGGGCACATGCTATTTCATTTACACAGTCAGAAATAAAAAGCTAAAATTAACAAGGGTATGTGTGTTAGAGTTAGGACTTAATTGTTGCACATGTAAAACCTAAAAGAAAGAAAAATTGTCTTTGCCTACGCCGAGGCAATAAATACATCAACTGAATAAAAGAGGGGACAAGGGGATCTTATATACTCCGGCATCAAAAGGAAAGGGATGTCGCCACTTCCACGTGATCACTCATCAGCCCGAGCTCTTCCCGCAAGAAGCCGACTCCGCTGTCTGGCAAGCCAATCGGCTTAAGAGTCCCACGGTCTCTCTCTCTTCACCCTCTTGGCATAGGCCATGAACTGGGCGAGCCGTCCTGCGACCTCCCTGTTCTTAACAATAGGTACCTATTGAGAAGAAACAAATGAAATCATCAAAATCATCGGGTAAATGATAAAAAGAGGCATGAAATGGGAAAGTGATGAGAAATGAGTCATACCATGGTCGCATCAGCAGGAGGTACGAGTCCCTCAGACATATCGTACTGGGCGGGAAGGTCCTCAGTGCTCTCTATTCCCTCAGCCATGCTGTAGGTAAAAGAAGCCGGTCCGAGCTGTGGACGGAAAGGAATGTGCACAAACCCTTGAGCATGAGCCTGATCACCCTCCAGAATCAATCGAGGCATGAGGCGAGCAAGAAAGTCCTGATAGTCAGCCTCGAGATGCATATGGTAAAAAGCGACCTGACCAATAATAAGGTCCACTCTCTCTGCTTCCTCAATGGCGTAAGAGTTAAGCATTTGAGCCGGTGGGTCCAGAGGGACGATGAGATCTAGCCTACCACCATTATGCTGATGAGAGACTCACTCTCCCAAGTAGAAACATCCCCCACCGAGGCCAATCATCAATGACCTCAAAGCTTCCTACCAATAATCCTGATGAATGTCCAAACTCCTCCTGGGAAAGAGAGCAGTGTCAACCTCAGGAACGACGGTCTGCTCGTTAAGATACCTCCTCATCTGCTCTATAGGCAAGTCCGCCCCCTCGGCATGCTCACCGCTGGTATCTCTGTTAGCCCTACGCCACCTCAAAGTGTCTGGAAACATGGAAGCATTATCCTGAAGATCAAAGTCAAAGAGACCAAACATGGCATAACCCCAAGCCTGCAAATGGGAGAGACACAGAAAAATGTCAACATGTAATGGTTAAAATAAATAGGCTACCGAGACCGAAAGTAAACCGAGGCTGAAATAAAAAGAGGAATACTGCAGAGAGTAAGTATTATACCTCCCAAGCATGTCTATAGCCACCAAAGCCAGCGTTCGCCCGATCTCGCGAACTCTCATTCATGGCCACGTAACAGTGGGCCAAGCCGACTAGACCCCAACTGGCATACGTGACATGATGCATGTCCCTCAACACACTCAAAAGAGTAAACAAGGAAGTTAACGCATGATTGGCAAAGAGCGTCTCAGAAAAGGTCCACTAAAGAAAGCCGCGGACTGCCGCAATACGGGTGTTGAGAGAACCCATCTGACCGGCATTAGCCATAACATAGGCATCTACCCTATCCCTCAAAGCCTTGAGAGGAACCCCTTTCCTGAGGTGCGCATGGTGAAGCCCAGAAGGTGCCTCATATCATCACTGCTAGGAATAAAATCAGTATCCACCTAGATTGGCTCACCAGCGATAGAGAGCCCAGTAATAGTATGAAAATAAGTGGGAGTCATGGTAACCTCTCCCTACCGCATATGCATGATATGGGTGCTATCCCACCAATGCTTCCTAATAACCTAGAGCACGTGGGTATTCCTCCTCTCACCCACCAAGCCGTCAAAGAAGGGACTGAGCACCATGTTCTCAATCTGGTCTTTCAGCTCGACATTCAGAGTTGCCCACCTCTCGGCAACTGCTCGCACACTGCCTCTACAGTTGTTGACGATCCTGAATGGCTTCAAACAACAAAGGCAAAAGAGACAAATGTAAAAAAATTGGTAAAATCCTCATTTAAGCATTTTACCTGAAAATCGCAGAATTGCCTAGAACTGTCGCGACCCCGGTCCCCGCGGGCCCCGGGACCGCGATCTGGACGTCGACTCTAACAATAAACTCCAAAATACCGAAGTTAAAAATTTCATTTAATACCAAAAGGGTAATCCAAAGTTTTACAAATCAAAGTTAAAAAAAACCAATTACAACTATCATAAACTCCCACGAGTTTATGCCCAACAAAATAGAAATATACAAATCTTAGTGACGTCATTGTTTGGTACAAATACCCCAAAATGGTTACACATTTATATAATGGAAACCAACCTATATCAACCTTCCCCAAAAGAACGGATCCACACTCGACGTCCTCTATCTCGTGATCAGCGAGACTAATCCTTAGCACCTGGGGGGGGTTAAGGAAAAACAAAGATAAAAGAAACGGGGTGAGATAAATCTCAATAAGTTACTAATGCAACTACATGACATGCTATGATGCAATAAGCAATAAGCAATGATAAATATCACATAGCACATAGCATTTATCACATACAGATAGCAGCGGAAATAAACACATAACAAAGGATATAGCCAAGGTTTTCCAAACCGGAACATCCAAATAAAGGATCGCTGCGCAGCTTCAATAATCAACCAATCAACATCTTCATAATGGCATGAAAGCCGAAGAGAAAACCCCGGTACCGGAACCAATAACCAAGGGAGTGTCACAAAGGACGGGAGACATGCCACAAAGTCATGCTCCAAGTAAAGCTAAAATGCACACAAGGGAGCTAGCTCTTCTCACATCCAAGGCCAATCTGGAGGAGGGTAATAAGGGGGCAAAACAATGGTCAACATCATCATGGACTTGGCCGTGCCATCATAATGTTTCGCATCGCCCAAACACACACAAAATACCAGCTGGACTTTCACGTAAAGGCTAAGTAATAAAATACTAGCACGATAAACAACAAGGGATTCCAAAGTAGGGAATCAATCCAAATAGATCACCACAAAGGCAAACCAATATAAACCGCACATCAAAGATGAATCACGTTCTCAAAATGATACTTAAATAAATCACATATCACAATCGATCACAAGGGGATCATTCTCGAACAATAAAGTGTTCCACAACATTAACTTAAGTCAACTAGGGTGATACTTCGAGCCTAGATCGGGCTTGGACCTTTAAACAATTCAATAACAAAGAGGCTCAGAACAGCTGGTATGGGCGGTCGCCCATAGCCAGTTTGGGCGGTCGCCCAAAACCCAATCCCAAGCCCAAAACTCACTGACTTACTGGGCGGTCGCCCAACCCAATAGTGGGCGGTCGCCTACTCACTTTGGTCAAATCCTCCGGATCAACTGATCTCATGGGCGGTCGCCCAAACCCATCATGGGCGGTCGCCCAAACCCATCATGGGCGGTCGCCCACGCACCTAGGTCGCCGGAAAACGGCCAAAACCAACTGGGTTTCTCCCAAATTTTCCACCCAAACAACATAACTCAAACCAAATGCTTTCAATAGTCATTCTAAGGTACCCAAACAACATCTAACACAAAAGGGGACCTTAAGAACACCATAAATGACCCCAAACCAAGGATCAAACTCAACTTCAACATCAATCACCATTTTTAGACAAAAACCCAAATGAACCCCAAACAACATCTAAACTCATCCAAACTTCACTATAACAACAATGGCATTATATGAACATAATATGAGCATTTTGGCATAAAAATGGGGGAAAAGTAACTTACTTGAATTTTCTCAATGTTGATGGATTTCAAATATTTTTGAGTCTACGCGATCCTAGCGACGATCTAAACACGTTTCATGTTTTAAGAAATGAGAGAAGATGATAGGAAGAAGGAGAAAATGAAGAGAGATGAAGAGGGAAGAAAAACTTACCAAATGCCAAGGAGAGAGAGTGTGTTTGCTGGGAATGATGAAGAATGAGGGAGAAGGAGAGGGGTAGGGAGGGAGTAGGGAGGATTATTTCAAAATATTACACTCGGGCCCCTCCCCCATCTACTAGCACACTTATTTGTACTCCCGACTAACTATTAAGACCCAACACTTCCACACTAGCCCAAATAACTCAATACAAAGCTAGGCACAAATATTATAACACACAAATTGCACACATAATTATTTAAATAAATAATAATTTAAATAAATAATTAAGCAAATAATTAAATAAAATCATTTAATTACTAATAAAATAGAGCCTATACTTTGGGTCGTGACATTCACTCCCCCTTAAAGAAAATTCGACCCGAATTTTAACGAGACTTACCTTAAACAGAAAGCCACGGAAATTTCCTCTCGATCTCATCACGAAGCTCCCACGTCGACTCCTCGATGTTATGATTCCTCCAAAGGACACGAACCAACGCGATGCTCTTGTTCCTCAACTCTTGGACTTTAGAATCTAAGATCCGAACCGGTCGTTCCTCATAAGTCATATTGGGCTCAATATCTTCCGGTACTCTCGGCAACACGTGAGACGGATCATGGACGTGCTTCCGAAGCATAGAAACGTGGAACACATTGTGCAACCGGTCCAAAGATGGCGGCAACGCAAGACGATACGCAAGAAGTCCAACCTTTCCCAAAATCTCAAACGGGCCAATAAACCTCGGAGCCAACTTGCCTTTCTTCCCAAACCTACGAATACCCACCTTTGGAGATACCTTCAAAAACACCCAATCACCAATCTGAAAACTAAGATCTCGTCTTCGGTTATCTGCGTAGCTCTTATGACGACTCTGAGCTGTCTTCAACCTATCCCGGATAACTTTAACCTTTTCAACTGAATCCCGAAGCAAATCAATACCCAAAACTCTCGCTTCACCAACCTCATCCCAACAAATAGGCGATCTACACTTTCTTCCATACAAGGCCTCGAATGGTGCCATCTCGATACTAGCCTGATAACTGTTGTTGTAAGAGAATTCCACTAACGGTAGGTGCGAATCCCAAGAATCGGAAAAGTCTATCGAACACGCTCGCAACATATCCTCCAAAATCTGAATAGTCCTCTCGGATTGACCATCGGTCTGAGGATGAAAAGCAGTACTGAATCGCAAATCTGTACCCAAAGCTTCCTGAAACGCCTTCCAGAATCTAGAAGTAAACCTCGGGTCTCGATCTGACACAATGCTAACCGGAACCCCGTGCAATCTAACAATCTCGTCGATATAAAGGGTTGCAAGCTTCTCCATCGAATATCTGATATCAATAGGCAAGAAATGGGCACTCTTGGTCAATCTATCCACTATTACCCAAACGCTATCATACTTCCTACGGGTACGAGGCAGTCCCGTAACGAAATCCATAGTCACATGCTCCCATTTCCACTCGGGGATCTCTAATGGCTGAAGTAATCCCGCGGGTCTCTGATGCTCGGCTTTGACCTGCTGACAAGTTAGACACTTCGAAACATACTCTGCTATTTCCCTTTTCATATTAATCCACCAAAATTGTTGCTTCAAATCCTGATACATCTTCGTACTGCCCGGATGAATAGTATACCTCGATTTGTGACCCTCATCAAGAACTCTCTGTTTAATTCCATCAACATCCGGAACACACAAACGACCACGGAAAGTCAACACTCCACTTGAACTCAAAGAAAAATCCTCGAAGTTCTTTTCCTTCAATTTACCCAATACCTTCACTAACTCGGGATCTTCTTTCTGAGCTTCCTTTATTCTCTGAATTAGGGTCGGAGACACCCTAATATTCGCAAAAATAGCCCCATGACTCGATTCACGAGGAGACCAATCTCGAACATCTTCAAGCATTTTCCACTCTCGAACCATCATCGAAGCCACATAAGATTTTCTACTAATCGCATCGGCTACCACATTCGCCTTTCCCGGATGATAAGAAATCGTACAATCATAATCCTTCAACAATTCCATCCATCGGCGCTGACGGTTGTTCAATTCCTTCTGGGAGAAAAGGTACTTCAAACTCTTGTGATCCGTAAGAATCTCAAACTTCGCTCCATAAAGGTAGTGCTTCCACTTGTGCAACGCAAATACAATAGCCGCTAACTCCATATCATGAGTCGGGTAATTCTGTTCACTCGGGGTCAACTTCCTCGAAGCATAAGCAATTACTTTCCCATTCTGCATCAACACACAACCCAAACCCTCTTTCGAAGCATCACTATAAATCACTAGGCCATCGCTCCCATTAGGCAAAGTCAAGATCGGTGCGGTAGTCAACCTCTTCTTCAATTCCTCGAAACTCTTGCCACATTTCTCGGTCCACACAAACGGAACATTCTTCCGGGTCAACTGAGTCATCGGAGTAGCAATCCTCGAAAACCCTTCAATAAATCTTCGGTAATAACCGGCTAAACCAAGAAAACTACGAATCTCGGTCACTGACTCGGGTCTCTTCCAATCCACTATAGCCTCAATCTTTGAAGGATCCACCGAAATCCCATCTTTCGAAATAACATGCCCCAGAAATGACACCTTCTCGAGCCAAAATTCGCATTTGCTAAACTTCGCAAATAATTTCTCCCTCGCAAGAACGGATAAAACTGTCCTCAAATGCTGCTCGTGCTCCTCTCGAGATTTCGAATACACAAGAATGTCGTCGATGAAAAACACCACGAACGAATCAAGATAGGGATGGAAAATTCGGTTCATCAAATCCATAAATACGGCCGGCGCGTTAGTCAACCCAAACGGCATAACCAAGAACTCATAATGGCCATAACGAGTGCGAAAAGCAGTCTTCGGAATATCCTCCGATCGAACCTTCAACTGATGGTACCCACTCCTCAAATCAAGCTTAGAGAAAACCACGGACCCTTGAAGCTGATCAAACAAATCATCAATATGCGGTAGAGGATACTTATTCTTCACCGTAACCTGATTCAACTTCCGGTAATCGATACACAATCTCAACGAACCATCTTTCTTCCGCACAAATAAAACCGGTGCTCCCCACGGGGAAACACTAGGGCGGATAAACCCTCGGTCAAGCAACTCTTGCAACTGAACCTTCAACTCTTTCAACTCGGCGGGAGCTAACCTATAAGGCGCTTTCGAAATCGGAGCCGTACCCGGCAAAAGATCTATACAAAACTCTATCTCACGATCGGGAGGCATCTCATACTCGGTAGAGAAAACATCGGGAAATTCCCGAACTACCCGAACACTATCAAGACTAGGGGATTCTTTCCTAGTATCAAGAACACTAGCCAAAAACCCCTCACAACCACTATGCAACAATCTTCTCGCTTTCATAAAAGAAATTAAGCGAACCTTCCTACTCAGAGGACAAGCCTCAAACACAAACTTAGGCACATCAGGAATAGAAAAAGTAACAGTTTTCTCACGGCAATCAACAGAAGCATGAAACTTGCTCAACCAATCCATACCCAAAATGACATCAAAGTCTTGGATAGGAAGAACTACCAAATCCGCACAAAGGACTCGACCACAAATAACCACATCACAAGCACGAAAGACTCGATCAGAAATCAAGCATTCTCCTATAGGGGTCGACACCTCTAGCACGTACGGTAAAGACTCGAATGCAGCATTTAACATAAAGCAAATTGCACAGAAATGTATGAATGAGATGATCCTGGATCTACTAACGCTCGCGCGCTCACATTAGACACAGAAACAATACCTCCAATAACGGATGGATCATCTGTCGCTTGTTGTTGATTCATTGCAAACACTTTCCCTTGGATCTTGGGCTTTCCCGCAGCGTCCCTTTTCTGACCCTGATTAATACTAACCCCTGACCCGGATGACTGTTCTCTACCTCTCGGGCAATCCCTTACAAAGTGACCCATTTGTCCACATTTTGTACACCTTCCTTGCTTCTTCCAACAACGGTCTTCAGAATGACCTTCCTTTTGACAATACGAACAAAGCCTCCTAATTTGGCTCCCTTAGTTCCCGGAAGTAGTACCCGGGTTCCTTGGGTTTTGTTGCCCTCGGGACTGAGATTGTCCCCCAAAGTTACCTCGGTTTTCAATCCTTGGTTGTGACTTGCTCTGCGCTCCTTGCTTACTCGGGTTGGCTACCTCAGTCTTCCTCTTATGTTCCCCAATATCTTGCTCTATCAAATAGGCTCGGTCCACCGCATCTTGAAAAGTCACGATTCGTTGAGCAATTAGTTGAGTACGAATGGAGGTCTTCAATCCCCGAATAAACCTCATAGCCTTTTGTTCCTCGGTCCTCACCAAATAGTCGCAATACCGGGCTAATTCTATGAACTTAGCCGAGTATTGTGCTATAGACAACACACCTTGCTCCAAGTTGAGTAGCTCGATCTCCTTTCGATTCTGATCAACAACCGGAATAAAATGCTCCTTGAACTTACGCACGAACAACTCCCACGCATAAACTGTGCGAGTATCATCCCAAGTAGCTTTAACACCTTTCCACCAATGCTCGGCGGCTCCAACAAGCTTGTAAGCCGCAAACCGGACCTTATCCTCATCCGAACACCCAAACACATCATAAATCTTCTCCATCGACTCAATCCACAACTCAGCCTTCCTTACATCGGGTTCCCCATTGAATTCAACCGGTTTAAGTTTCAAGAATTGCTCCAAACCATAACGGGGTGGTGCTTGTTCTACCCTCGGACCTTGATCATGAATGGCCTTCATGGCCGCCTCAAACATGCCTTGAAACATGGCACGTGCTTCTTCCCTTGTTTCATTCGGATTCTGTGCCCCACTAGCACCTCCTCTGTTTCTTCTTCCAGACATTGAGAACAATTACCTGCATAAGACATCAACCATTAATCACTCCGCACTCTACTACCCACCTAGGTCATACTAATCCACCTAGACTTATACATAGAGCTAATGCCATAGCTCTGATACCAACTGTCGCGACCCGGTCCCCGCGGGCCCCGGGACCGCGATCTGGACGTCGACTCTAACAATAAACTCCAAAATACCGAAGTTAAAAATTTCATTTAATACCAAAAGGGTAATCCAAAGTTTTACAAATCAAAGTTAAAAAAAACCAATTACAACTATCATAAACTCCCACGAGTTTATGCCCAACAAAATAGAAATATACAAATCTTAGTGACGTCATTGTTTGGTACAAATACCCCAAAATGGTTACACATTTACATAATGGAAACCAACCTATATCAACCTTCCCCAAAAGAACGGATCCACACTCGACGTCCTCTATCTCGTGATCAGCGAGACTAATCCTTAGCACCTGGGGGGGGGGTTAAGGAAAAACAAAGATAAAAGAAACGGGGTGAGATAAATCTCAATAAGTTACTAATGCAACTACATGACATGCTATGATGCAATAAGCAATAAGCAATGATAAATATCACATAGCACATAGCATTTATCACATACAGATAGCAGCGGAAATAAACACATAACAAAGGATATAGCCAAGGTTTTCCAAACCGGAACATCCAAATAAAGGATCGCTGCGCAGCTTCAATAATCAACCAATCAACATCTTCATAATGGCATGAAAGCCGAAGAGAAAACCCCGTACCGGAACCAATAACCAAAGGAGTGTCACAAAGGACGGGAGACATGCCACAAAGTCATGCTCCAAGTAAAGCTAAAATGCACACAAGGGAGCTAGCTCTTCTCACATCCAAGGCCAATCTGGAGGAGGGTAATAAGGGGGCAAAACAATGGTCAACATCATAATGGACTTGGCCGTGCCATCATAATGTTTCGCATCGCCCAAACACACACAAAATACCAGCTGGACGTTCACGTAAAGGCTAAGTAATAAAATACTAGCACGATAAACAACAAGGGATTCCAAAGTAGGGAATCAATCCAAATAGATCACCACAAAGGCAAACCAATATAAACCGCACATCAAAGATGAATCACGTTCTCAAAATGATACTTAAATAAATCACATATCACAATCGATCACAAGGGGATCATTCTCGAACAATAAAGTGTTCCACAACATTAACTTAAGTCAACTAGGGTGATACTTCGAGCCTAGATCGGGCTTGGACCTTTAAACAATTCAATAACAAAGAGGCTCAGAACAGCTGGTATGGGCGGTCGCCCATAGCCAGTTTGGGCGGTCGCCCAAAACCCAATCCCAAGCCCAAAACTCACTGACTTACTGGGCGGTCGCCCAACCCAATAGTGGGCGGTCGCCTACTCACTTTGGTCAAATCCTCCGGATCAACTGATCTCATGGGCGGTCGCCCAAACCCATCATGGGCGGTCGCCCACGCACCCAGGTCGCCGGAAAACGGCCAAAACCAACTGGGTTTCTCCCAAATTTTCCACCCAAACAACATAACTCAAACCAAATGCTTTCAATAGTCATTCTAAGGTACCCAAACAACATCTAACACAAAAGGGGACCTTAAGAACACCATAAATGACCCCAAACCAAGGATCAAACTCAACTTCAACATCAATCACCATTTTTAGACAAAAACCCAAATGAACCCAAACAACATCTAAACTCATCCAAACTTCAACTATAACAACAATGGCATTATATGAACATAATATGAGCATTTTGGCATAAAAATGGGGGAAAAGTAACTTACTTGAATTTTCTCAAAGTTGATGGATTTCAAATCTTTTTGAGTCTACGCGATCCTAGCGACGATCTAAACACGTTTCATGTTTTAAGAAATGAGAGAAGATGATAGGAAGAAGGAGAAAATGAAGAGAGATGAAGAGGGAAGAAAAACTTACCAAATGCCAAGGAGAGAGAGTGTGTTTGCTGGGAATGATGAAGAATGAGGGAGAAGGAGAGGGGTAGGGAGGGAGTAGGGAGGATTATTTCAAAATATTACACTCGGGCCCCTCGCCCATCTACTAGCACACTTATTTGTACTCCCGACTAACTATTAAGACCCAACACTTCCACACTAGCCCAAATAACTCAATACAAAGCTAGGCACAAATATTATAACACACAAATTGCACACATAATTATTTAAATAAATAATAATTTAAATAAATAATTAAGCAAATAATTAAATAAAATCATTTAATTACTAATAAAATAGAGCCTATACTTCGGGTCGTGACAAGAACGATAGTCGAAATCATGTACTACTATACTACAATGATTTTCAACATCAATAAGGGTGAAATCCCATCGAAAAGTCAGCCATGCATGACAAACCCTAGCAGCGATAATTCTTGGCAAGAATTTGACAAAAGGGCGACAGAATTTGACAAAGGGATACGAGATTGAGACATGCAACAACGAAATTGGCATGAAAATTTAGTCAAAGGAAGAAATCCTTACCCTCCTAGTCCGAACGGCGTGAGAAATGTGACCCTCAGAGAATGGGCACAACTCGTCCGTCGCCTACACTTTACCCTTCATGTGCCTATCGAAAAGGTATTCTTTGTGGGATCGATTAGCACCGGCCATTTGAAAGGGTTGGGATTCACTAGAAATTGGTGAAAATGGAGATTTTTTGGAGAAGAAAATCGCCTAGGGTTAAGAACTCCGAAATGAAATAAGAAAAGTGATTTGAAAATCACTTTCAGCGCCTGATATCGGCTCTGATCTGCGTAATAATGAGGATATCTCGTATGAGACATCCTTATCTCGTACGAGTTGTCCCTTAGAAATTCAGCAGAAAACCGCGTTTTCTCAGGAAATTCCAAAAAAGCCCTGCTTTTAACAGAATATCAAGAAAATCCTTGCTTTAAACAGAAAGGTAAAAAAAAACCTTGCTTTTGACTAAGAGGTCAAATCTGAACCCGGTTCAAGATGGAACATTGAGTCGCCATCACATGAATATTTTCAGAATTGGAACAAATGAATTTGTTTCTCAGTACGAATCTATTCTCACCGCACATCCAAGATCATGGGTGAGCAACGAAATTTGCATCAGCAAAACTTTAAATCCGATGACTGTCATCAAGACGTATGTTAGTGGCACAGGATTTACAAAGCCGGGAATCCCACAACATTTACCAAGACGTAAGTTAGTAACACAGGATCCCTACCATTTAGAATCCTATAATTGTCATCAAGACGTAAGTTAATGGCATAGGATTCACTTTTCCGAAGGAAAGGCAGTCTCGTCGGAAGGAGAACCAAGGTCCGAGTAATTGGTGTCTCCACATCCAGTGATCCCACAATTGTTATCGAGGCGTAAGCTAATAACATAGGATTCACACCCCTTAGAGTCCCATAATTGTCATCAAGACCTAAGTTAATGGCATAGGATTCACTTTCCGACGGAAAGGCAGTCTCGTCGAAAGAAGAAGCAAGGTCCGAGTAATTGGCGTCTCCAAACCCAGAATCCCATAATTGTTATCAAGACGTAAGTTAATAACATAGTATTCACTTTTTCAACGGGAAAGAAATCTTGTTGGGAGGAGAATAAAGGTTCGAGTGATCAGTGTCTCCAAATTGAAGACGGTTCGTCATCAACAACAGGGTATATTCAGAATTGGGTCAAAGAGATTGATTCCTCAGTATGGATTGCAACTGGAGACGGTTCGTCATCAACAAAAGGGTATATTCAGAAATGGGTCAAAGACATTAATTCCTTGGCGTGGGTTACTCTCTAAACTTTAAACTTTACTTACTGCAGTATTGTTTTCAAAAATGATTTTCAAAATACCTTAAACCACCGTTTTGCGTATTTTCATAGTCGAACTACGTTTTGTCTGATTTCCTTCCAAGGAATACGGAGGCAGCTTTTCAGCACGATCATGCCCAAAGTTCTAAATGGTGTCTTTTCTTTCGACGACATTACTTATTTCATAAGTATCGTCGCCGAGGGGCTCTGTAGACATCCCATTTTGAACGTTCTTTTATAATCACACTACTTCTGTGTCTCGCCTTTGATTTGGGTCGAAACTCGTTAAGTTTGGCATGTTTCATTAAGATTCTGAGTGACTCCGTTAGTTAGGGGCCGAAATGAACATTCAAACTGCTGCAGGAGGGAAAATTGTGATTCAAACACAAGATGTCTCATACGAGACATTGGATGTCTCATACGAGACATCCTCTTAACAGTCGGGTTTTGGTCAGTTTCCTTGTTGGTCTCAACCACGTTCTTGGTAAACACTCAAGCAATCCGGGAAAAACCTATTGAGCGATCCTAGAGTCCAAAAATACCTCCTTGAAAATCAAATCTTTGATTCCCATCCAAACTTACCTCCTTGGCTTAAACCCTAGGTCAAGAACTCATATAAATATAGAGTTTCTTGAACCGAAAAATCACTAGAAGGATCATTCACCCAAAACCACTCAAAATCTGATCAAAGAGGTGCTCATAATCAGCCTCTCTCCCTTACCCACGAAAATTCAGACCTTCATGACACCATTCAAGAAATGTTCGTCGGATCATCAAGGCCTTTAGTGAAGCCCATCCATAGGATTCTCGAAGAAGGCTTAGGTAATCCCTTTGTTTTCCTCTCTTCTCATCTCTTTCTTTGCTTTGAATTAGTATGATTCTATTAAAAAGGATCAGCTTAGAGCCTCTCCAATTCATAGAGATGGTCTCGAAGCACATGATCCGACATCCCAAATAAATAAGAAATTATTTGTTTGTTTCGTTTTCTTAGTACACGAATGCATAATTTTGACAATAATGATAATGATTTCGCAAGAAAGACCGATCCTAGATCGGGTGGATTGGGTGCTCCTTGACCTTCCCAATCCATAACTTAACCCCCGAACTCAAGAATCTCACGGTCCGTGTTCCGTTAAACATGGTGGCGACTCACAACAACCGAGCAATAAACAAGTCCTTGCAAACAAACAGAGGCCGGGCACAAAAACCGACCCGAAGAGGGGCGCGTGCTCACAGTAGTCGATCATATACTAGACACAAAAAATGTCCTAACATATTTTATTTCTCATAGCTATTTTCATTCATGTCCTTAAACATACGCCTAGTTGTGAGAGCCCGCGCTCGAAGCCACCCCGAAATGATCGCTCGCTAGGGCGATTCGGGTGATGCCTCTAACTGATGCGCTTTTGGAAGTGCGCTCGGTTTCACACAAATGGTTTCTTCTCAAAGTTTTAAATATATTGCAAGAGTCACCACCTCACTTTATTTTAGGAAAAATGAAGAAAAAACCTTTATTTTGAGAAAGTGGGTTCGGGTGCTAAGTTACGAGAAAAGAAGGGGTTAGGCACTCTCCTTGCCCGTGATGGTCTCTAGCATGCATACCTCTTAAGTTAAAAACAAAATGAGAGTCGGTTTGGGTGGACTCTCACTTGGTTTTGAAAATGGTTTTAGCATTCATATCAAGTAAAGGAAAACACAAAAGGGTTGGGGATTATTATGTACAAATGGTGAATAAATGGGAGACAAATCCCATATCAAAATAAGTGTCCAAGTTATATTCATGTCCAGTTTATAGACTGTTGTCCATTCTTTTTTGATGTACCTATATCAAAAGTCATTTAATCTTAAAAGAAATGGCGATTACTTCTTCCTAACATGTTAAAAATAAACTATGAATTTTGTCTTGATTTTAGGAGCATTTTATGATGGACTTAAAACAAGTTTTGCAAGATGAACTCAAAAGCAGTCAGAACAGGAAACATGGTGCACACGCACAAAATATCTATCATTTACATCATGAAAACATGGGAATCATGGAAAGCACCAAACATTAAACTTGTTCCTAACATATTAAACATTACGCATACCAAGTTTCAAGTCCAGAAAGCAAGTTTAGGTATATCAAAACATCTCTAATGGAGGTGACAATACAGGAAACACATCAATCTGAGAGCAAAGAGTTGAAACAAAAAATGGAAAGAGCTACTTCTACTCATGTTAAAAATATGATATTTATATACTCATTTTCCTCATTCTTCATATAACAAAATCTCTTTTATGGACTAATACGAAAGACCAGGTTTTATATGAGTAATGGAGGTGACAATACAGAGTGGTTTGGACTTAAAACCTGCTGGACAAACACTTACATCATGAAAACAAACATCAAAACTTAACCAAATAGGATTGTCAAAATCATGTGGAGAATTCTATTTCCTAATTTTAATAGGAGAGGATGATTGTTTCCTATATCAAGTGTGGAAGGAAATCGTGAATCCTTATGGGTGAAGGATAAAGTGATTTTTTATGGTATTAGGAAAGGGTTTGTGGTGTGCCTATATAAATAGTATATGGCTTATAATTTGGGTTGTGCCTTGTGGTGACAAGAGGGGCTCCCCTTAGGAAATAATGTGAGGAAGAGGGTATTAGTGGGTGTGCCTCCCCTATACAAATAGGCATCACTAACTAGAGTTTTATATAGAACTCAAGAGAGAGTTAGCATACGCATATATTTTAGAGAGATAATTTGTATGCTTGTATGCGTTGGTGAGGATATTCAAGAGTGTTGAGAGAGTGAGTCTCCATTGTTGTAATATCGAGAAGTTAATATATTTATTATTGGGTGGAATAGGCTTTAAGCCGAACTGTTGGTCCCAGAGACACAACAAGGGTATGAAAAGAGGCTAGAGGGGGGGGGGGGCGGGGGTAAATAGCCTATTAAATTTTTTAACCCTTTTTCAAAATTCAACGTTTATGCTTATACTTGAAATTTGCGGTAGATGAAAACCACGCAGTCAAGTATAAAATGCACAGCGGAAGTTTTCGTTGAAACAAGTTAAGAGCTGTTTTTGATAAGTGAAGTGCGGTAGGTTATATGCGGTAGGTAGGTAGTGCGGTAGGTTTAAGTGCGGTAGGTTAGAATGAGGTTGGTTGAGAGTTGAAAAGCTTGTGTCTTAGAGATTTTTGGCAAAAGATAAGTTAGTCAGATTTTAGC
Source organism: Campanula takesimana (assembly GCA_026119855.1). Lineage (NCBI taxonomy): Eukaryota > Viridiplantae > Streptophyta > Magnoliopsida > Asterales > Campanulaceae > Campanula > Campanula takesimana. The sequence continues at coordinate 45,605 of JAOWBW010002126.1, read as the reverse complement.
TAAGGCAATGAGGTAGACAAACAAACACAATTCATAATTGTTCGTAAATCTGAAAGATCAAACACTAAAAGACAGACAAAGTTAATATGAATAATAATAACAAGATGAAAAAGATGACACAAAGATTTGGAAAGGTTCAATCTGTTAAAAGATCTACGTCCTTTACCAAGATGGTCAGTCTTGGATTTTGAATGAGGTATATATTGATTCATTTGTGTACAGATTAGAGAGATGAAGTATTGAATCAACACATATTTCTATGAAGAACAATCCTACACTTAGATCAGTGTATCCCTAATGATTCAATCTATGTGATTGATTAATCGGGGTGAGTGTGTGTTAAGAATCAAGAGCTTTTTAGAATCTATATGATTTTAGAGCGTAATGAAACTTGTGTGATGAGGCTTGAGATTGAAGTGTAGGAATGTCGTTTCCAATGAGCAATATGTCATCCACGTATAAAATAAGGAATAGCACTATGCTCCCACTAATCTTCTTGTATACACAAGGCTCATCTTCGTTCTTGATGAAACCAAACTCTTTGACCGATTCATCAAAACGGAGATTCCAACTCCTTGAAGCTTGCTTCAATCCATAGATGGATCTTTGCAATTTGCATACCTTAGAATCTTGTTCAAAACCTTCTGGTTGTGTCATATACACATCCTCTTGGAGTTTTCCATTCAGGAAAGCGGTTTTGACGTCCATCTGCCATATGTCATAGTCATGATATGCGGCAATGGCAAGCAAAATTCTTATAGACTTGATCATTGCTACGGGTGAAAAGGTCTCATCATAGTCAATACCATGAACTTGCCTATAACCCTTCGCTACAAGCCTAGCTTTGTAAGTATGCACCTTCCCATCCATGTCAGTCTTCTTCTTGAAGACCCATTTGCATCCTATGGTTTTTACACCTTCGGGCGCATCAATCAAATTCCAAACTTGATTGTCTTGCATGGATTGCAATTCGGATTCCATGGATCCAAGCCACTTGTCCGAATCAGGAGAAGACATCGCCTCTTGGTAGGTTGACGGTTCATCATTCTCAATGATTTCTACCTCATTACTATCCGTTACGAGAAATCCATATCTCTCGGGCTCGGATCGTAACCTACTAGATCTGCGAGATGCTTGTGTATTTGAACAGGTTCCACAACTCCTTGTGGTTCTTGTTCTTGTTCCACTATTGGTTCACTGTTATTTTCTGGGTCTCGAATTTCTTCAAGATTTATTTTACTCCACTGATTTCTTTGGAGAGAAACTCTTTCTCTAGAAAGACACCAGTTCGGGCAACAAACACTTTGTTGTCCTCTCGGTTGTAAAAGTAATATCCTTTAGTTTCCTTAGGATATCCCACGAAAATACATTTATCAGATTTGTGTGCTAGTTTGTCAGAGATAATTCTCTTGACATAAACTTCGCAACCCCAAATCCTCATGAAAGATAAACTAGGTTTCTTTCCACTCCACATCTCATATGGAGTCTTTGGAACCGATTTAGTTGGAACTTGGTTTAGTGTGAAAGCAGCGGTTTCTAGGGCGTAACCCCAAAAGGATATTGGAAGATCAACTTGACTCATCATTGATCGAACCATGTCTAACAAAGTCCGATTCCTCCTCTCAGACACACCATTCCATTGTGGTGTTCCGGGTGGAGTCAATTGTGAAACTATTCCACAAATGCTTGACTCAAGTATTCACCACCACGATCTGATCGAAGTGCCTTAATACTTTTGCCAAGTTGCTTTTCTACTTCATTTTGAAATATTCTAAATATCTCAAATGCTTCACTTTTATGTTTCATTAGGTAAACATACCCAAATCTACTATAATCATCAGTGAAGGTTATGAAGTATTGAAATCCTCCCCTAGCATTGCTACTTAATGGTCCGCATACATCGGAATGTATCAACCCCAATAAGTCGCTTGCCCTTTCACCTAGCTTGGTAAAAGGTGTCTTAGTCATTTTTCCAAGAAGACGCGACTCACAAGTATCATATGACTCTAAGTCACATGAACCCAAAAGTCCGTCCCCATGGAGTTTTGAGATACGCTTCTCATTAATATGACCAAGACGGCAATGCCACAAATAAGTATGATTTACATCATTAGGTTTAGATTTCTTATTTACATGATAGACATTATTTTCATTCTTGACATCCAAGATATAAAGGCCATTAAATGAATTAGCAATACCATAAAGCACATCATTTAAATAAATAGAAAATTTCTTATTCTCAATAAGAAACTTAAAACCTTCATTATCCAAACAAGAAATTGAAATAATATTTCTGCTTAAATCCGGAACATAATAACAATTGTTCAAAACAAGAATTAATCCGGAAGGTAAAGTGACTTCATAAGTCCATACGGCTAATGCAGCAACTCTTGCTCCATTCCCCACGCGTAGATCTACTTCACCTTCTTTAAGCAGTCTCCTATTCTTTAGTCCCTGCACATTTAGACAAATGTGAGAACCACATCCGGTATCCAATACCCAAGAATCAGTGGTAGAAAGGAGAATATCTATCATATAGATACCTGAAGTCGACGCAACCTTGCTGCTCTTCTCTTCTTTTGCTCTTCCAAGAAGCCTTGCAATTACGTTTCCAATGACCAATTTCTTGACATGGAAACCGATTGCATCATTTTGTGAATCGGGTTTTGCCTCAGAAGCCTTGGCAACCTTTGCTTTGCTTATCTTGGGTTTGACAACTTTTGCCTTACCCTTGCCTTTGGCACCAGGCTTCTTCCCATCATGAACCAAGAGCACGGGAGAACCTTTCTCCACAATTTTCATCTCTGCAGTTTTGAGCATCCCATGCAACTCAGAGAGATTCTTTTTATCCATTCCATGCATGTTATAATTCATTACAAACTGATTATAACTTTTAGGCAATGAATTAAGAATGAGATCCGTGGCTAGTTCCAATGGGATTGGATAGCCAAGTTTCTCAAGGTTCTCTACATAACCTTTCATTTTAAGAAAGTGAGGACTCACTTGTTGCCCTTCATTCATTTTACAAGTAGTGAATGCAACAATGGTCTTGTACCTCTCTTGCCTAGCTTGCTCTTGAAACATGGTTCTCAACTCCACGCTATCTCTAGGCTTCCAAATGTTCCAAACTTTGTTGAGTTTTGAACACATAGCAGCAAGCATGAGACAACTTACATCTCTAGAATCATTACGATGTTTCTGTAATTGTCTCTTTCTACCCTAGGGGCAGTAGGCGGTGGTTCAGCAGGAAGAGGCCCATCGAGAATGTACAACTTATCTTCTTGCCTAGAACGATTCTTATGCTACGGATCCAATCCATAAAGTTAGTACCATTCTCTTCGAGCTTATCCTTCTCAAGGATCGATCGCAATGACATTGATTGAGTGTTATTAGTCATTATCTACAAATATGCAAAATTTCCAAAATTTAATAAGTACCGTTTTTCATTAAAGAGATAAATAATGTATTTTTCAAACAAAATACTCCCACTAAATTATCTAACCTTCATATACATCCAATGTATAATATAATTCAAATGGGTTAAGATCCAACTTTAATTTAATTTCAAGTCCGCTAAGGCGGATTACACAAAATCAAATTAATTAGGTAGACAACTCTTGTCAATCATATCTCATATGACTCTTAGTTCCTTTTATGAGATTCTTTAAGAAATCCAATTTCAAAAAGCATGTTAAACCTCATCTTTGCCTAGGCCAAAACTGTTTTGACGCCCAATTAAGTCTAACCATTTTAAACGCATAGTTAATGTGTCCCGCTAGGGCGTGCCCACATTATCTATCTTGCTTATACATAAGTAAATTTAATGCACCTCGCTAGGGCGAATCTACATTAGAGTCACTTATGTACCAACATGTGTTTTAATCATGGCATGGCAATAAAAGACTTAAAACTTTCTTTGAAGGTTCATCACATATAGCATATAACACACTTATGAGCACATAATATAAACATGTTACACATCAAGTTTAGCCACTAAATTAATCTCCATTAATTTAAGCATAATATTTATGTGTCATTAGTTTCTCTATAATTATGAGGATGAGACTATTTCAACTTTGGTTATTATCTCCAAATCAAGACAACAAGAAGTGCGGTCAAACTAAGCCATTAGGCAACCACAATCCCGCACTAATTCAAGAAACCAAGAAAGTAGTCCATGTGGCCGAAACTAAGCAATAGATGGTCTCGATGAACGTAGGCCAATTGCATTCACAATTCCACATGGATCTCCAATCATTGAATCAAGAACTTTGTTTCTCAATTTTAGCAATTATGAACTCTTCATAATTCTAACTTCGTTTTATCTTTGAAACTTTGATTGCGATCAATTTTGGGAAACACAATCTCGATGAACGCATATTAGCCATCCAAAACTTGAACCAATCTAGTAATCACAAGACTAAAACAAATAGGAAAATCAAACCCCAAAATCCACACACAAACCAACTACCCAAAACCCATTCCAGATCAACAAGTCTGGACTGGTTCTGTTACTGGTTTTGTAGAATTTATCGAAAATTCCATATTCAGATTTTAACCAAAATCAGAACAAATCTTGACCACCGAGCGCCCGCCTGCAAAGGACCAGGCGCCCGCTTGAATGGCCAGAATAGTATAGAATTTTAAAGTTCGAAAATTTTGTCTCAAAATTATTTTTCCCCGATTATTAAAACTTTGATCCAATCAAAATCAATAATCGAAATAATTCAGAATCCACCATAATTTTTTATTGCGATTGAATCGTGCGATTAAAGTTGGAAAAACAATAAGCCACATAAAATCACAAAACACATAAACATCATATAATCCAATATTCATATCATGCTTGGCACATAAACAATTTATATACACACAACATGATCCAAGTATTGAATTAATCAACATGAACGGGGCTCTGATACCACTGTTGGGTTTCCAAGTAACATGCGCAGCGGAATTTAGCAATTAAAATTTTAAGAAACCCAAACCCATGGATCCGTTCATATGATTAAATCAAATACAACATGATGAATAAAGGAAAAACTAACCCTTGATGGCTATGAACTTTTATTCGGTCTTGGTGGAGAAACTTGAAGACTTGATCACGATCACAAAGCTTGAACACAAACTTTGAAGATGATGATTTTCACCCTCTAGCGGTATCCACACTTCGAACGAATATCAAAGGAGCTTCTTTGATCTTGGTTGCTAGACCAATATTATGAAACACACTTTCACAATGTAATAAAGAACTATATGGGATTTATTTGTGAGTTATTTTGTTCCTCAAACAATGATATCTTAGAACAAAATAAAATCTCTCTCAAACTCTTTGAGACTCACAAAAGCACTTGTTAATATGGTCTGGCCGAATTGGGATTTTTATACACAATTAAGACCTATTCCAAATATGGTCTGGCCCGCCTGGTACCCCCCGAGCGCCCGCTCATTTGGACAGAAAGTCCAATTCTTTTCTAGCTTGTTCAGGCGCCCGCCTGGTGCAACCCAAGCGCCCGCTTGGTTGACCAGGAGGCCCAGAACTTTCCAGAAATTCATTGGAAGTCCTCCGACCCTAAATGCCAATATAGTCCTTTTATTTAAGATTCGTTCTATTGTGTGTGACCCTCTAGGATTATACTAAGTTGGCAATGGGCTCAAACATGATCCCATAAGATATGATTAGGTTCTAGCAAACCGTCATACCTACCCAAATAGTATAACTAGATACAAGTTCGCATTCCTTTAGAATATGTCACAATCCCTTTGTCCACGATGTCATTGAACACAAGTCATGGTCAAAGAGTCAACTTGTTTCGTTCAATACTTTCTCGATTCTGAATATGTTGATAATCCAAATGACATTGATCCAATCAATTCATTTGAGTCCGGCCGAACATTTCATCAACATCATTCCTACGAGAGGCCCAAGCTTGACATCTCTCCGTGGAGGGACAAATCCATTGAGCTTATTATTCTTCCCAACGGGAATCTGATTATGCCAATCATACCCTTTATAACTACCGTGTTAAGGTAGCGTTTGAATATGTCAAATACAATGTTCATCAAGTGGAAAACTATAATAACTTCATGTCTAAGGATTCAAATGACATAACTAATATGAGATATATGTATGACATAGACTATGACATAAATCTCATACAGCGGGTCATGTCCAGTACCTTGTTCCAAATAAGTACCCATAAATCTAACATGATCATCCCATGATCATTTAGCCTTTATACTAGTGCTTAATAAGTACTAGGGACAGGGATTATTATAAGTAAACATGAACAACAATAATAATCAAAACATCTCTTTATTGATATGAAATAAATGATAACAATTACAACGTTTATTAAACGTGCCTAGGGTACCACTACCAACAGAAATATCATTTGAAGCATTTCAAGATATGAAAGCAAAGAAATGCATCAAACACAATAACATACTCCGAAATAATCATCATTAAGGCATTGGAGTATAAGAGCAAACAAAAGAGAGAATGTCAAGTTACAAACCAAATGAAAAATAGAAAAGAGAATTGTTTTAAACATCAACATAATTGTTTAGATGACCACATGCGGTCATATTAAATAAGGAGGTAATCAAATGCGGTCAACAACAATAAGGTCTTCAACAAAGCTTGCGGCAAGAGGGAAGCGGTAGGCTAGGAGGTCAAGTCTAGGAATCATAACGGGAGCATTCACTCCATCTTCTTCTTCCTCCTCTTCGCCTTGAGATTGAACATTGTCGTGACCTGCAACTATTAGCTGATTTCCGGCTTGATTTTCTGTGCGGTTTAGACGGATCAAGGCCGTATTGACTCTGCTGGAGAGGAGATCAATTTTAGTTGATTGGTATGTTATTCTTATGTTCTGGGCCTCAATGTGGTTAGTCTGAACATGCATCGCGGCAATTAAGGCATTGATCTTGGGAACAAACTTTTCAGACATGGCCATGAGAGCGGCATTAGAGTGCGTGAGGACTTCTTCCTTGATCGCGTTTTGAACTTTGCCTATCTCATCTTTCACTTCCATCTTATCATTACCCATTGTTTTAGAAAGTTCTTTGCTCGCTGCCTCAACTCCTCTAATAATGTTATTGCCGATGAAATCAGTTTGCTTTCTAAGCATTTCAGTCAATACAGTAAGAATGAGAGTATCAGTTGAGGGCGCGGTAGATGAAGACGGTGCGGTAGAGGTGGAAGTACCTATATTACCAGCTAAGTATCCTTAATGGCCTTTGTTATGAATATACTCTCCCCCTTAATGGTTGAAATCATTTTGGAGGGAAGTACGGTAACATCACGGCGTAAGGCAGCCTGATCAGATTTGACCTCAATAAGTTCTTTCCTAAGAGCAACCATGCCAGACACCAAAGAAGATACCTGAGACTGGGTGTCTGCCTGCATTTGAGTTAGAAGCTTGACTGCGGCAACAAGCTCAGCAGTAGATGATGCGGTAACATCAAGTTGTGCGGTCGATGGTGTAGGTGTGGCATGTTCTGGAAGAACGGTACGGAGGACCTCAATGGTTTGCTCAGAGATAGAAACATTAACTTTTGGCGGCATGGTCTCATAATCATCATCAACATCTTCAATCTCAACAAAAGTATCCAACCTTTTAGGAATAATCTCTTCAACATTTTCAACATCCATACCCTTGTCTCCGGCTAACTTATCGCTTGCGGTAGAGCTCTCATGCTCTTCCTCGTCAGAACTTTCATTAATCAAACCCTTTTCAATGGGCTTCTCAAATACTTGTTCATCCTTCTCACTCTCAGAAGCATCTTCACTATCTTTCTCACTCGTAGTCTCTACATTGTCTTCCTTTACGGCAACATCTTCATCATCATTTTCAGATTTAGAAATTTCTTCCATATCATCAACTTGAGCATCAAGAACAATTTTTTTCGAAATTTTGGGAAGGGCTACCGTGATATCCTCATCTGAGGTAAAGAGAGGAGAATGAATCTCAGGGGAGGGTTGCTTGGAAACTTTGGCCTTCTTTGTGTTTTTGATGGGACTGGGAGTGTGAGACCTTTTCTTAATTTTCACAACTTTCTCAACTAGTTTCTCCCCCTGAGTTACAGCAGGTCTGGTTTGTGAGGCCGATGACACGGTAGATTGCTTTGATACGGCAGGGAAAGGTTTAGACGGTTTTCATTTTGGAGGAGGTGAGAGAGAAGGAGATCTCGATGGAGCATAGTGGATAGGTTTGGAGACTTTGGTTTTGAGTTGAGGTTTAGGTGAGGGAGAGGGAGACATAGGAGGTGCGATAGGAGTTACCTTATGTTTTGAGGGTCTTGGTGAGGCAGACTTTGAGGGTGCGGTAGACTTGAAAGGTGCGGCAGGCTTTGCAGGAGCGGCAGGTGCAATTTTGATACCCTGGGAGACTAGTTTTGATTTCCTTACTAGTTCCACTACCTTTTCTTTACCTTTAACAGAAGTTGGAGGAGAAGAGATATCAACAGACTTATCCTTGGCACGAGCCTTGACCGCGGCAGCTTGCTTACAGTCCTGCTCAAAAGCGGCAGGCTCCACATCACTTACCATTCAATCACCAAGATTGATTGATCGCGTTTAGAATACTTAGGAGGGATATATTCTTCAACAGGGTCTCTAAGAAGGTAAGAGCGATACATTTTATCCCCAAAGTTACTACGAAAGTTGGTTTTCATAAACTTGCGGCAGAAGTCTTTTGTGGTAGGGATAGGAACTTGGTAATTATTTTTCTTCTCATACAAGTCCTTGATTCTGAGCGTAAGACCCATTAAGTAGGAAATAAACCTACTATTTGTGCGGTATTTGGTCTCGCCTTCGTCTGCCGTATCTTTTTACTAGAGAATGTTAGCTCGCAAGATGTCATACATAATCTGACCCTAATCCATCCGCTTGAATGGCCAGAATAGTTTAGAATTTTAAAGTTCGAAAATTTTGTCTCAAAATTATTTTTCCCCGATTATTAAAACTTTGATCCAATCAAAAATCAATAATCGAAATAATTCAGAATCCACCATAATTTTTATTGCGATTGAATCGTGCGATTAAAGTTGCAAAACAATAAACCACATAAAATCACAAAACACATAAACATCATATAATCCAATATTCATATCATGCTTGGCACATAAACAATTTATATACACACAACATGATCCAAGTATTGAATTAATCAACATGAACGGGGCTCTGATACCACTGTTGGGTTTCCAAGTAACATGCGCAGCGGAATTTAGCATTTAAAATTTTAAGAAACTCAAAGCCATGGATCCGTTCATATGATTAAATCAAATACAACAAGATGAATATAGAATAACTAACCCTTGATGGCTATCAAATTTTCTCTTGGTCTTTGGTGGAGATTTGAAGACTTGATCACGATCACAAAGCTTGAACACGAACTTTGAAGATGATGATTTTCACCCTCTAGCGGTATCCACACTTCGAACGAATATCAAAGGAGCTTCTTTGATCTTGGTTGCTAGACCAATATTATGAAACACACTTTCACAATATAATAAAGAACTATATGGAATTTATTTTGTGAATTATTTTGTTCCTCAATCAAGGATATCTTAGAACAAAATAAACTCTCTCTCAAACTCTTTGAGACTCACAAAAAGCACTTATCAATATGGTCTGGACGAATTGGTGTTTTTATACACAATTAAGATCTATTCCAAATAGGTAACTTGTGTCAAAAACCATTCCTAATCGAATTAGGAAATTCCCAATCGGTATACCGGGCGCCCGCCTGTCCTACCCAGGCGCCGCCTGTTTGGGCAGAAAGTCCAGTTCCTTTCCGGCTTGAACAGGCGCCCGCCTGGTTCAACCCAAGCGCCCGCTTGGTTGACCAGGAGGCCAGATCTTTCCAGAAATTCCTTGGAAGTCCTCCGACCCTAAATGCCAATATAGTCCTTTTATTTAAGATTCGTTCATTGTGTGTGACCCTCTAGGATTATACTAAGTTGGTAATGGGCTCAAACATGATTCCATAAGATATGATTAGGTTTAGCAAACCGTCATACCTACCCAAATAGTATAACTAGATACAAGTTCGCATTCCTTTAGAATATGTCACAATCCCTTGTCCACGATGTCATTGAACACAAGTCATGGTCAAAGAGTTAACTTGTTTTGTTCAATACTTTCTCGATTCCGAATATGTTGATAATCCAAATGACATTGATCCAATCAATCATTTGAGTCCGGCCGAACATTTCATCAACATCATTCCTACGAGAGGCCAAGCTTGACATCTCTCCGTGGAGGGGACAAATTCATTTAGCTTATTATTCTTCCCAACGGATTCCGATTATGCCAATCATACCCTTTATAACTACCGTGTTAAGGTAGCGTTTGAATATGTCAAACACAATGTTCATCAAGTGGAAGACTATAATAACTTCATGTCTAAGGATTCAAATGACATAACTAATATGAGATATATGTACGACATAGACCATGACATAAATCTCATACAGCGGGTCATGTCCAGTACCTTGTTCCAAACAAGTACCCATAAATCTAACATGATCATCCCATGACCATTTAGCCTTTATACTAGTGCTTAACAAGTACTAGGGACGGGGATTATTATAAGTAAACATGAACAACAATAATAATCAAAACATCTCTTTATTTGATATGAAGTAAATGATAACAATTACAACGTTTATTAAACGTGCCTAGGGCACCACTACCAACACCGCGAGCGGTGGGAACCTTTAACCTAACACGTGTCAACCACACATAGAGATTAGGACACTCCTCGGACCCACCATTTAGGATGTAAATAAATGCAAAACTTTTTGCAAAATAAAATGGTGCATTGCATCTAGGCGACCTCTAAGGTCCATCGCTCATCCGTTGGGCCATCATTGCGATCCATTTGGGTCTACCCTTCACCTTCGACCGCCTAGGTCAACCTTCTCAACCTTTGACCGCCTAGGTCAACCTTCTCAACCTTTGACACCCTAGGTCAACCCTTACCAACTTTTGACCTCCTAGGTCAACCTTATCCGACTGTGACACCTTTAGGTCAACCCTTGACCTCCTAGGTCAACCTTTGACCGCCTAAGTCAACCTTCTCAACATTTGACCCCTAGGTCAACTTTGACCGCCTAGGTCAACCCTCTGAACATTTGACCTCCTAGGTCAACCTTTGACCCCCTAGGTCAAACCTTATCAACCTTTGACCACCTAGGTCAACTTTATCTACCTTTGACCCCTTAGGTCAACCTTTGACCCCCTAGGTCAACCCTTACAACTTTTGACCTCCTAGGTCAACTTTATCCGCCTCCGACCCTTAGGTCAACCTTTGACCCCCTAGGTCAATTATCCGTTTAAGTCAACCTTGGACTCCCAGGTCAATCTTATCCGTTTAAGTCTACCCTTGACCGCCTAGGTCAACTTTATCCGCCTTTGACCTCTTAGGTCTACCCTTGACCTCCTAGGTCAACCTTATCACCGCGACCTCTTAGCCCCTCGATCTCTTAGGTCAACCTTGACCGCCTAGGTCAACTTTATCCGCCTTTGACCTCTTAGGTCTACCCTTGACCTCCTAGGTCAACCTTATCACCCGCGACCTCTTAGGTCACCCCTCGATCTCCTAGGTCAACCCTTGACCGCCTAGGTCAACTTTATCCACCTCCGACCTCTTCGGTCAACCTTGAACACCCTAGTCAACTTAATCATCATTTGACCTCTTAGGTCAACTTTGACCCCCTAGGTCAACCCATCCTCTAGGTTAATATCTTATCACCTTTGACCTCTTAGGTCAACCTTTGACCCCCTCGGTCAACATTATCACCCGTTGACCCTCTTAGGTCAACCTTTGACCTCCTAGGTCAACCTAATCACCTTCGACCTCTTAGGTCAAACTTGGGACTCCCAGGTCAACTTATCCGTTTTGACCTCTTAGGTCAATCTTTGATTCCATAGGTGAACCCAATTACCTTTGGTCCTAACCCCCTTAGGTCGAGCCGTCATCTTGACCCACCTAGGTCATTATTTGACCCACCGTCGTCTAGACCAACCTAGGTCAACCCGTTTAGGTCCAACTTGTCCGTCTTAGGTTAAAACTACCCCTTCACCTTCGACCCGTCAAGGTCAACCCGTGACCCGCTTAGGTCGACTTACCTATCTTGGATCCATCTAGGTCAATCTCCAACCTTCCTTAGTCTACCAACCCGAATGGGTCAACCTTTGACCCGCTTAGGTCAAACCATACCTATCCCGTTTAGATCATCCCATAGGAAACCCGTTACAACCCGCTATCTTGATCCATTCAACATATAGGTCAATCCAACCTTTTCTCAATTAGGTCGACTATCCTACACCCATCTAGGTTAAACCACCATTATTGTCGCATTCTAGCTTGAACCCACTTCTTGTCTCAACCTTAGGTCAAACCTTAGGTCAAATTTAGGTCAAACCTTAGGTCAAACCATACCCGACTCAATCAAAACCAACTCCTATAGGTCTTCCTCACCCATGCTTGACCAAGGACCGAGTCATCTCCCTCTTTTTGACCCCTATGGTCATCTCTCACCTCTTTTTAAAAGTCTAACTTGATTCGAACTACGGCGACCTGAGCCTCTTATTGTGTGGGACCTCTCCCCCATGATAAGGGGAACGTAGGCAACTTCGGCCCGGTCAAACTTTCAATTTTTTGCCAAAATGCATTTCAAAAATGTGGAGACCGACTCTTTTCCAAAAAATGATTTTATAACGATGCCTTATCATTAAATACGAATCTAATTTAATTCAACTAAGAGGTTTAATTCTTTCATGAATAGAGTTCTGCATCATGTCGGCTGCAAAGAACATCGAAGTGGCAACTGAAGCTGCTACCCAAGATCCTGAGACAATCCTCTACACCGGTACTGCTCTCAGTAAACAAGCATCCCACTTCGAAGCCATCCTCGATGAACAAGCAATCCACTTTAAGGCCATTCTCAACGAGCAAGCAACATACTTTCAGAAGGAGATGCATAAGACCCTAAGAGATATCGAGAGGCGCCATTTGTCTGACATTCGTGGCGTTTATGATTACCTCAGTCGAGTTCCACCTCTTGCTCAATGTCAACACCCGTACGCTCCTCAAATGTACGGGCCACCACAGACTGTCCCCGTCGGGATGCCTTCTATGACTACTCATCAACAAGGGGTACCGGTACCTAAATCACCCTCAAAGACAGTTCGTGAAAGGAAGGACGAGCGCGAATTCGACGACTTAGGTATGCCGTTAGCCAAACTCTTCAAAAGTCTAGTTCAAGCCGGCAAGTTGTCTCCTTTGTTCAACTATGAACCAAGTAGGGTGAAGCAATGCTTGGATCCCTCCAAACACTGCCAATACCACCAGTACGTTGGGCATGACACCGAAGATTGCCTCCAATTGAGGAGGAAGATTCAAAGCCTCATTGACAGCAGAGCCATCACCCACCAACGGAATACATGGGCATGGGCAAAAGAGGAAATTGGGGCTACCTCCTTTAAATAATAAAAAAAAAGGATCATTCAGTCTTCGTAGGTTCTAGAGTGTCCTTAGTCAAAAGTCCACCTTGGACGATTTTTGTTTCTTTAGTAAAAGTCCACCCCGGACTAGTCAGTTTAAATCTTTTAGTTCCAATAAAAGAGTCTTTATTTCTTTTCTCTCTAGACTTGAGACATAATCTTGCATAAATTAATTCCATGAAAATTGTCTTATTCACCATTTTAACTTGATTGCTATATCTTTATATGACGAATTAATCTTAATCTTAATCATTAATGACGACTCATTAAAAGGTAAATGGACCCACAAACCATTCGCACAACTAAGTAAACAATTAGTCTCAAGATAACAAATGCTTTGACCAATTAGGATGAACGAATCACTTTCTCTTCTCTCTAATTCTACCCCATACACTCTCTCTATACACTCACCCCTTGTACACACTTCATGTACACTCTATATAAACCTTCCCCCATACACTATCCTCATACGCCTCTCATCCCACCATTAGACCCCTTTTTATAAGGTCGTGACAAAGAAATGGATTGCGGTTGCTCATCATCAAATAGACATCCATGCTGCCACATTTAAAGGGTTGGTTTGTTCCCTTCATGAGTACTACATGCCGTTACACTGGGGCTGTCCGTATTCCATCGCAAATGTAAGACAAGTGCACGAAGTCATTCATGCCATTAATGGTGCACGTGATAATCCAATGGAGCTCTACCGGAGAAAATCAAGGGGCTAGGATGCCCGCCGCCAGCAAAAGGCCGCTTGAACTATAAGGAAGCTACCCCACAATCGAGAGAGGCGAAAGCAAACTAGGGGCTTGTCTTGCCCAATGTTTCATGTACAAATATAAAAAAAAAATATGGCTCGCTAGGATGAAACCCAAAAGGGCGACCTAGGAAAAAGTTAGAGCATCGCACAAAAAGAAGCCCGCTAGGTTGAAAACCCGAAAGGGCGGCCTAGGCAAAAAAAAAAAGGGTCTGCACAAAGAGATAAAATAAAAAAAATAAAGAAAAATAGAAGGGGCTATCACCATAAAAAAGTAAAAGTCCCATTTTATTTTCACTTCAAATGTTCTATTTTTCTTTCTTTCCCTACAAAGAAGATTAACGCGGTAGCAGCAGCCATGACAACTACAATGGAGCAATCCACCGCAATGAGCTGCAATGAAGCAATCCAAAGCAACAAGCTACAACGGAGTAACCTATCGCGACAAATGAACCTCATACTCAAACCCCAACTTCATCATCATCCGGCCTCCCCGAACTACGCGGACCTGAGCTCCTCACCTGAGGAGAACGTAGGCAACCTCCCGGTTCGGTCCAAAATATACACAACCCACCTTGAGCCAATCTCCTTTCTCTTCTCTCTTCCCCTATATTTCTACTTCTGATCTCTTCACTCACAATTGATCAAAACATTTATTATTTCGAGACTACTTGTCTAAAACATAATCATAGATGCATAACTAATCAACGAGGTCCATTCTCGAGCAATCAAATGAGAATCTCTAATAAAACAATTTTCAAATGTCTCGACAAGTCTTCCGTTCTACAATCTAGGAAATAGCTAAACACTTACTTTCTGTCAAAGCAGGGGCTTCCTCCCTTTTGTACATATATACCCCCAGTTGCTCAAAGAGTCAAAATGTGAGTACTATCTTTCTCTCTCTCTCTTACTCTCCCCAAAATGCCCCCGCATGTTTTCAAACAATTTTGTTTTCCTTTTTGAGTCAACTGAATGATTTCAAAAAAAAAAAAAAAAAAAAAAAAAAAAAATGACGCAAAAGAGATGCCCGCTAGATTGAAAACCCGCAAGGGCGGTCTAGGCAGAAAAAAGGGGCGTCTTAAAGGAGGTAGGATACCCCGCTCTACACCCTTATCGAACTGGGGCTTCCCCAATAGAATGGGTCGACTATGTGTTTTCTCGGAGAATACCGAGGTCCCAACAAGAATATACTTAGAAGAAGGGCATCCTTCATCATCAAGCTTGACGTAGAGTTTCTCAAAGGAGGGAGGGTAACCGCTCACCAAATTAGATAATCCCCAACAGAATGGGTTGACTATGTGGTTTCCCAGAGAATACCGAGGCGTCAACAAGGATACACTTAGAAGAAGGGCACCCCTCATCGTCAAACTCGGCACGCGACGACCTATTTGGATTGATTAGAATCATAACTAATTATAAGGCATCTGTATATGATCATAACACTTTCATAAAGTTTTCTCCTCCCGACACTTTGTTTATAAACCCGCGCTCTCGGTCTCCACAAAATTGTAAAAACATCTTTGGTCCGTCTGGGACCCATCTATGTGATTCCCAGAGTTGACTCGGTCCTTTACTCTATCTCCTACACTTTAGGGAACCTTTAGGACTAAACCCTCAACTCTCTAGTCCAAGCCTACCCGGTCAGTCTTACCTAGGTTACACTATAACTCCTTAGGTCCCGAACCTACCCGGTGAGTCTTACCTAGATTACATCATAACCCCTTTGTTCGACCTTCCGCAAGTTGTAGCATGACCCCTTAGGCCTAAACCGGTTCTACCCAGACCTTCAAACCTTAAACCGGTTAGCTAAAGCCAAGTCCTTAGGATGAACCATTAGGTCCCGAACTTACCGGTCCCAAGCCTGCCCGATCTCCTAGATCTCAAACCTACCAACACATACTCGTCCTTACCCTATCTAGGCCATAGCTCTCTTATCCTCCTAGGTCCAGCCTCTTAGATCTACCCAGTCTAACCTGTTGAACGATCCCTTAGATCCCAAGTCCATGCAAGGCCGCCAAACACCTACCTTATAGGTCTCTAGCATATCCGATTCACACCTTAGGTCTCAACTCCTAAACCCTTTAGATCACAAAACTGTCTACCCTCTAAGTCTATAACCTTAGAGCTCGTCCCTTAGAACTCTTTAGTTCCCAAGCCCTCTTGGTCTGACCAACTAAATCTATGTTATCCATACTTCTTGGGTCTAAACTCCTCTACAAACCTAGTGTCACCCATTAGCCGCGAGAGACTACCTAGCCTGACCTTCACCCCTTAGGTCTCCAACCTACTTAATCCAAGTCGAGTCCAAACCTCGAACCTACGCGATCCTCTCCTCAAACTCCATGGATCTCAAACATCGCTCCCCCAATGAGCCTAAACCTCGAACCTGCTCAAGCACATAGGATCTCCTGCATACCGCGCCATGCCATAGACCCGTCCGGTCAGAACTCGTGTGCTTAACACCTTTGGGGTCCCATCCCTAGCCTACCTTCACAATCGCCGAACGAGCTTGGTCATGCACAATGACCTCTAAGACAAACTTAGGTCCTAACCATACCCAATCCAACTTAGGCACCTATTGTACTCGAGCAAAGTCTTGGACACTCAATCCCTTTACCTAAAGCGCCAACATGGTCACATGTCCAGACCCATTTCTCGCACATGGCTCACACCTAGAACACCTTAGAGCCCAAACCTGACATGCGTATTAGGTACTAGGATCATCCAATCCCAATCCATTGCTCCTTGGCCGACCTCAACCCTGCTTGGTCTTAATCCATAACGCGGTTTCTCTAGGACAAAAGACTTACCCGCTTGAAAGCCTTATGTCCCAACGCTACCCTGCCTAGCCTTCGATCTCCTAGATCTCACGCCTACAATTCCATTAGG
The DNA here is from genome assembly GCA_026119855.1 of Campanula takesimana. NCBI lineage: Eukaryota > Viridiplantae > Streptophyta > Magnoliopsida > Asterales > Campanulaceae > Campanula > Campanula takesimana. Next base: position 28,440 of record JAOWBW010002126.1, on the reverse strand, counting down.
CCCCGGTCTCCTTAACACATGTCTGAGTCTTACCCTAGCTAAACCCTAGAACTTTAGCCTAGGTCTAATCTATCGAGCCTATCCAGCCACGAGGTATCAAGCTCATTTTCCCCAAACCGCAACACTCTTAGACCTCAAACTTGCTCGGTCTAAACCAAGACAAACCTTCAAATGCTTTCAGTCTCCAAACCCTAGCCTTAAACCTAGGTAAACACATTCTCTAAACCCTAGCCTCAAGCATAGGTAGTCATATCATTCTCTCTGAACCCTAGCTTCAAGCCTAGGTAATTACATCCTTCCTAAATCCTAGCCCTGAGCCTAGGTAGTTACATCCCTTCCAAACCCTAGCTTAGAGCCTAGGTATTTACACCCTTCCTAAACCCTAGCCTTGATCCTAGGTAGTCACGTATCCTATCTAAACCCTAGCCTCAAGCCTAGGTAGTCATATCATTCTCTCTGAACCCTAGCCTCAAGCCTAGGTAATTACATCCTTTCAAACCCTAGCCTAAAGCCTAGGAAGTTACATCCTTCTTAAACCCTAGCCTTGATCCTAGGTAGCTACACCCTTCCTAAACCCTAGCCTTGATCCTAGGTAGTCACATATCCTATCTAAACCATATCCTTAGGCCTATGAAACCACAACATCCCCTTTAACCCTAGCCCAAATTCTAGGGAATTTCCAAAGCCCCGTATGCAACATCATTTCCAAATTCCCGAAACCCTAGTCTCGAAACCTAGGAAATTTACAATCTCAATTCTCCGTTTTATTAAACCCTAGTCCAAAACCTAGGATATAATGCCCTGTCCAAAACACAATCAACCCTAGCCTCAAGCCTAGGAAGCCGCATTCGCTCTAAACCCTAGCCTCGAGCCTAGGTAGTCGCATTCGCCCCAAACCCTAGCCTCAAGCCTAGGTAGTCGCACTCTTTCTAAAGCCCTAGCCTCAAGCCTAGGTAGAAATTATCCTCTTTAAACTCTATCATCAAGCCTAGAAAGTCACAACCCTTTCAACTCCCAGCCTTAGGTCTAAAGCCAATGCCTTTGCAACCTCTGAACCTACCACAACTCCAAGCCCTAGCCTCGAAGCCTATGATATTTCTAAACCCTAATCCCAAACCTAGGAGAGTCATGGTCCTTAAACACCAGTTTCCAAACCCTTGTTTGAAACCTTAACATCTAGGAAGTTCCTAAACCTCAACCTTTCCAAACCCTAGCACTAAGCCTAGGATAGAATACTCTCCTCATGCTCCAATCCTGAGCCCGTAAGCCTAGGAAACCCACATTATCTCCAAGACATAATCTAAAGCCCAAGAAGCCGGGACATCTTTGGCATTCCTATCTCAAGATTAGGAGATCACCATCTTCCTTATTCCCTTTCCTTAAAATAGCCTTAGGCCCTACCTCTAGGCAACCAAGAAAAATATCCCTTACCTAACACCTTGGTCTCAATGGCTCGTAGCCTCATCCCCTCCTAAATTAGGATAAGCGGAACCCAGATCATGTTCCCATATTAGCAACTCCCCGAGAGTCCATCTCCTTCGCGTCTCCCTAAAGGTCATTTGCCCTTGTGACTCACCAAAAAGTCCCTTGTGACTCCCCGAGAGTCTATCACCTTTGTGATTCCCGAGAGTCCGTCACCCTTGGAACTCCCCGAGAGTCTATCACCTTTGTGACTCCCCGAGAGTTCATCCCGTTTACGACTTCATAACAATCCATCATCTTTGCCTCCACATGCAAAATTTCAGTTTACCCATAGTACATTCCCCTTTGATTCATTTTAGGTGCCCTTAGCGCTATTTTTGACTGATGTTCGTTATCTTTGGGTACGAGAAGCCTCTTAGAATTTCCATTCTTCACCGAATATTTGCTTAGGATTCATATGGTTGTAGAGACTTCGGCGCCTCTATGACATACGCATCCTAGATCAATCGCGATTGGCAGAAGCCTCGGCGTTTCTGTCTGCGAGAGATCTAGCATCTATTATTTTAGCATTTCCTAATATTTGCTTAGGATTCGTATGATTGTAGAGACTTTGGCGCCTCTATGACATACGCATCCTAGATCGATCGCGATTGGCAAAAGCCTCGGCGTTTCTGTTTGCAAGAGATCCAGCATCTATTATTTTAGCATTTCCTTATATTTGCTTAGGATTCGTATGGTTGTAGAGACTTTGGCGCCTCTATGACATACGCATCCTAGATTGATCGTGATTGGCAGAAGCCTCGGCGTTTCTGTTCGCGAGAGATCCAGCATCTATTATTTTAGCATTTCCTAATATTTGCTTAGGATTCGTATGGTTGTAGAGACTTTGGCGCCTCTATGACATACACATCCTAGATCGATCGTGATTAGCAGAAGCCTCGGCGTTTCTGTTTGCGAGAGATCCAGCATCTATTATTTTAGCATTTCCTAATATTTGCTTAGGATTCGTATAGTTGTAGAGACTTTGGAGCCTCTATGACATACGCATCCTAGATCGATCGTGATTGGCAGAAGCCTCGGCATTTCTGTTTGCAAGAGATCCAGCATCTATTATTTTAGATTTTCCTAATATTTGCTTAGGATTCGTATGGTTGTAGAGACTTCGGCGCCTCTATGACATACGCATCCTAGATCGATCGCGATTGGCAGAAGCCTCGGCGTTTCTGTTTGCGAGAGATCCAGCATCTATTATTTTAGCATTTCCTAATATTTTCTTAGGATTCGTATGGTTGTAGAGACTTCGGCGCCTCTATGACATACGCATCCTAGATCGATCGCGATTGGCAGAAGCCTCGGCGTTTCTGTTTGCGAGAGATCCAGCATCTATTATTTTAGCATTTCCTAATATTTGCTTAGGATTCGTATGGTTGTAGAGACTTCGGTGCCTCTATGACATACGCATCCTAGATCGATCGCGATTGGCAGAAGCCTCGGCGTTTTTGTTTGTGAGAGATCCAGCATCTATTATTTTAGCATTTCCTAATATTTGCTTAGGATTCGTATGGTTGTAGAGACTTTGGCGCCTATATGACATACGCATCCTAGATCGATCGTGATTTGCAGAAGCCTCGGCGTTTCTGCTTGCGAGAGATCCAGCATCTATTATTTTAGCATTTCCTAATATTTACTTAGGATTCGTATGGTTGTAGAGACTTCGGCGCCTTTATGACATACGCATCCTAGATCGATCGCGATTGGCTGAAGCCTCGGCGTTTCTGTTTGCGAGAGGTCCAGCATCTATTATTAGGGTTCGTATGATTGTAGAGACTTCGGTGCCTCTATGACATACGTATCCTTGATCGCTCGTGGTTGGCAGAAGCCTCGGCGTTTCGTTAGCATAATCGGCAGGAGCCCTGGCCATCCTGAGTGCGTTTACCATTCCATCTTGGGATTATTTAGACAACGTAGTCTTTATTTTTCCCAAATGACTTCATTTCCTAACGAATGTTCGTTCTTCATACAGGATAGTATCCGTAGGTTTATTATCCCTAGCAGAAGTCCGATGTCTCGTCTTTCCCCAACAGCTCTGTTAGTACCCGATCTGAAAATGAGTTTATTAGGACTTTCCCAAATATACAAGGACTTTATAGGAATTAGAAACCTTGCAAAGACTTGTCCTGGATTCCCAAAATATCTCATTTATGACAAAATCCATCAAAATAGGCAACTTAGGGTTACCATAAAGCAACAGTGAAACCCTAGCTTGAAAATCAAGTCAGCCGGCAACCTTGGCCACGCGGCCAACATTGCTCCGCGTTGATCTTGGCCACGCGGCCACTATTGTCACCGGCATCAACAATGGCCAGGCGGCCAACCTTGCGCCGGATGATCTGGACCATCAGATCCTCCCACCAGTTTACTATATAAACCACTCCAGGCTATTGGTTTAAGGATCCGATTTTGAGAGCTCTAAGTACGAATTTTGGAGTTCTTAAACAATATTTTTCTCTCTAATTAACATTCAAACACTCAAGAAGATCCAAGGTTTATTTCTTGCCAACATAGGTAAGTTTTTCTAACTTTTTCTTCGTGTTCTTGCATTGTTTTTAATGTAGATCTTTTATATTCATGTTCGTACATGTTTATTCATAGTTTCTTCATATTCTTTGCATGCTCATTCATATGTTCATAATATGTTCTTCGCATGTTCTTCGTGTTCATAGATTAAAACCTTATTTATGCTATATTTAGGGTTGCGATCTTCATAATTATATGTTATGTCATAGCCAATGATGATCGAGGGTTCATCAACCCAAGGATGATCTAGGAACTACTTCTAAACCCTAATCTTTAGGTAATTTCCCCCTCATTATGCATGATCCCGATTCTTCTGCCTATTCTAATTCTCTGCGAACTACGCTGACCTGAGCTTCTCACATTGAGAGGAACGTAGGCAATCTTCGGATCCGTCTCAATCACTAACACACTACTAACACATTCATCATGATAGAAAGACCGATCAATTCGGGCAATAGGAGTGATAACGTCCAATATTCTTCTCTTGTTGTAATTTGACCCCCGAACCCATTAAACATGCTTTTTTCAATGTTTTGGCTTTAATTAAAACGGCGTGGCGACTCTCATAATTTTAATGTCGTTAAGAATATTCCCTTTGTAAATAAAAATAATCACAAGATACTTCCCATGCGTCGCTTCATCGGAAAGGGGTATTCACAGTGGCGACTCTGCTGGGGATTTTGCTTTGAAACTTTTTCAAACTTAGTGGGTCTAACTTTCGTTCACATCATGATGTCTGCCATGTTCTCACATGCACCTTACACTTTGCCATGTTCTCACATGCACCTTATACTTTGCCATGTTCTCACATGCACCTCACACCTTGCCATGTTTACACATGTACACGCCTGCCATGTTTGCACATGCATACTTGCCATGTTTACACATGCACACACCTTGCCATGTTTACACATGCACACACCTTGCCATGTTTACACATGCACACACTTGCCATGTTTACACATGCACCTCACATACTTGCCATGTTTATACATGCACCTCACATACTTGCCATGTTTACACATGCACACACTTGCCATGTTTACACATGCACCTCACATACTTGCAATGTTTATACATGCACCTCACATACTTGCCATGTTTACACATGCACCCATGCACCCCGCAATGTTAATACTTGTACTTTGTTGATACTTGTATTTGTATATACCTTGTATCCTTGTACCCCTGTTATCTTCGCCTTAGTATTAGGGTCAAACAAAACTCTGCTATGCTCCCCTGTACATGTCTTTCTCTCTCTCTCTCATGCATTGCATTGCATAATCCTAACATCAAAAACTTCTCTCTTTTTTTTCCTTAAAAAGAATTAGTTTCTTGCCACACACTACCACTAGTCCGTGTCAGCACTGCACAGGTCCCCATTACCCGGAGTATTCGATGTGCAGGAATTTGTGCGCTACTGTCGCCCTCTTTTCGAGTCACTCGTCTACTCCCCTCACCGTGTACGTTCTGCGAGCGGTGGGAACCTTTTACCTAACCCGTGTCAACCCACACTAGTATAGGTATCACACCTAGGTTTTGACCGGTTGGTTTGGCTAGCTTTTCCTTAATAGTCAATTAACGTGCTGTCTATGTCGAGTCATCCCAAGTCAATGATGAATCGAGATCTTTGAGAGAAAGTGCACAAAAAAGTGATTTCCCTACAAGGGACGTGCCATGGTGAGATGAATGTTTGTTGTTAAGATCTCCGCTCATCATTAACTTGCGTAGGATGCAACATAGACATCACGTTAAATGCCTTTAAGGGAGGGTTAGTCGTAGGATCCGATGGTTGGGGAAGCCGCTTGCCCTATAGGACCCTCGCCCAAATTGTCCGTTTGGGGGTGTGCAATACAGGTGAAAAACGAGGGGTCTATAGACGTAGTGATGGCCTCCACTGATCGTAGTCTTCTAATTAGTTGCGAAAAAGGGGTATCCCTCCCAACCTATTAGGATGTAAATAATGTATGTTTTTTGTAAATTAAAATATACTTTGCATGAGCCTTCCCCCTCTCCTAAAAAGCTTCATTGCCCTTCAACCTTTCAGCAAAGCAAGTTTGGATCCGTTTGGGTGGTCGACTACAACGTGAAGCTTCTACTCCGTCCACGTTCTCAGTCTCGTCATCAGCAATGTCAACTCCCGCCTCAGCTTCAGCCTCTGCTCCTCCTGCTAGTACCGCCGAGCTCAACACTGAGGCTACTCTCAATGGTATTCCCCCAAGCCTCCAGAACTTCCTCGCCGGTCTCGAAGCCAAGATCAAAAATATCGAGGAAAGCAACAAGATGCTGGAAGACCAGAACCAACAGTTGAAGGGTCACATTCAACAAAAGGGAACTAAACTGGTGCCCGATGGTGAGAATTTCATTTATGTCGAAGATGAAGAGGTCAATACCAACTGTCTCCCCAACACCAATGCCACTGCCTTCCCATTCCCAAGCTACCGCAATGTTCTACCTCCTTCTCTCTACACCCAACAAGGTTTCACTACCATGAGCAAGAACAAGGCTGTCTATGAACCTTCCCCTGAACTGCTTGGTGGCTACCTCTCCGCTAGCAAACTACCCGCACCCTCGTTGCCTCTGAGTATTGGGATGGCCGCTGCTACTGCTTCTACTACTCCTCCCATCATTCTGTCAGAAACTATCCCCGACATCTCCAATCACCCTGTGGTCATGGCCATGCAAGAGCAAATGCGAAAGTTGATCGAGACCGTGGATAAGCAAAGTGCACCGACGACCAAGACAATCAACCCTAGCCAAGTGGGGGCTCTCCCCAAGGATTTCAAGATGCCTAAGGTGGCGATGTTTCATGGTGACTCGTGTCCTAAGACTCATTTGGATAGTTATGTGTTGGCCATGAGGGCTCGTGACTGCACCAACGAACAAATGGCTCGCGTATTCCATAGCACTTTGGATGGTATAGCTCTGCGTTGGTTCTTGGGGTTAGAGCCAAGCGAGAGGCAAACGTGGGATCAAATCAGTGCCATTTTCTGTGAGAAGTATCAAGCTAACTTGGATTGGCATGTGAATCGAACCGACCTTGAGAACACTATGCAAAAACCCGGCGAGGCTATTTATGATTTTTACAAGAGGTGGAATCATCGGTTGTGCGAGGTCCAATACCCACCAAAGCGAAGGAACAGAAACAGATTTTCTACAAGTGCTTGCTACCGGAGATGAAAGCAGCTATAGTAATGGTTACTTCCCTGATTTGCGGGAAATGGTTGACGCCGGAGTAAGGTACGAAGCAGGGTTCACTGGGATTGTGCCACCAAAGGAAAGTCCGAAGACCAACAACAACAACTCCTTCCGCTACAAGGCTCCTACTGCGCCTGCGCCTCCTAGGGGTGGAAAGGAGGCCGTCGGCCAAGTGAATATGGTCCAGAAAGAGGTCCCGTTAGATGTTCAAGCCGTAACAAGGAATGGGGCTCCGCCGCAAAGAGAGAGGGAGCACTTTGACGATTTTGGAATGCCTATGGGGAAAGTCTTTGACGTGTTAGTCAAGAGAGGTCTCATCAAGCCGTTAGAGAATTACCAACCTGCCTACCCAAGAAGTGATTTGGACGCCTCCAAGTTCTGCAAGTATCACAAGCACATCGGGCACACAACGGATGGTTGTATTCAATTGAAGCGCGTAGTACAAGGGTTGATCAATGACAAGAAGATTGAGAAGCCGAAGGGTCCTAATGTGGTGAATAACCCTCTTCCTAACAATGGGGGTGGGGTGAATATGGTGCAAACATGCGAGATTAGTATCCTAGAGCTCATGGATGCTTTGGACAAGATAGGGCTCACGATGGTGGATATCTTCATGGCATTGGTGACATTAGAAATACTCAAACCATTAGAAGGACACCTTCCCTGCCTTGGTTGCGATTTGTCGAAGTTTTGCCACTACCACAAGTGCACCGGTCACACTACCGAAGAATGCTTTGCACTCAAGAAGGCCGTGCAAGAGCTCATCCACAAGGGAGTCATCGAAGACCCTAGAGATTATGTAGCTAGCAATGTACTCATGGTAGAGCTTAGTGAGATCACTGATCCGGCCGAGCCTGTTGTGGCGGACTGTGATGAGATGGGTTGTATTTCAATGACTAATAATAAAGAATCTTCTTGCTACTTGTTGTCTTTAGAAAAACTAGTAAGTGAAGTCGAATCTCAAGAGGAGGAGAATCCCAAACCCTCTCAACCTCTTTCTTGGGCCGAAATCTTCGAGGAGGCCGAAAAGACCGAAGTTTCGCCCCCTTGTCCTGACACGCCATTGTCTTTGGAGGAGCTACGTGCAGAAGTTTGTCTCCTTACAAGATCCGGTCAAGTGTACCAATCCGACCCGAAGGGTGCAAAGAAAGTCTTTGGGAAGGAACCCGAGCAAGCCGACCTAGACAAAGAAGACCCTATCCTCACTCAACTCAAACAAACCCAAGCCCATATTTCACTATGGTCCTTACTCACCTCCTCCCTAGCCCATCGCCTCATGCTCGAGCAAAACCTCGCCGCCACCATGGTACCATCCACTATTACCCCGGAGGACGTCACCCACATGATTGGTAATATCCACTATGGAAACATCATCACTTTCTCAGAGCTAGACAAGCCAGTGTTCGGAGTTGATCATAATGAGCCTTTATACATCACTGTCGAAGTAAATGGCAAGAAGATTCCCCGTGTATTCATTGATAATGGTTCTGCTATTAATATCCTGCCTTCAAGGATGATGGATGTGGTTTGCGTTCATGGTGTTGATTTACGCCCATCCAAACAAACCATCAAAGCTTATGACTCTACATGCCGCGCTGTGATAGGCGAAGTCACCCTGCCCATTACCATCGGAAAAAAGATCCTGCCGACCGACTTCCACGTCATAGACATCCCCGCGACCTTCTCACTCCTCCTTGGCCGGCCGTGGTTACATCAGTCGGGCGCTGTCCGTCTTCCCTGCACCAGTGTGTGAAGTTTCAGTCTGGTAATGAAGTGACCATCATCTACAGTGATCTCGTAACTGCCCAAGGGACGGACACCAAGGGCGTTCCTGTCTTACAGATTCAGCATGGGGAAGAGAGCCGACTCTTCAATGGCTTCGAAATAGTCGCTCAAGCACAGATCTGCACCATCGACCTCACCAAAACAACGGACAAAGTGGCACCTGTTGTCAAGATACTGCGTAACATGGGTTTTATACCGGGGCTGGGGCTAGGTAAGAACTTGCAAGGCCCCACAGAATTGGTTGAAGAGATTAATCATCGAGGATTGTTTGGTCTAGGATACACCCTTACTCTTGAAGACAAGATAGAGCAACAAAGGATAGAATTGCTTAAAAAGATGAAGCTTCCCTACAAAAAGCCTGAAATGCGGCCATACCGCCTGTCCCTGAATAGCTACTTTGTCAGGAAGGCGAGGAGTTTTCGTGTTTTGAGTTCGCCGAGCCATGGATTGACCACACAGGGAAATTGCAGAAAGGGTTCGAGATTTTCAGAGATGTGGAATTTGATCGGTCCAACATGAAGCTGACTTACATGGAATATGACAAAGCCACGGGCAGAGTTAGAACCATCAGGCATGAGTACTCCACCAAGGTTGCAGAAGACTTGGCAGATCAGCTTGAAGCCACAACCCTTGACAAGCCAGCAATAGAAGCCGCAGAAACTCCAAGTTTGACTGAGACGTGGGACGGCCAATATCTGCTTCAACATCTGGGTAATCTGGGGCTGCACGAAGACATGGTTGCCGTCATCGGGGATGATTCTGAAGATAAGGTGGACCCAAGGACATTGGTGGTACCCATGGGGGACAAGCTCAAGAATTGGTGCATCATTGGGGGACCTATAGCTACTCCGGAATTTATGGTGGGAACACTGGGGCTTACTCCTTCTCCTGTCGCCACTCCTGCAGCATCTCCTGTCACTCGCTCAAAATCCCCATCCCCAGAGTCTAGTGTTTTACATTTTGAATTTGAGTCTTCCTCTAAGTCTGACGACCTTACGTATGAAGACTATGATCTTGTTGCAAACGCTATTTTCCCTTTTGCTATAAATGAAACCCTCGACCTTTCCGAGTATCCCTCCATGGTCACTCTTTTAACTGATAAATTAGCTAATAATCAAACTAACGATATACACTTAGTTAATAATGATTCATTAGAAGAGGCAGACACAGACACATTAAATGACGAATACATTAAAGAAATCTCAGAACAGGTTATTAATCAAAAAGAATCTCGAGCCCAAGCTGCCGATGAGGTGTTAACGTGCGTGAATTTGGGGACCGAAGCCGAGCCTAAGGAAACGCAGATTGGAAGCTTCTTCAGCGGAGCCGAAAGGGAAGCACTGATTGAGCTACTCAAAGAATATGTGGATGTGTTCGCATGGTCTTATAAGGACATGCCGGGGCTCGACAACTCGATCGTAGAGCACAGAATCCCGACAGCACCAGACGCTAAGCCAGTCAAGCAGAAGTTGCGCCGTATTAAGCCGGAATGGGCTTTGCAAGTGAAGGAGGAGATTGAGAAGCTACTCCGTGTGGGTTTTATCAGGGTGATCGAGTATCCAACGTGGTTATCAAATCTGGTGACTGTTAAGAAATCCAACGGTAAAGTCAGAGTGTGTGTGGATTTTCGGGATCTCAACAAAGCTACGCCAAAGGATGACTTCCCCTTGCCAAATATCGACATGTCGGCGGACGCGACCGCCCATTATGAGGCCAAGTCATTCGTTGATAGGTTTGCCGGCTATAACCAGGCCGAGACGATTGAAGAGGACCAAGAAGCGACCCCCTCCACAACCTCGGGGAGGACCATCAGTCGGCGAGTTCGAGCCGTGTTGAGAATGCAATCTCCTCGGCACAAAGCCGAAAAGGAAGAACTCATCAAGTTACTGCAATACCTCAACCATTTCACAACAATGGGGACCCCTTTCGCAAAATTATTTGACCAACTGAGACAAATGGGCAAGATGCAGCCTCTAGGAGAACATTCACTCCTCTCCGAATTACCACCCCTTCAACCATTTGAACCTACCAAAAGTTGCTCTTACCACCAAGACGAAGGCCACGACACCAACGACTGTGTCGCTCTACAAAGGAGAATCCAAGGCTTGATGGATGCGAACATGCTCACCAGTGTGAGAGGATTTTGGTTCTATAGAGAAAACGAAAACTTAGAACTCCTCGGTTGCTACGAAATCGAGCCTTATGTGAAGAACAGCCCAGAGATACTCTCGCACCTGACTGCAGAAGCGATTCAAGACATCTCAAGAGAAATAGGGGATTTGAAGCAACACGTCGACGCAATGACCAAAGCTCGAGCGCGCCATAAGACTAGACAGAATGGCAGATTTGGATGGCAACCCGTTCAAAGAACCAGTCAACCTCAGCAAGCTCAGGCGCTACTATGACTAGACTCCCCCTCTTAAAAAAAAAAAAAAAAAAAAAAAAAAAAAAAATACTACGCAAAAAGAAGCCCGATAGATTGAAAACCCGCAAAGGGCAGTCTATGCAAAATAAGGGTGCGTACAGAGCTCGCTAGATCGAAAACCCGCAAGGGCGGTCTAGGCAAAAGTTAGAGCATTCCCTCTTCTGTCTTCCCTTTCTTTAAAATCATTCTAGTCTGACTGGAGTGAACTACGGTGACCTGAGCCCCTTAGTCCTATTTGTAAAAAGGAAACGTAGGCAGCCTTTCAAAAGGTGCGGTCTAAAAAACAAATAAACATCCAAATCTTGTCAAAGCAATAAAGATAGAATTTGTATTTTTTCTGAAAGCAAAAACTTTTATTCCCATAGTTATCGCATGTTAACACTTATTTGATGAGTCTAAGCTTGACATACTTTTTGAATAAATAACCTATGCTGAAATTGAAACTAAAACAAAAATAAACTAAATTAAACTAATGTGTCTGCACGACTATGGAGAGACGTTCGGGATTACTCCTTAGTGTCGTTTGTGCCCTCGGTCCCTTTCTTCTTGCTTTGCCCACGGCGAGCTTTCTTCTTGCTAGGATTCTCACAAAATCTTCTTTCGAACTCGCTAACACCTTTAGCCTTGCCATTAGGAACCTCTTCGCCCTTCCTCTTCTTTGACGCCCCCACTTCTTCTCCTCCTCCGTTAGCCACGCTCTTACTCATCCTCCTCTCATGAGCCTCAGCCTCCTTAATTCTCAATGAAGAACTTGGAGCACAGGATCCCAAGATAGTGCCCCTTAGGGTCTCTAGAGTCTGCTCCGCATGCCCAAGTCTCCCCATATACCAGTCCAAATACTCGCGTGGCAGGAAGGTGTTGCTAGAGCGCGTGAGGAAGGTCCTACGACTAAAGCCAGCCTCACCCCACATCTGAGAAAGAAGGACTGAGGCACTATCATCCAACTGAAGTACCCCAAAGGAAAATCATCTCTCTCCTCATCCCAACCCTCCGGGATGGTCTGCACCAAACCATACTGACGAAGCACTCTAGAGGGATAGTAAAAGTAGTTCCAGAAAGGGTCGGAACTTTGATCATGTGAAGTCCCACTTGTTTCTCCCTCACAGAGTGAATGTGCCAATGGGGCACCACCCACTGAATGTCGTCAGTCACCATTTCCGCCAAATACTTTTCCCAACCTTTGAGAGTCATGCCCTCAAACCGCTCCACCATGCCTCTAATGCGGTGCATCCATGGGGCCACCTTCAGAGAAGCCGCCGGTTTATTCACTCGAAGCCGCTCTTGCAACCACATGGTCAAAAGCCTATCACTACCACAAGGCATCCCACCATAAGCCGCGAGATGGGGAATCCCACAGAGCATCTCCCCAATAATGGCCGGTACAATATCATAACCCAAACGAGCCAAGTTCACCATACCCAAACATCCTTCACTGGCAAATCCCACCTCAGAAGGGAAAAGGATAGAGCTGAACAAGCACAGTGCAAGATGGTCCAAGGAGCGGTTAGATGTCACGTCTGCATGTATGAAGTGTTGTGGCATCCAAGAAAGGTCGACATAACCGCCCCTAGCATACCTATCAAAGTCATCCGCGGGTACGCCAAAAGTCACCAACTTGTCCCTCAAGCAAACGAAGTCAAAAGGCAAGGCAACTTTACCCTTCCCTTCGTAGCCACATAATGCTGCGATATCTTCATAAGTGGGTGTTATCTCGTTGAATGAAAAGTTGAAGACATGGAGGGTATCATTCCAAAATTACCACAAGCCTGCAAGAGGTGGGTATTGGAGTTCATGTGCAAAAGTGACCAAAGACACTTTATCCCATACCGTTCATCAAGTTTCCTACGACTCGAACCAGGAAGTTTGGCAACCCACTTCTCCAAAGAGGTTATAAAGACTTTTTTTCAAGGCTTGTGATCCTAGCCTCTTGATCCATGGCAAAGAGCAAGAAAAATTGGCTAAAAAGGAAGTCAAAAAACTGCTCAAAAAGTTGCTGGTACGTTTTTGTGGCTGCAAAGGGTTCATTAAATAGGGCACAGGCTCCCACTCTTGCCAGGAAAAGGAAAACCGGAGGCGGCGCAGGATGTGGCCACGCGGCCAACATTGCCCTTGGCCCCGCGGCCAATATTGCCCTTGGCCGGGCGGCCAACTTCGTCCTAGGCCACGCGGCCAAATTTGCTCCGGATCTTGCCATGGCCAGGCGGCCAACATTGCTCTATGCCTCGCCATGGCCATGCGGCCAACTTTGCTTCCTGCAGAAATCCAGCTTGTTTCTTCCCAACTCCGTGACGGATCCATGCAACTACGTACCTGCCCCCTTCCATGGCTCATGCATTGTATAAAATTAGGGACATTTGTAAAATAACTAGTTTGCACAAGTAGGCTCCCACAATAAAACTGCATTTTAAAGCATAATATACATACATGCATTTTATACATTTGTCCTGTACATACATATCCCTCTCTCTACTAGCTAACAGTGTAGGAAATGAAGATGGATCCCGCCTAATCAGAATCCTCCTCCGTGGTGTCTCCACGCCGCGCTAAAGCCCGAGAGCTACCGGCACCCGAACTCCGTCCCCGGACCGCTCGACCACCAATATGAGAAGAGCCCGCACCATTCGGAGATCGTTCCCGACGCTGGGGTGACGCAACGTCGTCCCTCTGACAAGTACATGAATTGTACGCCTCCCTCAGTAAGCGCATCAACACGTTCTCCCCGCCGAGCTGAACGGACATAGGCCTCCCGAGTCACCTGAAAATGAAACCAAGGCAACGATTACAATGAAGAAAGAAATAAGTGTGTGCGAACATGACTGATATAAAGCACAAAGCCATACCCCAGCGTCGGGCGGAGGAATGAATGTCTCCTCAACAAGATCTGCATCAGTCGGCTCCAAGCTAAGCTCCACCTCCCGGCCACCCCTCATCACTCTCACGCTACTCGAGCGAAGGGGCATGTCAACCAAAGGCCGACTCCGACCAACATAACGGGCCGAGCTCGACCCCTCTCCAGACAACATCCTAGCCCGTACCTGTGGACTGACCAGCCGCGTCCGTACATAGCCGGCATAATCATCACCCCCCCTGTAATGCTCTGCCGGAGTGGGAGCCAAGAAAGTCGCCAACCTCGCGGGACGGAGCATATCCCGAGGAGGATCATAAGGAGCCCACGGTAACGCACCAGCCCTGTGCTGACGAACCACCCTCTCCCCAAGATACATGGCCTCCCCGGTGAGACCCACAAGCAGAAACCTAGAAGCGGTCAACTCCACTACATAGGGACCCACCGAAGCCTCATTGGCCGACTCCATGGGTAAAATCTAACCCCGATGGGCTCAGACATCGCGAACACCCTCCTCAGATCAGCAGCATCCACTGTCTTCCTGTCCCGGTGTCTGCGGGAAGGAGCCCTGTTGCCCTTGCACCAATACGACATGATGGGAACAACCTTGTTAACACTCATCACCAACTGAAAAGGGGCGACACCAAAGATCTCGTAAACCCAAGCCTGTGCATATAATAAGAGAGATATTTCAGACCAAAAGATAGAACAGAAATCTCAACAAGTAAAAATAACGGTAGTCAAGAGCATACCTCAAAAGCGAACTGGAACCCGTCAAAGGCCGACGAGCTAGCCCTCGAGCAATGATCCAAAGCCCGGTAAATCTCAGCCAAACCGGCTCCCCCAAGAAATCCCACCGACTAAGTCCAAGTCCACAAAAGCCCCTTGCAGTGAGTACCGGCAGACAGTAGCCCCACTGGGAAAAAAAATCTCTGAAAAGCTATACCATAAGAACAACCGAACCAAGCAATCCAAATCATACTCCCCCCTACTAAAGGCCTCAATAGCCACCTCCACCAAGCGATTCACCTTCCCGGCCTCCACTCCGTAACCCTTGACACCCCCTCCTAGGTTGGTGTCAACTCCCAGCAGAGCCTGTCTATAGTCCCGCCGCTCCGCCAAGCTCTCATCAAAAGGCAAAGGGGTACCGGTAAACCTCAACCCCGTGATGGCCGCGAAATCCGTCGGCGTGATGGTAATCTCTCCCCAACTAAAATGGAAGGTATGGGTGGTATCCCACCAGAACTCCCGGCACACCTCTATCACCGCTGCCACCTTCAAGGTAGCCCCGACCATGCGGACACTGTCAAAGAATGGGCCAAAGCCCATAGCTTCGATCCGAGCACGCAAACCGCCCGGCCCCTCCGGCAGAGACGCCCACAGTTTGCCCACCGTCACTGTGGACCCACGAGCCTTAATCCTCTGCAGGTAAACACAGCACAGGTACGTTACCATTCTAGCAATTTACAATTCCAGCAATTTAAATTCTAGCATTCCATTATTCCAGCATTTCATATTATGTGCATAAAACATACAAATGTGCGAGAAGGAGAGGAATAAAAATGCGAAATTTACCTCTCGCGTCTCCGGAAGCCCCATCGACCAATGACGCTCAGAGTCGACGTAAAAATCGTAATCTTGGTCGAACGTAGACCGCAGCAGATTATCGCGATAATTCCGAGTCGCGGCTCGTGGTCTCAAACCGCCCCGTGGAATCAAGGGCGCCGCTTCAAAGCCCGCTCCTGGGTCAGCCCCTACATTACCTCCGCCCTGAGCATTACCGTGCCCCTCTCCTTGCGGCTCTTGTTGTGGAATCACATACCCACCTTGGCCCGGGAAATCCCTAAATAACGCCTCATTGATCCAATCCGCCATAGCTTCGAGAAGTATGTGAAACGAAGTCTTCAAGATTATCAAAATCCAAGCTTTCTCCCTCTAAAAAACCCAATTTTCTCTCTCTAGTTCGTTAAACAATGGAGGAAGGAAGAAGAAGAAAGAAGAAAGAAGAAGAGAGGGGAAGTGTCTGGTGATGTGACCAAGGAGTCAGCCCGTCGGCATCCTTGGCCACGCGGCCACTTTTGCCCTCCTTGGTCACGCGGCCACTTTTGCCCTTCCAACCCCAGCCGTCAGATCAGCAATCCGCGTGAAGGAGATCTGACCACTCAGCGGTCTTGGCCACGCGGCCACTTTTGCAAACCAGTGTGTTTGGCCACGCGGCCAACCTTGATCCTTCAGATAAAATTCCACTTTTGCCCCTGATCTTTTCCCTTTAATTCATTTTAAATGCCTTTAACACTACTATTGACTGATATTCGTTACCTTTGGGTACGGAAAGCCCCTTAAAATTTCCATTCTTCACCAAATATTTGCTTAGGATTCGTGTGGTTGTAGAGACTTCGGCGCCCCTATGACATACCATCCTAGATCAATCGTAATTGGCAGAAGCCTCGGCGTTTCTGTTAGCGAGAGATCCAGCATCTATTTTAGGATTTGCATGATTGTAGAGACTTCGGCGCCTCTATGACATACCGTCCTAGATCAATCGTAATTGGCAGAAGCCTCGGCGTTTCAATTTGCGAGAGATCCAGCATCTATTATCGAGATTCGTATGATTGTAGAGACTTCGGCGCCTCTATGACATACGCATCCTAGATCGATCGTGGTTGGGCAGAAGCCTCGGCGTTTCTGTTCGCGAGAGATCAGACATCTATTACTTTAGCGCAATCGGCAGGAACCCTGGCGATCCTGATTGCGTTTACCATTTCATCTTGGGATTATTTAGACAGCGTAGTCCAAATAATTTCATTGCTTACAAATGATTCGTTCTTCGTACAGGATAGTGCCCGTAGGTTTATTATCCCTAGCAGGAGTCCGATATCTCGTTTTATCCCCAGTAGATCTCCGAACTACGACCGGCTTGATTCCTCAGAGGATACGTAGGAAACCTGAAAAGGACCAGCCACCCGACCGACACGGTTATCTCTCATCCCCAGCAGGTGCATTTTCCCCAGTAGAAGATGTTGCTCCCCACTAGAGGACAGTTATTCCCAATTTCCCATCAGATTTGAACTACGTTTGGCTTGATTCCCCGTGGATACGTAGGTCGCCTGTCAAGGTTCAGCCGTTCCCTTACCTTTCATCTGTTTTGAAACTCATGTTTCAGACGGATCCTTCTTTTATCGTCGACCCCACATTGCCTTGCAAGAAGCGTCGCCGAGGGCTACTGTTAGTACCCGATCTGAAAATGAGTTTATTAGGACTTTCCCAAATATACAAGGACTTTATAGGAATTAGAAACCTTGCAAAGACTGTCCTGGATTCCCAAATATCTCATTTATGACGAAATCCATCAAATAGGCAACTTAGGTTACCATAAAGCAACAGTGAAACCCTAGCTTGAAAATCAAGTCAGCCGGCAACCTTGCCACGCGGCCAACATTGCTCCGCGTTGATCTTGGCCACGCGGCCACTATTGTCACCGGCATCAACTATGGCCAGGCGGCCACCTTACGCCGGATGATCTGGACCATCAGATCCTCCCACCAGTTTACTATATAAACCCTCCAGCTATTGGTTTAAGGATCCGATTTTGAGAGCTCTAAGTACGAATTTTGGAGTTCTTAAACAATATTTTTCTCTCTAATTAACATTCAAACACTCAAGAAGATCCAAGGTTTATTTCTTGCAACATAGGTAAGTTTTTCTAACTTTTTTCTTCGTGTTCTTGCATTGTTTTTAATGTAGATCTTTTATATTCATGTTCGTACATATTTATTCATAGTTTCTTCATATTCTTTGCATGCTCATTCATATGTTCATAATATGTTCTTCGCATGTTCTTCGTGTTCATAGATTAAAACCTTATTTATGCTATATTTAGGGTTGCGATCTTCATAATTATATGTTATGTCATAGCCAATGATGATCGAGGGTTCATCAACCCAAGGATGATCTAGGAACTACTTCTAAACCCTAATCTTTAGGTAATTTCCCCCTCATTATGCATGATCCCGATTCTTCTGCCTATTCTAATTCTCTGCGAACTACGCTGACCTGAGCTTCTCACATTGAGAGGAACGTAGGCAATCTTCGATCCGGTCTCAATCACTAACACACTACTAACACATTCATCATGATAGAAACACCGATCAATTCGGGCAATAGGAGTGATTAACGTCCAATATTCTTCTCTGTTGTAATTTGACCCCCGAACCCATTAACATGCTTTTTTCAATGTTTTGGCTTTAATTAAAACGGCGTGGCGACTCTCATAATTTTAATGTCGTTAAGAATATTCCCTTTGTAAATAAAAATAATCACAAGATACTTCCCATGCGTCGCTTCATCGGAAAGGGGTATTCACAAGCTCTGAACTACGACCGGCTTGATTCCTCGGAGGATACTAGGAAACCTGAAAGGTTCAGCCACCCGACCGACATGGTCATCTCTCATCCCCAGCAGGTGCATTTTCTCCAGCAGAAGACGTTGCTCCCCATCAGAGGACAGTCATTCCCAATTTCCCATCAGATTTGAACTACGTTTGGCTTGATTCCCCCGTGGATACGTAGGTCGCCTGCCAAGGTTCAGCCGTTCCCTTACCTTTCATCTGTTTTGAAACTCATGTTTCAGACGGATCCTTCTTTTATTCGTTGACCCCACATTGCCTTGCAAGAAGCGTCGCCGAGGGGCTACTGTTAGTACCCGACCTGAAATGAGTTTATTAGGACTTTCCCAAAATACAAGGACTTTATAGGAATTAGAAACCTTCCAAAGACTTGTCCCGGATTCCAAAATATCTCATTTATGGCAAAATCTATCAAATTAGGTAGTAAATGGTTTTCCTTAAAACCATGCAGAAACCTTAGCTTAAGAATCAAGTCAGCCGGCATCCTTGGCCACGCGGCCAACCTTGCTCCGCGTTGATCTTGGCCACGCGGCCACTCTTGTCACTGGCTTCAACCATGGCCAGGCGGCCAACCTTGCGCTGGATGATCTGGACCGTCAGATCTCTCCCTCAGTTTACTATATAAATCAATCCATGCTATTGGTTTAAGGGTCCGATTTTGAGAGCTCTAAGTACGAATTTTGGAGTTCTTAAACACTATTTTGCTCCCTAATTAAGCATTCAACACTCAAGGAGATCAAAGTTTATTTCTTTGCCAACATAGGTAAGTTTTCTACTTTTTCTTCATGTTCTTGCATTATTCTTAATGTAGATCTTTTATATTCATGTTAGTACATGTTTATTCATAGTTTCTTCGTATGCTTTACATGCTCATTCATATGTTCATAATATGTTCTTCGCATGTTCTTCGGTTCATAGATTAAAACCTTATTTATGCTATATTTTAGGGTTCGATCTTCATAATTACATGTTATTTCATAGCCGATGATGATCGAGGGTTCATCCACCCGAGGATGATCTAGGAATACTTCTAAACCCTAATCTTTAGGTAATTCCCCTTCATTATGCATGATCCCGATTCTTCTGCCTATTCTAATTCTCTGCGAAAACTACGCTGACCTGAGCTTCTCACATTGAGAGGAACGTAGGCAATCTTCGGATCCGGTCTCAATCACTAACACACTACATACACTGCATCATGATAGAAAGACCGATCAATTCGGGCAATAGGAGTGATAACGTTCATATTCTTCTCTTGTTGTAATTTGACCCCCGAACCATTACATGCTTTTCTCAATGTTTTGGCTATAATTAAAAACGGCATGGCGACTCTCATATTTTAATGTTACTATGAATATTCCCAATTTCAAACACACGTATTCACACCAGCTGCTGATTCCCGACCCAGAACCAGACTAGGCTCCCGCCCGGTTGAACCAGGCGCCCGCCCACCTGGTCTTTTTCCTTCGGCCAACCTTCTGGTCAAATGAGCGCCCGCCTGACCCCTAGCACGCGCCCGCCCGCCCCCTGTTTCTGGAAATCTGCCTTTTGCTTGTTTAAGACTAGGTTGCTCCCTTAGTTTAAGTTTTATTATTCTAATTAATTTAATTTAACATCGTGGAACACTTTATTAATTGGAATTTGTTCCTTTGTGAATAAATATGTTATGAAATTTGATTAAGTATCGTTTTGGGAATGTTGGACATCTTTGATGTGTTATTTGGATTGGTTTACCTTGTGGTGATTTATTTGGAATGATTCCCTACTTTGGAATCATTAGTTGTTTATTTAAGCTAGTATTTATTACTTAGCATATATTTGAAAGTCCAGCTGGTTATTTGTGTTCGAGTCAGGCAATGGATAATGCTATAATGGCACAAGCCAAGTCCAGTATAGTATCGCCCATTGGTCCTTATTTCGTCATCCAGATTGGCCTTGGTTGGGATGAGCTAGCTTCCTTCGGAAGTAGTCTAGCTAACTTTTGGGTATGACTTTGTGTCATTTCCCCTGTCCTTTGTGACATGTTACTTTGTTATGGTTCCGGTACCGGGGTTTTCTCTTCAGCTTTTATGCTACTATGAAGATGTTGATTGGTTGATTGTTGAAGCTGCGTAGCGATCCTTTATTTGGTTCTATCAGTTGGGAAACCTTGGCTAATATCCTTCGTTATTTGTTTATTTCCGCTGCTATCTGTTAACTGCTAATTGCGATGTGCTATATGTGATTTATTATTGCTTTTTGCATCATAACATGTCATGTAGTTGCATTAGTAACTTATTGAATTTATCTCACCCCATTTCTTTTATCTTTGTTTTTCCTTAACCCCCCCTAGCAGGAAATGATTAGTACTCGCTGATCACGAGAAGGACGTCGAGTGTGGAGGTAGATTTTAGGAAGGTTGTTTTCGGTTTGCATTATTTAAATGTATAACCTTTGGGATAGTGTCACCAAACTTTGACGTCATTAAGAATTGTGTATTTTGTATTTTAGAGTATAAGCTTGTGGAGCTTATACTAGTTGTGTTTTGTCCATTGTCAAGCTTGGATTTATAAAACTTTTACTATCATCTTTTGGTATAAAATGGAATTTTTTATCTTCAGTATTTTGGTAATTGTGTGTTAAGTCGACGTCCAGTTCGCGTGCTCTTGGCCCGCGGGGTCGGGTCGCGACAATTGGTATAAGAGCTATGGTTTAGCTCTAAGTTTAAGTATAGGTGGACTAGTATGACCTAGGAGGGTAGTTGTGTTCGGATGCAGGCACTTATTCGAAATGGCTAGAGAAGAAGTGGTGAAGGTAACACCGGAAATTCAAATCAGAATGAAACAAGAGATGAAGCCGTGCAATGTTTCAGGGTATGTTTGAGGCGACCAGGAAGGCTATTCATGACCAAGGGCCGAGAGTAGAGCAAGCACCACCACCCCTATACGGTTTGGAGCAATTCTTGAAACTGAAACCGGCGTAGTATAATGGGGAACCCGATGTGAAGAAGGCCGAGCTATGGATAGAATCAATGGAAAAAATTTACGATGTCTTTGGTTGCACTGGTGAGGATAGGTCTGATTTGCGGCCTATAAGCTTGTGGGTGCCGCCGAGCATTGGTGGAAAGGATTAAAGCAAGTTGGGACGAGACTAATACACTGTATGCCTGGGAATTATTTGTGCGGAAATTCAAAGAGCATTTTATTTCGGTGGTTGATTAGAACCGGAAGGAGATCGAGCTTCTCAATTTGGACCAAGGCTTGTTGTCCGTGGCTCAGTACTCGGCTAAGTTCACAGAATTTTCCAGGTACTGTGACTATCTTGTGAGGACGGAGGAGCAGAAAGCAATGAGGTTCATCAGAGGTTTGAAGACATCTATTTGGACTCAGCTTATAGCTCAGAGGATTCTGACATTCCAGGATGCTGTTGATCGTGCATACCTAATCGAGCAAGACATTGGGGAACATAAGAGGAAGACCGAGGTCGCGAACATGGGTAAGCAAGGAAGTCATACCAAGTCACAACCACATCAGCGTTCAGATAACTGAGGTAATTCGGAGGACCATCTCATTTAAAGGACAACCCGTACCAAGGAATCCGGGTACTACTCGGGGAACCAAAATAGGAGGCTTTGCACCTATTGTCAGAGGAAGGCCATTCAGAGGACCGGTGTTGGAAAAATAGGGCAAGTGTATCAATTGTGGTCAGTTGGGGCATTTTGCAAAAGATTGCCCGAGGTTCATAGGCCAACCATCAGGGTCAGGAGCTGGTTCTTCTCAGGGTTAGAAAAGAGATGATGCGAGAAAGCCCAAGGTCCAAGGTATTTGCCATGAATCAACAACAAGCTACTGATGATCCTTCCGTTATTGGAGGTATTGTTTCTGAGTCTAATGTGAGCGCTCGTGCGTTAGTAGATCCAGGATCATCGCATTCTTACATATCTGTGCAATTTGCTTCTTTTCTAAATGCTGCATTTGAGTCTTTACCTTATGTACTAGAGGTGTCTATAGGAGAATGTTTGGTGACCGATAGAGTATTTCGTGACTGTGATGTGCTTATATGTGGTCGTGTCTTGTGTGCGGACTTGGTAGTCCTTTCGATTCAAGATTTTGATGTTATTTGGTATGGATTGGTTGAGCAAGTTTCATGCTTCTGTTGATTGTCGTAAGAAAGTTGTTACTTTTTCTATTCCCAATGTGCCTAAGTTTGTTTTGAGGCTAGTCCTTTGAGTAGAAAAATTCGTTTAATTTCTTATGTGAAAGCGAAAAATTATTGCATCGTGGTTGTGAGGGTTACTTGGCTAGTATGCGTGATACCGAGAAGAATCACCCGGTTTGGAAAGTGTTCGGGTAGTTAGAGAATTTCTTGATGTTTTCTCTTCTGAGTACGATATGCCTCCCGATCGAGAGATAGAGTTTTGTATAGATCTTCTACCAGGTACAGCTCCGATCTCGAAAGCACCTTATAGAAGGCCCAGGCAGAGTTGAAAGAATTGAAGGTTCAGTTGCAGGAGTTGCTTGATAGAGGGTTTATTCGACCTAGTGTTTCCCCGTGGGGAGCACCGGTTTGTTTTGTGAGAAAGAAAGACGGTTCATTGACGTTGTGTATTGATTACCGAAAGTTGAATTAGGTTAACGTTGAAGAACAAATATCCTCTACCACATATTGATGATTTATTCGATCAACTTCAAGGGTCGGTAGTATTTTCTAAACTTGATTTCAGGAGTGGGTACCATCAACTGAAGATTCGATCGGATGATATTCCGAAGACTGCTTTTCGCACTCGTTATGGTCATTATGAATTCTGGTTATGCGTTTGGTTGACTAATGCACCGGCCGTGTTTATGGATTTGATGAACCGAATCTTCCATCCTTATCTTGACTCGTTTGTAGTGGTTTTCATCGATGATATCCTTGTCTATTCTAAATCTCGAGAGGAACACGAGCAACATCTGAGGACAGTTTTATCAGTTCTAGCAAAGGAACAGTTGTTCGCGAAGTTTAGTAAGTGTGAATTTTGGCTCGAGAAAGTTTCATTTCTGGGCATGTTATTTCTAAAGATGGGATTTCTGTGGATCCTTCAAAGATGAAGCTATTATTGATTGGAAGAGACCCGAGACAGTGACTGAGATCAGAAGTTTTCTGGGGTTAGCCGATATTACAGGAGGTTTATAGAAGGGTTTTTCGCGATTGCTACACCGATGACTCAGTTGACCCGAAAGAATGTTCCGTTGAGTGGACCGAAAATGTGATAACAGTTTTGAGGAGTTTGAAGAAGAGGTTGACTACTGCACCGATTCTTGCATTACCGAATGGGAACGACGACTTAGTGATTTATAGTGATGCATCGAAGGAAGGCTTGGGTTGTGTTTTATGCAGAATGGAAAGTGATCGCGTATGCTTCAAGGAAGTTGAGTCCGAGTGAACAAAATTATCCTACTCACGATATGGAATTGGCAGCTATCGTATTTGCTCTTCAGAAGTGGAAGCACTACCTTTACGGAGCGAAATTTGAGATTTTCACGGATCACAAGATTTTTGAAGTATCTTTTCTCTCAGAAGGAACTTAATAACCGACAGCGTCGAGGGATGGAACTTTTGAAGGACTATGATTGTAAGATATCCTATCATCCCGGGAAAGCAAATGTTGTAGCCGATGCGATTAGTAGAAAATCTTACGTGGCTTCGATGATGGTTTCGAGAGTGGAAAAATGCTTGAGGATGTTCGAGATTGGTGTCCTCGTGAATCAAGACATGGGGCTATTTTTGTGAATATTAGGGTATCTCCGACCCTAATTCAAAGAATAAAGGAAGCTCAGAAAGAAGATCCTGAGTTAGTGAAAATAATGGGTAAAATGAAGAGAAGAACTTCGAAGATTTTTCTATCAGCCCGGTTGGAGTATTGACTTTTCGTGGACGGTTGTGTGTACCCGACGTTGATGGAATAAAGAGGCAAGTTTTAGACGAGGGTCATAAATCGAGATATACTATTCATTCCGGGTAGTACGAAGATGTACCAAGATCTGAAACAACAATTTTGGTGGAACAACATGAAGAGAGAAATAGCTGAGTATGTATCGAAGTGTCTAACTTGTCAGCAGGTCAAAGCCGAGCATCAGAGACCCGCAGGACTACTTCATCCATTAGAGATTCCGGAGTGGAAATGGGAACATGTGACTATGGATTTTGTTACGGACTACCTCGTACTCGTAGGAAGTTTGACAGTGTTTGGTGATCGTGGATAGACTGACCAGACTGCTCATTTCTTACCGATTGATATCAGATACTCGATGGAGAAACTTGCGACCCTTTATATGAATGAGATTGTGAGATTGCATGGGGTTCCGGTTAGCATTGTGTCGGATCGTGATCCGAGGTTTACTTCTAGATTCTTGAAAGCGTTACAGGAAGCTTTGGGTACCGATTTGAGATTCAGTACGGCTTTTCACCCTCAGACTGACGGTCAATCCGAGAGGACTATTCAGATTTTAGAGGATATGTTGCGAGCTTGTTCGATAGACTTTCTAATTCTTGGGATGTTCATTTACCTCTAGTGGAGTTTTCTTATAATACAGTTATCAGGCTAGTATCGAGATGGCTCCTTACGAGGCTTTATACGGGAGGAAGTGTAAGATCGCCTATCTGTTGGGATGAAATCGGGGAAGCAAAGATATGGGGTATCGATTTGTTCAGAATTCAGTTGAGAAAGTCCAAGTTATTCGGGATCGATTGAAGACAGCCCAGAGTCGACATAAGAGCTATGCGGACCACCGAAGACGTGATCTTAATTTTCAGACCGGAGATTTTATGTTCTTGAAGTGTCTCCGAAAGTTGGTATTAAAAAGGTTTGGGAAGAAGGGTAAATTGGCTCCGAGGTTTTATAGGACCGTTAGAGATTTTGGAAAAAGTGGGACTTCTTGCTTATTGACTCGCATTGCCATCTTCTCTTGACCGGTTGCACAACGTCTTCCATGTTTCCATGCTTCGGAAGTATTTGCATGACCCATCTCACGTGTACCGAGGGTACCCGAGGATATAGAGCCTGACATGTCATATGAGGAACGAATGGTTCGGATTCTAGATACTAAAGTCCAAGAGTTGAGGAATAAAAGAATTGCGTTGGTTAGAGTGCTATGGAGGAATCACAATGTCGAAGAGACGACGTGGGAGCTTCGAGAGAGATGGAACGGAAATATCCGTGGCTTTTTGTTTCGGGTAAGTACCTTTAAAATTCGGCTCGAATTTTTCTTTAAGGAGGAGTGAATGTCACGACCCGAAAAACCCGTCTCTATTTTATTATTAAATTATTTATTTATTTATTTATTTATTTATTTGATTATTTATTATGTGCGCAATTTATATCTCATAATATTAAATTGTTTCTAGCATTATTTGGTTGATTTTGTGTTAGTGTGAAGTAGGGTTTTAAATTGGTAGAAGGGTTAATTGGGTTTATTTGTCCTAAGTAGATGAGGAGGGGCCTAAGTGTAACTTTTTGAAATAATCATTCTCCTACTCCCTCCCTACTTCCCCCTCTCCTTCACCTTCTCCCTCACTCTCCAGCACACACA
This sequence comes from Campanula takesimana, assembly GCA_026119855.1. Taxonomy (NCBI): domain Eukaryota; kingdom Viridiplantae; phylum Streptophyta; class Magnoliopsida; order Asterales; family Campanulaceae; genus Campanula; species Campanula takesimana. The sequence goes on along the minus strand of JAOWBW010002126.1, from coordinate 2,233 downwards.
CACACACACACACAATCCCTCTCTCTCTCCATTGTTGTGAAAAGGGTAAGTTTTCTTCCTCCATTCTTCCTTCATTTTAGTCATCTTCCTCTCATCTTTTCTTGGTGCTCATTTTATGAAATGTGTTTAGATCGTCGAAAGGATCGTGTAGAGCCAAAAATATTTGAATTCCGTCATCTTTCATAAATTCAAGTAAGATACTTTCCCCCATTTTTATGCTAAAATGTTCATCATTTGTGTATATAATGCTTTGGTAGTATTTATATGAGATTTGTTTGAATTTAGAATTTATTCAAATTTTTGGATAAAATTTTGAAATATGAGTGTTGGGATCAAATCTTGATTGGGGTTTTCTAGATGTTGTTATTTAGGCCCTTACCAGTTATAAGTTGTTTTTGGTACATGATTATGCTTGGTGGAAAGTTTGGTTGTGGTTGATTTGAGAAATTTGTGAAATGGGTAAGAAAATTGAAGAACCCAGCTGCTGATTCCCGACCCAGAATCAGAGCAGGCGCCCGCCCGGGTTGAACCAGGCGCCCGCCCACCTGGTCTTTTTCCTTCGGCCAACCTTCTGGTCAAATGAGCGCCCGCCTGACCCCTAGCGCGCCCCTGCCCGCCCCCTGTTTCTGGAAATCTGCCTTTTGCTTGTTTAAGACTTGGTTTCTCCCTTAGTTTAAGTTTTATTATTCTAATTAATTTAAGTTAACATCGTGGAACACTTTATTAATTAGAATTGGTTCCTTTGTGAATAAATATGTTATGAAATTTGATTAAGTATCGTTTTGGGAATGTTGGACATCTTTGATGTGTTGTTTGGATTGGTTTACCTTGTGGTGATTTATTTGGATGGTTCCCTACTTTGGAATCATAGTTGTTTATTTAATCTAGTATTTATTACTTAGCATTTATTTGAAGTCCAGCTGGTTTTTGTGTTCGAGTCAGGCAATGGATAATGCTATAATGGCACAAGCCAAGTCCAGCATAGCATCACCCATTGGTCCTTATTTCCTCATCCAGATTGGCCTTGGTTGGGAGGAGCTAGCTTCCTTCGGAAGTAGTCTAGCTAACTTTTTTGGGTATGACTTTGTGTCATTTCCCCTGTCCTTTGTGACATGTTACTTTGTTATGGTTCCGGTACCGGGTTTTCTCTTCAGCTTTTATGCTACTGTGAAGATGTTGATTGGTTGATTGTTGAAGCTACGCAGCGATCCTTTATTTGGTTCTATCAGTTGGGAAACCTTGGCTAATATCCTTTGTTATTTGTTTATTTCCGCTGCCTATCTGTTAACTGCTAATTGCGATGTGCTATATGTGATTTATTATTGCTTATTGCATCATAACATGTCATGTAGTTGCATTAGTAACTTATTGAGATTTATCTCACCCCCTTTCATTTATCTTTGTTTTTCCTTAACCCCCCCCCAGGAGGAAAGGATTAGTACTCGCTGATCACGAGAAGGACGTCGAGTGTGGAGGTAGCTTTTGGGAAGGTTGTTTCGGTTTGCATTATTTAAATGTATAACCTTTGGATAGTGTCACCAAACTTTGACGTCATTAAGAATTGTGTATTTTGTATTTTAGAGTATAAGCTTGTGGAGCTTATACTAGTTGTGTTTTTGTCATTGTCAAGCTTGGATTTATAAAACTTCTACTATCATCTTTTGGTATAAAATGGAATTTTTATCTTCAGTATTTTGGTAATTGTGTGTTAAGTCGACGTCCAGTTCGCGTGCTCTTGGCCCGCGGGGTCGGGGTCGCGACAACTTAGCCAATGACGGATCATAAATAATTTAAGGAATAAAATTTAATGCAAAAATTTAATGCCCTAAATGATTTGAATTAAATAAAACGAGGGAAGAGAAGAAATTACCTTTATGCCCTTGAGGTAGATATGACCAAAACATCCTAAATATCTCTAAGTTAGAATTACTTACCTGGGCCCTTTGAATGCTGTAACTTGAAGATCGACCGTGACAAGTGCGGTCGGTGAGGTCTTACCTTGCTTGTTTTAACTTCTATAATGTAGTGAACATGTATCATCGTTTTCCACTTTGACAGGTTTCTTCAAAACTTGGAATAAGTTAGCATCATGCGGTAACATGGCTAATGCGGCAGCATGTGTTGATGTGGCATATATGTGTTGCGGTGCTTGAAGTGATCTCTTGACGATTAATGTTATTTGCTTGACCGTGAGTGTAATGCCGTGTACCTACTAGATTTTGAACTTTATAGA